>WBNH01003010.1:0-11536 GCA_013401255.1 Urocolius indicus | reverse complement strand
TAGCCAGGGTCAATCTACCACAATAATCTACTTAAATTTGCTTCCAACCTGAAAGATTCTGTGATTTCGTGATTATATGGAGGAGGCAATGTCTTATCATTAAGGCTGGAACATAAATTGCTGAATTTCTTGTCTTTGTAGATGTTCTAGTGTAACAAATTACCTTTCATAACATTGGATTTTTATAAAGCCCACAGACACAACCCAAAAAGCCTTTAAATACAGAAATGCTACCTGTATATACTGTATGAAACATGTTCAACACATCTATGTCTGGAAAGAAGTGGAGATGTTATGAGTTTGAGACCTTTCTCTACCTGTTAAATAGTACAGTTTATCCCCAAGAATGCTTAGCCTGTAATCATGAGCTCATTAACCAGCAACACAAGAAAAATTGTTTAATTAATCAGATGTTTGTTGGCACCTAGTAAAACATGTGAGGCAGCCACTGCAACACTCACAAAAGTGCCATCAATATATCCAGAGGACAATTCAACATAACTGGATACAATGGAAAGGGAGAAGGAGGTGTTCAATGAGTTCATGTTTATAGGGCTAAGGCAGTGAGTGAGACACTGAAAGCTGATACCATGCTGCTACACCTTTACCTGCAGAAGCAAGCTCCTACCCCTAAGATCAAATTTGTTCTATGAATTGTCATTGCAAAACCTACCAGAAGAATAAGCAGGGACAATCACTGTCGCGATTTCAGCTGGTCAGATACACCAGTTTTACCTCTTAGTGACATTTCCCAGTCTTATGGCTGCTCCCTGCTCTCAGCTAAGATAGTTGAATTCGCTTCTGCCCCTAAATGCTGCTAAATCGCATAGTGATCACGAAACAGAGCTCTTAGCCACAGTAGTTCATAGATCAATATCATAACAGACTAAAATCAATGATGGTTTGCATGAATATGGGAGATTTTGAATTGCAGCACCTTAGGACCAGACTCACTGCTCTTCAGCCAGTTTTGGGACTTGTAAGTGCCACTCAATGGATGTGAAGGACAGTTGGAGGTGATAATCTCCAAGCCCTAGATTGAAGCAGTAAATCTTGTCAAACAGAACTCATTAAAAACTCCTTTTATCCTAATGCAAAAGAAGTTTAGTCTAGAAAAGAGAAGACTGAGGGGGGAATCTACTTAATATTTACAAATATCTAAATGGTGGGTGTCAGGAGGTTGGGGCAGTCTTTTTTTCTATAGTAGCTAGCAACAGCACAAGGGGTAATGGGATGAAGCTGGAACACAACATGTTCAATTCAAATATAAGAAAAAACTATTTTACTGTGAGGGTGACAGAGTCATGGCACAGGCTGCCCAGAGGGGTTGTAGAGTCTCCTTCCTTGGAGGTCTTCAAGACCCGTCTGGACATGTGACCTGATCTAGGTTGATCTGCTTCTCCAGGGGGATTTGGACTAGATGATCTCTAAAGGTCCCTTCCAACTCTACCATTCTATGATTCTAAGTGTCTAGACCTCCCCTACCTCCTAGTCAAGCTTTCTACCTTTCTGCTGATGGAATACTATCTTTTATTCATATTTCGTGTCTGTAAACTCTTCCTCACCTCTGTTTTCTCTATATTTTCCTCCGTTAAACTCAGAATAAACAGTATTTTTTCCCCTTGTCTGTTGGTCAAGTCTTGTCATTTTGTTTAGGTAATCATCTTATCAGTACCTCTTGTCTTCTATACTAAATTGAGTCTGTTCTTGACTTTAGAATAGCACATAAAAATAGGCAGTGAAAAGCCTAGAAGTTTTCAGCTCAACAATTTCTGATACAGGAAAGATATAATGGCATTATTAGTCATGACAATACTTAAGAGTTAATTTTTGTTTCAGAAGCATATCGTGTAACTCAGAAAATCAGTCATGAGTTGATTAAAAAAAGCTAAAATATCTACTGTTAAATTTTTCTGCCCACACAAATAATACAAAATACCATTAATTTTACACATGGAATATCTATTAACGTGATAAAGGCAACAGGACATATAAATACCTAACTTACCTGTCATATGGCTGCACAACAATATGAGGTAATTAGAGAAGCCTTTATTTGTTTACTGAAAAACATGAGGGGTTGGTTTCTTTGTTTGTTTGTCCATATTTAAATACAGTTGTGTAGAACAGAAGTGTGTAAGGTAGGAAACAGAGCTGAGTACCAAGATTGTTCATGCATTCAGGGTTGGGGCTACAAAATAATTTTCTACCAGGCTGAGCTGCAGGAACTTGAAATTATTTTTGCTTTCTCTCATAGTTTGAAGTTAGTTGCTCACTTCACAGGTTCTCCTGACAGTTTTGTCTGACAAATTCCTTCTTGCTGCTCCATTGACCTAGGACATCGGTGATCCCCTTCATTATTTTCACTGCCACTCCATAACTTTTGTAGATTTCTTTGCACTAAAGACTGAAGCTTTTATGGAGTTTCTGTGTCTGTACTACAGCTGGAGTACACGGGGCAAGCCGTAAACTGCCAGCTCCTCCAGGCTTCAATTTAAAGCTTAGGGAAGGCAAGTATAGATACAAATGATCTTCCCACTTAAAATGTCCTTTGGTTTCTGTCCTTGGGTTTGCTGTTGCCAACAGCAAAAAATGCACAAGCTGTCTGTTCAAGTACTTTAAGATGTTACAGGTACTCACATTATTTTCTAACTCGTATTTTGGCCAAGACTAATTACAGTACTATGTAAATCATCAAAGACAGTCTACATACACAATTCATTCTGGAGAAAGTCAGTTGCAGAAATGTAAACACATCTGTGTGAATAGAACACAATCAGGTTAATGGGAAGAAATCCAGATGTTTTACTCCTATCTTACCTACAAATAATTTTCTGCTTGGGTAAATGAAACTGCAGCTGTGTTCTTGTGCCCGTCTTCCCACAGTGAAGTACTTTGGTGGTCCATCTGCGAATTTTTACAGCACCTTATCTCAAATCAGGAAGTGACTTCCATAGTCTCTACTGCCTGCTGGGCATTATTTCGTGTTTGTATGTCTGGTTTACTTTTCACTGTAGAAATCTCCACCACTTAGGTAGTACCTTGAGCATCTTACTTGAAAGGAAGAGAAATCCTCCTTTCTGCCTGCCTGTTGCACTGCTTTCAAAACACAGGCACAGCTGAGGCATTCTTAGTCTGTGGATAAAATTTTGTAAGATAAAGCAGAGAAAAGAACATAGTGACTATGGCACTGCCTGAGCTGGGTTAAAATGCAAGTGCTGTAGAGCTGCAATTGGAATAAAATAATTTGAAACGGGAGTGCAAGAAGGAGGACCATACTTTTAAGACAGAAAACACGTTTTAAGACAGACTCCAGCATCTGAACCACAACTTGCTGGACAGGATGCCAGAACAAAACTGTCCTGGTTTGAGCTAGGATAGAGTTAATTCCTGTGAGGAACCAGGAAAGGGTGCAGCCTGAGCAGCTGACCCAGGCTAGCCAACAGGTATTCTACACTATCCTAATGTCATGCCCAGTCTACAGGTGGGGAGCCAGTCAAAACCAGCTCTCTCCAAGGTCACGGTTTTTTTGTCGCCGATCCGGAGTGGTCACTTAGGTTGGGTCTCAGGTGGTGAAAGACTGCTTCACTCACCAGTTTTCTTTCTAATATCCCCTTATTTTTGTTATAGTTGTTCCTCTTCAACTTTCCCCTAGTAAATTGTTCTTATTTCAACTTACGTGGCTCTTTTACTTTTCTATCCAGTCCCTTCTGCGTTCTGATGGGAGGGGGCCGCATTCTGCTGGGAGGGGGAGGAATTGTGTTTTTCTTCCCTTTTTGGTGCCCAACATGGGGCATAACCTGTGGGGCCTGGAGCACGGGAGATTAAATTTGAGATAAGGATACTAATTGGGAGCGGTAACAGTCAAAACAAGCCGACATGTGCTGCTGACTTTTGAGTTTTTCTGTGATTCTGCCTCTGTTGAAGGGACAAGGGGTGGATTTTTAACATCTCCTTAAAAACTGATTCATGAAGGCCAAAGGTGGAATGTCATGGTTTGATGTAACAGCCCTTTCTGGTAAGAAGGAAGGGGCTGTAAAGATGGCTGCTGTAAGAAGTTGCTCAAAACTCTCCCCAGCTCTGAGCCAGACTCACTTCTGGGGCTGGGCCAATTAGACTCCTCCATGATCACTTTTTAAGAAGAAGCCAGAAAAGGAGTCTTCTTCCTCCTTCCCGTTTCTTCCTTCTTATGCCTCTTCTTCTTCTCCAGCTGGCGGTGGTGCAAGGAGTAGGAACAGTGAGAAAACCAACCATGTGGACTCCAAGATCAATGACGAAAGAGAGGAGGAGGTGTACCAGAGCAGAGACCCCTGCATTTTGTGGAAATAACTGGTGAAACTGAGATTTGCTTGCATTTCTGTAAAGACCTCGCATCAGCAGTAGAGATTTATTTTGATAATGACCATGTATCAGGGGCAGAGACTCATTTTGCTAGAAACCCTGAGCCAGGGGCAAGTGATTCTCTCCGTTAAAACTATAGCCAGAGGAGGCTGTGACCCGTGGAAGGGATCCAATATACACAGAAGCTCTAACTGTGAGGAGGAACCCATGACAAAGTAGCTCATTAAACTTATGCCCAGAAGAGGCCATGTCCCGAGGGAAGGACACTCTATATGCAAAAACTGTAACAATGGAGAAGAATACATGCCAAAGATGTTCACTAAGGACTGTGTCCCATGAGAAGGACCCCATATTTGCAGAAGCCACAGCTGCTAGGAACAACCCACACCAGAGAACTTCGTTAAGGACTGTGTCCCATGGGAGGGATCCTGTATTTGAGCAGAGGAAGAATACCAGGAGCCATCCTCATCTGAGAAGAGAGAAGCAGCAGAGTCCATCTGTGAGAGACTGACCACAACCCCCATTCCCTGCCCCTGCTGAGCCATTGAGGAGGGAGGAGGTAGAAATATCGGGAGCAGTGAGCTGGGCCCGGGAAGAAAGGAGGGATGGCGGAGGTGCTGGTTGCAATTTTCTCATTGTCCTACTCCATTTTTACTTTTTGTTCTGTTCTGTTTCTTGTAGGTAGTAGAATCAACTTTCCTCTCTAAGTCGAGTACTGGAGTCTGTTTTGCCTGGAATCGTAATTGGCAGTGAGTCCTCCCTGCCCTTGTCTCAATCCAGAACAACCTTGGTTATCTTTTTGCTTTGCATTCACTGTGGCCTCTGCCATTCTAACAAGGGTGAGGGTGAATGGGAGGTACCAAGCTGCTTTGCTAGCAGGGCAAAACCACAACAATAACTTATTTTCATGTCAATATTGGCAATAGTTATAAAAAAAATCAGTTCTGGGACTAACGATTCTTCCTGAAAAATAGACCTGGCATCAGGAACTCTTGAATTTGCTGGGAATCTGCTCAGGCAGTACATAAATGATTCAGGCTCCTTTAACTATCTTACATCTACAGTGATTGATTGCTAGAGAACACATGGTTTCCCAGTGCTACAAGGGGAGAGGATGATAAATAGTTGATACCTTGTTTTCATGGTGCAAGTTAAGCCATCCATACCCATGCAGTTGCAGACCAGATCTGAATATTTTTGTAAGGGATGGAAATGTAGTAAACTCTCTATTCTGCATTCAATTTCCACATGCTGCTTGTTAGTCATAGAATCATAGAACAGCAGGGTTGGAAGGGATCTTTAGAGATCGTTAAGTCCAATCCTCTTGCAGAAGCAAGTTCACCTAGATCAGATTGCATAGGAACATGTCCAGGCAGGTCTTGAAGACCTCCAAGGAAGGAGACTAAACAACCTCCTTGGGCAGCCTGTGCCAAGGCTCCCTCACCTGAACAGTGAAATAGTTTTTCTTATATTTAAGTGGAACTTTTTGTGTTCCAGTTTCATCCCATTACCCCTTGTCCTGTTGCTAGCTACTATAGAAAAAAGGGCTGCACCAACCTCCTGACATCCACCATTTAGACTGTAACCAGTGCTTTGAATAAAGATGACTTCTTACCTCTACCACTAAACTGGTTGAAATTAAGTCCCCTGAGCCCCTTCATCTCTGCCACCACTACCACCTACTCCCTCATTTTGCATGACCAAGGTAGGAACCTTGCCCCAATGACTGTCCATAGGGGAAAATCAGGTCATTCTTGCTACCTTCAGTGTTGCCTTTTTTTACCTGCCTTGCCACATTCCCTAATTCTTTACAAACAGCATGCACATACCCCCCAAAAGACATAAAACATTATACAAAATGTGGGTTTTGAGCACATAGTAATATGATACCAAAAAGCAAAACTAGGGCAACCTAGGGAATGAAATAATAATAATAAAAAAAAATCAGTGAACATTTATGATGTGTGACATTGTTAAAATGTCTTTAATTTTACAAAGGTAAAACTCTGAAATTTTTTATTTTTTGTAAAACAAATCCTAGAAAATTGTTGTTGTTGTTATTTAGGACTAATACATATATTTAAAAAGCTTTTTAAAAGTAACCATGACTTTTAAGGTGTGAGTTTTTAATTATTATTATTCCCTTCTCCAGTAAAGCTTTTATCAACATTTCTCATTTAGACCAAGCCATACAATAGTAATTTCCAAAGCCTAAACATGCAGCAAGCTGCAAATGCAAATTATCAAGAAGCCATCAGTCTATATCCTTTAAAAGGTTGAAATGTTTTGCACAGCATAACATGACATAATGTCTCAACACATTGCAGGCAACATGAAGTGGAATTTCAGAGACAAGAAAGTGTACTGGCCATAATATTGCATGAAAAGACTAGTATTTTGCTGTTTCCTGAGTTGCCAGGTATGTTTTTCTAGACAAGTAAGAAAAGAAAAGTGTTATTTTAGTAAACATCATTAATAAACAACTTTATAAGACTATACTTGCCTTTCTCCTACAGGTATATGGGATTTTCTCCCACAGATCAGTGCAAGGATGCCTGAAGAACATTAGATGTTATCAGCAACCTGACCTCATCAGAAACTGCCTTCCCTTTCTCACTCAACCTGTGTCCTTCTAATGTCATTAATTAGGTATCTGGCCTCATACAGCCTCCTTAATGATAAATGTAATGCAGTGCAGCACTGTAACAGCATAAAGACCACAGCTATCAGCTCTGTGGGCAAATAGGATGAAAAGTAAAAAAGTATTTTCTGTCTCCAGGGAAGACACTCTAAAACAAGCAGTACAAAAACCTGTGACAAAGAGACAAATAAAAAAAAAGCAGTCCAAAACCACAATATTAAACTCCCTTCATGCCCTCACCCCCCAAAAAAAAAGTGCAAAACTCCCCTCTTATTTACTGGCACAGAACAATACAACAAGACTATAGCAGGTGTATTTTTTTAACACCTTCATGAGAATACTCTCCAGTGAACATGTTAACTCTGACTGGAGGGTTCAGTCAAGCTTCTCAGAATGCCTCCAACTGAGAGAAGGCAATCTTTACCAGGGTGTCTTCAGCATGAAAAAAAGGGGGAAAAAAAAGGAAAAAAAATGTTCACAGAGAAGGGTTTTACCATACAAGGATCAAATACTAAAGGGAAAGGGAAAGTTTGTGATACAAGAAAAGGAAGGTATGCACAAACACAAAGGTCAGGTAGAAAGCCATGTCATTGCCTCTTGAGAGGGTCTGGCAGAGAGGAACATCATGAAGTTCAACAAGGGCAAGTGCAGAGTCCTGCACCTGGGGAGAAACAATCCCATGCACCAGTACAGGCTGGGAGTTGACTGCTGGAGAGCAGCTCTGTGGAGAGGGATCTGGGAGTCCTGGTTAATAACAAACTGAACTTCAGACAGCAAGGTAGCCTCGTGGCCAACTAGGCCAATGGCATCCTGGCATGCATTAAGAGCGTCTAGCAGGTGGAGGGAAGATTTCCTTCCCCTATATTCTGTGCTGGTGAGGCCTCATCTGGAGTCCTGTGTCCAGTTCTCAATTCCTCAAGAGATTACAAACTTCTAGAGAAAATTCAGCACAGGGCCACCAAGAAGATGCTTTTACTTTAAACATGTCTCTCTTGTAAGCTGAGGCACACTATATTCTATTCCACATAAATGTAAACCTGTTTTAGAATGTCTGTGATCTAAATGATGTTTCTTTGTTCAGAAGAAACTTCTTTTTTTATTCAATAAATACTGAGGTTTAGTCAATTTTCTACTTCAGGTATATCTGCTGAGAAAAATGACAGCATTCATAACTAAAACAGATGTATCTCTTCAAACTTTTAGTACATGAATATAACTTTAAATTCTCTCATTACATCTACTGATTTCAACAGGCATGTTACCAACACATGAACTTAAGCATGAGTGGTCATTGTAGCAAGAGGATTGAACATTAGTCTATATTAGCAGTGCAATAATTGAATTTTCAAATGTAAATATCTCACAGAAAAAAGCAATATTCTCTTCATAAAGTCACAACAAAAAAAAAGTAAGTCTGACTCATTTGAGCACTCTTTTAAGTGTCTCCCTCAGGCTATGAAAGAATTAGAAAAAAGTGTTTCATTGAAACATTAAAAAATATCTCACTTTTAATGTTTTGAAATCTTACTCATTTATTTTTTTTTTCAACTTCACAGCATTTTATCACACAGAAGGAAGCAGACCAAATTCAAATACTTTCTCTCTCCCTTGATATATGCTAAATATAATACAGCAAATAGGACATGGTAATGGATTCAAGGTAAAGAACAAGGGAATACTGCCAGTTGTGCAGCTGCCTCTCTCTAACTACACAGAGTATTGTGGGAATTAAACATTTGCTACTATTCTACCATAAATGTTACAGTTGCAATACAGTACTATACTGACACAAGACACTGTATGGTTTTATGTTTCTAAAAAGAAATTATAACTTTTCCAGCTAATTGCAGTACAGATGCACTTCTCTTCAGTTCACAGATAGAGCATTTATGTATATTAAAAAAGAGTTATTTCTCCTATTACGTTAAACTGATGAACAAAATCATCACACTAATTTCAACATTGGAAAAGTTTAAATAAAAGCTATTAATCCTTTACATCAAGACTAGAGTAATCTCTAAAGACCTATTTATATTTTAAGGATACATCTTTTACAGGTGGACATTTTCCTATTTTATTTCAGAACTTACAGAACATATTTATTCTCAGCCTTAGGTCACTCTTAGTTTCCTGATCATGAATCTCTATAAAACTGAAATACAAATTTGAGGATTGGAAAATATTAACAGAGACTGTGGTATTTAACTTTCTTGTAGTTATTTAAAGAAGAAAAACAAGTTTTCAAAATATTTTTGTTTGATGAAGGGTCTTTTTTTTTTTTGAGATTTTTTTTTTTTTTTTTTACAATACTCAGTAAAAATTTAAGAAAAACCAGGACAAGTGATCTTTTTGTCAATTTTACTGTAAGAGTTGGTATTCATAAAAACAAACAGGTAAAATGATGAACTCTAAAGGTCCCTTCTAACCCCTACCAGTCTATGATTTTGTGATTCTGTAAAGTACACTGTAGTGATTAGTTACCAAAGTGCAAGGGCTTCAGAATTGCTTCAGTATATTTAAATTTGACAGATGCATTATTCTTTCTCATGAAGACTAATTATTTTCCATACTGCTGATTTTTATTAGCATAAATACAAACATTAATCACACAGAAATAATGTAATGAATTTTTCTTTTAGAACCATAATTGCTGCTAAAGTATCTCTAATCCTTTTTTCAAAATCTAAACACAAACAAGTTTCAACTCACATATCATAGTTTTTCTCAGAAGCTGAAGACAATATAAAGGAATTAAGACAATGTAGGAATTATGATGTCAAAAAGGTATTTCTATAGGCAATTGAAGGAAGCTGGAACTTGATAATACAATATAACAATGTGAAAACCAAAAGAAGTTACATACAATTTTAAGTATGTATAGGTTCATGCTATTAGACAGCATTTTGTGGTCTCATAAAGGAGAGAGTTTGATTTCTAAGTTTCCTTTATCTTGAACATAATTTTCACAACAGAGGGATGAAACAGTGGCAATTATATCTTGACTCTCCAATCTCTGTCTGAGATACACTAGCCCTTTCAAAATGTCTTTTTTTTTGCTTGCTTCTTTCTATTAGGTAGAGCTGGAAGAAAGCCAACAAATACAATGGTAGAGAAATTCCAGAGAATGCTTCTTCCTGATATTGACCAAGGAATTTTATTTGCCCATGGAAATTGCCTTCTCTTTCTTCAGGTATTACCTCATTTGTTCTGATGCTTACCAATATGTGCCCTCGAGTTTAGGAACTACAGCACCTGGTGAAAGAGCTGCAGGAAACTGTGAGTAGAGTCTGTAGTATTAGAGAGGCAGAGGTGGAGAAAGACGGAGGCTTCCACAATCAGGTGCAAGCCTCTAGTGAATCTAACAAGCCCTGGACCCTGGTTACAAAAAGAAGGACAAAAGCTCATCTTCAAAGCCCTCCTTCCAGAGTGCCCACTACAAACAAGCATGAGGCACTGGTGATGAGGGACTTCGACAGGCAAGTTCCAAAAAGGGGAAAACCCATCAAACAACCCACCAAACAACCCATCAGCTGCCCCACCTGCAATAGGTAATGGACACTGTAGAAAAAGGCAATGGGTGCTTGTTGTGGGTGACTCATTGCTAAGGAGCACTGAGACCCATCTGTGGAGCAGGTAGGGAGTCAAGAGAGGTGTGCTGCCTGCTAGGAGCCAAGACCAGGGATGTGGCTGAGAGAGTGCCACGGCTCGTCAAGGATGTGAGCTACTACCCCTTACTTGTGTTCCATGTAGGTATGAATGATGTCATGAGACATGATACCTCCAGGATCCAGAAGGATTTTAAAACCTTGAGGGAGCAGGTAAAAAATAGAGGGGCTCAGGTTATTTTCTCCTCTATCCTGTTCACTAGAGATAAAGGGGTAGTCTGCAATGAAAAAATCAGCCAAGTGAACTCCTGGCTGAGACACTGGTGCCAGTGGGAAGGCTTTCGGTTCTTTGACAATGGATCCTTCCTTGGGGACTACTGCTTGATAGGACAGGATGGGATTCATCTCTCCCATAAGAGCACTGGAATATTTGGGAGTAGGCTAGAAAACTTAATAAAGAGGTCTTTAAGGGACTTAGTGGATGGCGGGAGAAGCAAAATAGAACAAGTTGCCCCCTCTAGCAGGGAAACAGGGCAGGACAGGGAATGCAATGATAAGTGCCCTTCATCCACACACTGGACTGAGATGCGGAAGGCTGACCACCCTGAGGAAGGGCCAAGCCGGGGAGGGACCTCCTGTACATATCCAGGGAAACCTGTGTGTTTGACTAAGCCCCTGTGATGCCTCTACACCAATGCACGGAGCCAATAAGCAGGTGGAACTGGAGATGTGGGTGCGGATGCAGGGCTACAATCTCACTGAGGTCACAGAGATGTGGTGGGACAGCTGCCATGACTGGAGCACAGCCATGGAGGGCTATGGATTGTTTAGGAAGGATAAGTTGACAAGGTTGTGGAGGTGGAGTTGCTCTATATGTGAGGGAGCAATTAATGTGTAGAGAACTATGCCTGGGTGGGGATGAGAAGAGGTAGAGTGTTTATGGGTAAAA
>WBNH01003009.1:0-25959 GCA_013401255.1 Urocolius indicus | reverse complement strand
CTTGCTAAACCATGACAACCACATAAAACTTCATAACTTTTCCTTCTTTCTTCTTAACCAGCAACCTCCTGAGCTGTATCCAAGAGATGGATTCTAGGCTGACTGCTGACAGAGAATATAATGTGGCATTTCCTCCTCAAGACAGTATTCAACACTGGACTGACAAGCTGCAGCAGCTTTCCATGCAGTGTGTGATGGTTCTGGAGGAGCTGTCTTGGTTTATCCAGTGCTGCCCAAATGAAGAGTTAACAAAACGCAGTGACAGTGAAAGGACAGACGTCAAAACAAACATTTTTCAGGGTTCAGGACTTGAAATGGGAAGTGTTTGTACAGGAATACCTGACCTCATTCCCTCAGAGCTAAAATACCTGACTCCAGTAACAGCTAAGCAACTGCCTCCTGGATGCAGGATGCGAAATAAGGATCAATTATGGCTGCAGGTGGCCACACAATTGACTACAACGCTGGCAAACGTGAAGGCAAGGAAAGCAGAAGTGGACAAAATAAGACGACAGTCATGTGAAACCATGTTGTATTCCTGGTGAGTTCTACACATGCATAAAAGGGAACCTCTCATCTCATAAATTGCTGTACACTATGTGAAGTCAACCTGAAAGTGTTTGCTTATGTGTATCCTGAAAAATGTGTTCAGGTGCCCTTGAAGCTTGTTTCTGTTTATTTTTATTGCTAAATGCAATGTGTGGCTTTTTTTTTCTTAAACAAAAGTTTGTGTCTTGTCCCACTCCTCTGACAGATCAGACGAAAATGGGTCCATCTCAGCTTCTCAGTTTGCCTTGGGTCTCCTGGGATTTTATCCCCATTGCTCCTTAATTAATAAGGTCAATTCAAAATGTCAGTTGAATGAAGAAAATCTTTATTTCAAACTAAATCTGTAGCCTATTTAATAGTAAATGGCATCTTGAGATGCATCAAAAAGAGTGTGGGCAGCAAGTCGAGGGAGGCTCTGCTCCTCCCCTCCTCTGCCCTCATGATGCCTCATCTGGAGTCCTGTGTCCAGTGCTGGGCTCTCCAGCTCAAGAGGGACAGGGAACTGCTGGAGAGAGGCCAGCACAGGGCCACCAAGATGATCAGGGGACTGGAGCATCTTCCTGATGAGGAAAGGGTGTGGGAACTGGGGCTGTTTAGTCTGGAGGAGGCTGACGGGGGATCTTATTAACATTTACAAATATCTAAATGGTGGGTGTCAGGAGGTTGGGGCAGCACTTTTTTCTGTGATATCTAACAACAGGACAAGGGGTGATGGGATAAAGCTGGAACGCAAAAAGTTCCATTGAAACATAAGAAAAACTATGTCAGTGTTGAGGTGAGGGAGCCCTGGCACAGGCTGCCCAGGGAGGGTGTGGAGGCTCCTTCCTTGGAGGTCTTCAAACTCACCTGGACACGTTCCGGTGTGACCTGATCTAGGTGAACCTGCTTTTGCAGGGGGTTTGGACTAGATGATCTCTAAAGGTCCCTTCCAACCCTGCCATTCTATGATACTATGATTTTTCTCTTGGCTTCAAACAGTGTTAAGTAGCACAGCTGCTTGTTTTGTCAGTCTTATTTATTTGATTGAAGATGGCAATCAGCTGCCTTGTCCTTGTTCCTTCCCCAAGAAAAGGTTTAATATTAACTGAAGTGTTGGTTCTTCTTTCAGTATTATGGTGTTTCTTGTTGCAGGAAGGATTTTGAAGTTTGCACCTCAGCTATGAGTTGTTTGATAGAAGTCTCAGCTCAGCTACAAGGCATAGAGTCCCTATTTCTTCCAAATGGAGAAGACAGGCAAGCTGCAAATCAGATGGCCTTAATCAAATGCCTGAGGTACATGCAAGAAGAGGTTAATAATACATCTGCAGAATTCATAGCCTGGAGAACACAGCTGCTTGCTTCCATGTCCGATTGCAGTGGTAAGGACAATTACTGTCTGCCTGGTTTGTAGTTTAGATAAAGACACAAGAATTCTTTAGGCTGGTTATTGCAGAAGGTGGTTCCTTGTTCATTCAGATATCCAGAAACACCTGATGAATTTCAGGCTTGCAAAATGTAGTCAAGATTTAAGCTGTGCAGTAATATTTGGGTGGGGTTTTTTTTTCTCCCCATAGTCACTGTTGATGACAGATCTTACACCATAGTTGTAAGTCAGGATTAGCAAGGAGATTTTGGTATAGCTATGTGGTTCGAATATACCTAGTGTTTATCCTGCTGCTTGCATAGGAGAAACAGAAGTAACATGTAATTTAATGTGCTTCTGCCTAAAACTGACTGTGGTTTGGTTCAAAAGGAAATCAGCGGTCAGATGAAGAGTTTGTGGAGCACTTCTCAGCGAAAGTGGAAGCTGTTATCCGTGTTGTTCTGTATGCCATCCAGTGTTTAGTAGAGAGAAAACAGGAAGATGGAAGAGAGGAAGAAAAATCTCCAGAGGCAAATGGTAAGTTGGTTCATTTACTTCATGAGGAAGAGCAGAGTTTGAACTATGCAAACCTAGTAATTTCTTAACTGTGTGTCTGGTGGAGGTACCAATGCACAAGGGAGTTTCCATTTTATTGGAAGCTGTCTGTTTGAACAGATTGGATGAATATTTTTACATTCCTGTTATAACACTTCTGGGATGTCTGACTGATTCCTGATTGGTTTTTTTTTTAATGTCTTTCAAACAAAGAGGATGACGCCTCGTTTGATGTGATCAAAGCAGGACACATAACTAAGCTCTTGGATGAAGATCTGGTTGCTGATTTGGATTCTTTGCATGTGCAGAAAGCAGTTTCAGCAGTTTCAGAACTCCTGGAGAACCTGAAGTCTTACGGGGAAGATTACACTTCAGATAAACATAAGGTAAAATTGCTCTTCTCAAGAGTTTCTGGCTTGAGAGAGTCTCAAAAGATTTGGATTTCTGAACTTTGGTGGTTGAACATGAATTGATTCTTACTGCTCAGTACCTTAGAACTGGAAGCATGTGAGAAATTATAGCCAAATATAGATACTCTTCTGCTGTGCAAAAGCCAGATCACGGAATCTCAAGGGCTGGCAGGGACCTCAAAAGCTCATCCAGTCCAACCCTCCTGCCAGAGCAGGACCAGCTAGAGCAGGTCACACAGGAACTCATCCAGGTGGGTTTGAATGTCTCCAGAGAAGGAGACTCCACAGCCCATCTGGGCAGCCCCTGCCAGTGCTCCCTCACCTCAACAGGGAAATTTTTCCTTGTATTTCTTTGGAACCTCTTGTGTTCCAGCTTGTCCCCATTGCCCCTTGTCCTATCACTGGGCAGCCTGGCTCCATCTTCCTGACACTCAGCCTTTATGTATTTGCAAGCATGAATGAGATCACAGTCTCCTCTTCCCCAAGCTGAAGAGCCCCAGCTCCCTCAGCCTTTCATCAGAAGAGAGATGCTCCACTCCATCATCTTTTTGGCCCTGTGCTGCACTCTCTCCAACAGCTCCCTGTCCTTCTTGAACCGAGAGGCCCAGAACTGGACACAAGATTCCAGATGTGGTCTCACAAGGGCAGAGTAGAGGGGGAGGAGAACCTCTCTCCACCTACTGCCCTCAGCCCTTCTAATCCACCCCAGGATACCATTGGCCTTCTTGGCCATGAAGGCACATTGCTGGCTCATGCTCATTCTGCTGTCCACCAACACCCCCAGGTCCCTTTCCCCTGTTCCTTTAATTAGAAGAAGTTTTCATTTGTTGTGAAAATCTAAGAGAAAGCCCTGGAAACTTGAAAAAATGTATTTAAATTCAACCACTGGTGTTTCTGGTTTGAGCATCAGTTTTCAGTCTCTGTCATGACCCTCCCTGAGGTGAATCTCAGTATGTACAAGATCATGTTTGACAGCTGTTCTTTGATTTTTAACTGCAGTTCTTCAACCAGTCCTGCTGTTTGCTGGTGCGTCTACAGCCCATGCTCTGCAAGTATTCAGACCTTGTCCTGTTCTACCTCACTGTTTCACTGGCATCTCACAGGAGCACTGGGAAACTGCTCTCTGTCCTAACTAGCATTTTCACAGAACTTGCTCAAAAGGTAAGTTATTAGAGGTTAAATGCCACCGTATAGCCACTGTTACTGAGTGGATGCAAAAGTCTTCAGTAGAAACTAAGCTGAAAGATGTACTTACAACCACAAAAAGTGAGTTTGTGTGTGTCTTTGTAGGGGTTCTGTCTGCCAAAGGAATTACTTGAAGATGAAGCTGGAGAGGGAGCAACACAGTTTCATGATTATGAGGATGGTGGTATTGGAGATGGGGAAGGCATGAAGGACGTGAGTGACAAAATAGAAAGCGAAGATCAGGCAAGTGTTTGGGACTGTTCTTGTTTAATTCAAGTAAAACTGAAAAGAATCCTTGACATACAAGTTGTGGGTGTGGAAGTAAACATCAAGTGTCCTTCAGGCTTCTGTTTCTGTTGGCTTTTATCTCTTTGCATGTAAGCTAATAAATATTGTTGTGGTGCTTGGAATAAGCTTTAATATTTAGGTAAAATCCATTGTAACCTTTGGCTTTGTCTATAATTTCAGATAGAAGACAGTTTTCAAAAGGGTAAAGAGAAGGAGAAAGAGGATCAAGATTCTAAACCAGACATTGAAGGAGAAGACAATGCAATTGAGATGTCAGAAGACTTTGAAGGAAAAATGCATGATGGAGAACAGGAGAAAAAAGGTTTGGTCCTTCCACTATGGCAAATATAAGAACTACTCCAGATCAGTCAAGAGTGATACTTCTGTGTAATGAAGCATGTACTGAAAAGTCAGTGTTAACAACAGACTAGTGCTATTGGCATGTGAAGACCAAGAAGTATTAACAGGAAGGCAAAGATGTGTGAGGAAAATACCATGTCTCACTGTCACTGCTGGTTATGAAATCAAGGGAGATGGTTCTTTCTCCCTGTTGCCAGCTGCCCTTTAAGGTGCATTTCAAAACTAGTCACTGCCTTTGTGGAGCTCTTGAAGGTCAACTTGGGCTCTAGTTAGGGCTCTACTTGTGGCTCTAGTTAGGGCTCTACTTGTGGCTCTAGTTAGGGCTCTACTTGTGGCTCTAGTTAACTTTAAAACATGACCAGCAAAGCTCTTGTAACTTTCAAGCAATTAAAAGAATTCAGCTTTTTGAAATTGAAAGAAACAGCAACACTTGGTAGATTCATTCAAGTTGCTGCTCAGCCACAAGGCAGTAGTTCTTTACTTTAAAGGGTAACAGCTAGAACATCTGAAACTAATGTGGCTTATAAGTTGTGCAAGTGTTAATCTACTTGCAAATCTCAGACAAAATGTAAAGAATAAATTTATTTGCACAGAAAGGGAAAGCCCCAACTAATAAACAGATAAAGCAGAAAGGATTTTGCCCCTCCCTGTTATGCAAAATGTTTGTAAAATGGAGAAGGGAGAGGGTAAGGAACAGAGAGTTTAAATCACCCAGGTTGTTGCACTTGGGACTTGTTAGTCTGAGGGAGAGAATGTTCTGTTTGTGTCCATCTAAGAGAACACTGTGAAACACATCATTAGGACCCCTCTCTTGTGGGCCTTAGTGTGTCTCTTTCCACATTTTAAATGAATTACACAGGGTGATGAAATCAAGGTGCAACCTACAACTGTGTATTGGTTTCTGAAGTTAGCAAAAAAATGTGAGCTTTTATCCCTTCTGTACTGAAACGCGGTCTGAACTGTACACAGAAAATGATGAAAACTCAGAGGAGGAGGAGGAGGAGCTGGATAAGCAGATGGGAAATCTGGATAATGCTGAAGCTGAAGATAAACTGGATGAGAGGCTTTGGGGGGATGAAGATGAAGATGATGATGATGAAGACGCCAGTAGTAAAACAGAAGAAAGTGGGCCAGGAATGGATGAGGTAAAGAGAAAAAGGAATGGGAAGAAGAGCATCAAAGGAATTAAACTCTGTTAACTTAATGTGACTTACACCATGAACTCCTCTGCATAGCTCTTGGTCTTGGAAAGGGTTAATTTGAGTCTGTCACAAGTTTTGTTTAGTGTTGTCTTTTTGTTTTGCATTAAATGATGTCACTGAGACTTTGGGAAGTTGGTAGCATAATCCAGTTTCTGTTATTTTTTTAATAGGAGGATTCAGAGCTCGTTGCAAAAGATGACAATTTGGGCACAGGAAACAAGGATAACAAAAAGCAGCCTCCCAAGGATGAGGAAGAGCAGCAGCAAGATGATGACAGTGGAAACAAAGAGAAAATCCATGAACAAATTGATGAGGTAAAATTTATTTGGACTACACAGAATATCTTGCTGTTGAACTCAATTCTGTTGTTTGTTCACATCGTGTGCTTCTCTTTATTTAATACTGGAGTGCACTGAATAAAAGTTTAAGTTCATTTCAGAACTGAAAATAAGCCATATGCCAATATCCATTATGTTATCTTTTCTCATCCATGATCTAGGAAGAACTTGTGTTTGCACTAACCTGAACTTGTAATGACTGCTAAAACAGCCCTTATGCCAAATGGATATTTTGATGGATGAAGCTTTAAAGTTTTTTTTGTGTTGTGTCTTAAGTCAGCAGGACTCACCCCAAAAAACTGTGTACAGTATGCTTGAAGGTTTTGCTCAGAGTCTTTCAGCTGAGAATCATAGAATCATAGAATGGCAGGGTTGTGAGGGACCTTTAGAGATCATCTGGTCCAACTCTCCTGCAGAAGCAGGTTCACCTAGATCAGGTCACACAGGAACATGTCCAGGTGGGTCTTGAAGACCAACAAGGAAGGAGACTCAGCACCCTCCCTGGGCAGCCTGTGCCAGGGCTCCCTCACCTGACAGTGACATAGCTTTTTCTTATATTTAAGTGGAACTTTTTGTGTTGCAAATTCATCCCATTACCCCTTGTTCTGTTGCTAGATACAACAGAAAAAAGGGACATCCCAGCTTCCTGATACTCACCCTTTAGACATTTGTAAATGTTAATAAGATCCCCCCTCAGTTTCCTCCAGACTAAACAGCCCCAGTTCCTGCAGCCTTTCCTCATCAGGAAGATGCTCCAGTCCCCTGATCATCTTGGTGGCCCTGTGCTGGCCTCTCTCCAGCAGTTCCTTGTCCCTCTTGAGCTGGGGAGCCCAGAACTGGACACAGGACTCCAGATGAGGCCTCACCAGACATGGCAGAGGAGAGGGGGAGCAGAACCTCCCTTGACCTGCTGCCCACACTCTTCTTGATGCATCCCAGGCTGCCATTGGCCTTCTTGGCCACGAGGGCACATTGCTGGCTCATGGTCATTTTATTACCAACCAGCACTCCCAGGTCTCTCTGCAGAGCTGCTTTCCAGCAGTTTGACCCCCAGGTTGAACACAAACAAGCTTCTGAAGACAAAACACGCTGTTTTGAAGAAGTAACATTTTAGATGAATGCTGAAATCAGTCTTTTTCTGTTATTCTAAGTGAGGACCAATGGAAAATCATCTTTAACTGATCAGAATCTAACATTGGATCCAGTATTTCTATATCCTAGAGAATTCACTAGTATCATCTCATCTCTGCCTTTCATCCCACTTACTGTGTACCTGCTGTTTTTTTCCCTCCCATTATTTTGCTGACAGAGTGAGTATGATGAGAACGAAGTAGATCCTTATCATGGCCAGCAAGAAAAGCAACCTGAAGTTGAACCTTTGGACCTTCCTGATAATATGAACCTGGAGAGTGATGAGAAGAGTGATGAGGAGGAAGAGGAGGGAGGTACTGTTGAAAATCTCTCTACAGATTCCCAGATGGAAGCCAAAGGGAAACAGGAACATTCACACAATGAGCTCTTTTCCTCTATAGAGGAGAGAGGTGGTGGTAGGATTCTGTACAAGCTGCAAATCCACTTCTGTATATCAAGGTAGTAAGTGCAGGCCAGGTGATGACATGACAGCATTTTCCTTTAACTTCCCTTCCACACATACTGTGGAGCAGTATTTCTGCCTTGTCATGTTATCCCAATGGTACACCCTAATTGATGTCAGAAGCCCTTTCTTTCACTGTCCACTTGCTTCTGTGGTTTCAGTCCTTATTATGATACTTTCAAGCATTTATACTTAAAGCCAACTGACCCTCAAAGGTATGAGGTTCAAGGAAGTTAATGGGAATTCATCTCACTGTATTGTTAGTTCCAAACCAATTGTGACTTCAAGAAATGGTAGAAAATCGTAAGTGTCCATGTGTGGAATTCTCTCTGTTTCCTTTAAGATATTTCTTTGATGGGCTGGGCAGTTTTATTCCAAATATCTGGAATGTTCACTGGCTCTGTACTTCACTGAAAGTTTTGTGTGTCTTTCTGACCTTTTTTTTTAATCCAGAAGAAGAAAATGCTTTTGAAATAGATGACAAACCTGTTGATTTAAATGAGGCAGACAAAACAGAAGAACAGAATGAGGATGATACTGGTCAGCCAGAAGGAGATGATCAAGATGCAGAACCAGCTGAAGAAGGCATTTCTGAAGATAAAGAGAAGGAAGATGAAGGGGATAAAGGTGCTGATGACCAAGAAGAAAATGCAGGGAGCACTGAGGATGCAGCAGAAGAGAAGGAGGAAGAATCACAACCATCTGATGAGGAAAAAAAAGAATCTGCTGAAGAGAAGGGAGTCCCTGACACTGACCAAGGCCTTCAGCCTCAGGTAGAGAGTAATAAAAGCCTGATTTTCTTTTGTGCTTGTTTTTTCTAATTGCCTTAAACAAGATTTGAGAAATGGATGTGTTCTGTGATCATAGAATCATAGAATGGTAGGGTTAGAAGGGACCTTTATAGATTATCTAGTCCAACCCCCCTGCAGAAGCAGGTTCACCTAGATCAGGTCACACAGGAACATGTCCAGGTGGGTCTTGAAGACCTCCAAGGCAGGAGCCTCCACACCCTCCCTGGGCAGCCTGTGCCAGGGATCCCTCACCTCAACACTGAAAGAGTTTTTTCTTATATTTAAGTGTAACTTTTTCTGTTCCGGCTTCATTCCATTACCCCTTGTCCTGTTGCCATAGAAAAAAGTGCTGCCCCAACCTCCTGACACCCACCATTTAGATATTTGTAAATGTTAATAAGATCCCCCTTCAGTCTCCTCTTCTCCAGACTAAACAGGACACTGAGTAGGTGTAATGTTAGTGAGAATCTTCCTCAAGGTAACAAGAGATGTGCTTTCTATTAACTGATGTATTTCTATCATCTGTATTTCCTCCTTGGCCTTCTGTATCCCAGGGCTTTTCAGAGTGTTAAAATAAACTGATGTTATTTCAGGAAGAAGAGGATAAAGATAATTCAGAGATGGATGAAGAGATCCCTGAGTCTGAGGAAAGAATGGAGCATCAAACACAAGGGCAGACTGGCCAGGAGAACGTGCAGAGTGACAGTGCTGTTGAGCTGGCTGGAGAGGCTTCAGAAAAAGACCAATCTAAAGAGGTAAGTTATATAGTAATGTCCTGGTTAAAGATGCTGAACCTTGTGTCAATTTACAATCAAAGAACTGCTGACATGTTTTTAAGCATTGTGTCTAAGATTCCATTCTTATAACACCAATTATAAAGTCACTGAACAAAAAAAATGGCAGACCATGTAGCTACCACAGAGTTTTCACTTTTGTGAAGGCAAGTTTAGGCTAATTGTTGAGCTGCAGAGCTGTCTTGTCTGCTCTCCACAAGAATACTACTTGCAGTTGTGAGCATTCACAGTGGAGGGCAGCACAGCATTGCAGCTGAGCTTCTCAAATTAGTCTACAATTGTTAAATCCTTTTTCAGTCACCATTGCAATAGGGTTTTTCTTTTGTTTCTCAGGAATATGGAAGTGGAGCTTCAAGTGCAAATCAATCAGAAGGGCACGAGTCCACACGCATGGCCCGGATGGCTTCTCAGAAGCAAAGCAGAAAGAACACACAGGTTCCTCTCTTAGTTTCTCTTGGTTTTGTTTGTTTGTTTAATTTTGGATAGCTTAATGTTACCCAGAAAACAGGCAAGATTCAGGCTCCTCCTTGTCAGACCCCCTGTTCTAATCACTGTCTGGTTGCACCTCACTCGAGGTTCATGGTGTGAATTTGTTCTCTCGCAGAGTTTCAAGAGGAAACCTGGTCAGGCAGATAACGAGCGCTCAATGGGAGATCACAACGAGCACATCCACAAGAGACTGAGAACCATAGAGTCCAGCAGTGAAGCAAAGCAGAATACAACTGAGCCTAACCAAAACGTGGAGGAGGCTGATGCATTTGAACACATTAAACAAGGCTCTGACTCCTATGACACACAGACGTATGGTAGGGTCTTACTGATGGACCTAAAGAGATGTCATTGCAGAATCAAATCATAGAATCATAGAATGGTAGGGTTGGAAGGGACCTTTAGAGATCATCTAGTCCAACCCCTCTGCAGGTTCACCTAGATCAGGTCACACAGGAACGTGTCCAGGCAGGCCTTGAAGACCTCCAAGGAAGGAGCCTCCACACCCTCCCTGGGCAGCTTGTGCCAGGGCTCCCTCACCTCACAGTCAAATAGTTTTTACTTATGTTTAAATGAAACCTTTTGTGTTCCAGCTTTATCCCATTACCCCTTGTCCTGTTGCTAGAAACCATCAAAAAAAGAGATGCCAATCGTTGAAGCCCTGCTATCTGCCGTATGTTTTTTAAACACGTGTAACAATCCCTTGGTTTAAGATGTAGCACCATTTCACTACAATAAATGCTACTCTTTGGCAGTGGGGTTCAAACTCATGATAATACTGGGTTCACTCAGAAAAATGGATTTTAGTTAAATAAACATACTTAAAATCCATTCTCTCCAAACCTTAGGTCAGTTACTTTAAAGCCCAAACTGCTACCGAACATGCAGAATGTTTAGGATAACACAAAAGATTCTTTATTCTACATCAAACAATTTGATGTTGCTTTAAAAATGTTCCTCTAATCTAAATTTCCTGAAGTTGCTTTCTATTCAAGTAGACCTATTTCATCAGGTTTTCAGGGCAATAGCTCATTGACACAACATAGCAGTGCACAGTGAAAGATAAAACTGAGGTTTGAGACAATCACAGAATCATAGAATGGTAGGGTTGGAAGGGACCTTTAGAGATCATCTAGTCCAATCCCCCCTGCAGAAGCAGATCGACCTAGGTCAGGTTGCATAGGAATGTGTCCAGGTGGGTCTTGAAGACCTCCAAGGAAGGAGGCTCCACAACTCCTCTGGGCAGCCTGTGCCAGGGTTCTGTCACAATAGCTTGGATCTCTTCTGAAGTTCATGAAAGCTGATATGCATTGGCCTCAGAACACAATGGTTTTTTGCAGCTTCACTACTTCTCCATCCTTCTTCCCTTTAACAAGTATTGTTGCTTTTATACAGATGTAGCTAGCAAGGAGCAAGAGAAGCCTATTATGCCTGCTGAAGAAAAGGAAGAGGGAGATTCTGAAGATGCAGCTATGGAAACAGAAATGCAGAACAACGAGGATCTCAGAGCAGTAGACACAGAGGAGCTGAAGCCAGAAAAAAGGAAGTCTACTGCCACTGAAACTCCTGGTACGTTAGCTTAAAAAAACCCATTCTAAACATAAGCTGATATGCATCTTTCAGTGTATCTGTAGGAACTGATATTTCCATGTCATGGAAGGATGTCCATTCTTTTTAAGTCTAAAACATCTGCTCTTAACTGACTTGTTACAGCAGCAATTCTTATTCCTGCCTAGTAACCAGCATTAGCTTTTGTTAAATTGAGTGCAGAGGGGTTTGCTGTTTTCTCTCAAGTTAATGATCCGTCATCTTAATCCACTTCTTTGAAGAAGCAAAAAGCAAATGCTTCCCTGCTGTTAGACACAATGCCAATTCACTTAATTGCCACATAACAATGCATTCCACTGTCACCGGTATCAGCACCACATAACTCAACTTTCTCCTGTGTGACTTCTGACAAAGCCCCAGGAAACTGAGTTCATCTGGTTAGAAAAACATCCGGGGAGGTTGCACTGAAGTGTCACTTGTTTTACTGCCTGCTTCTTCCAGTGGGAGCCAAACAGAACTGAGCTGCCTGACACAAAACGGCTATCAGATGAGAGTGGCTGGTAGATGAGAAAACAAGTCCTGACTTAGGCACACAAACTAAATAAGCTGGATGTAAATGCCTCTTGCCAGTTCCAACAAAGGTGTTTCATTTTGATGCATCCAAGTAAATGACACCGTGGCTTTGAATTGTTTCTTACCAAACAACACCAAAGATGGCTGGAGAGGGGAGAGGAGATTTGCCAGCCTGAATTCACCTTCTTGCCTCCCACTTCCTGCAGGTTTAATCTCTTGTTAGACCCTTTATGGCACATAGACTGCTTTATGGCACAGGCAGGTATGTAATCAGTCTAGTTCTCCACATGGTTCTATGAGAGCATGTTCTGGAAAACTGAGATCTTGGAAACATCTCCTACGATATCATACTTTGTTAGAATAATGCTTCATAAAAATGAGTCATTAAACAGTGTAGTGTAGTAGAATCAATAGTTAAAAACCCTTTACTCCATTCCTTTCTTTATCATTCCATTTCAGATTTATTTGGAACTGATCTGTTACAAAAGTAGTGAGTAAAAGATGAAATAACAAAAGATTGCTATAATTTTTGTAAAGAGGCTTTTCTGAATAGTCTCCAATTGCTTTAGACCTCCTGCCACTCTGTCAGAGAAGCCATGAAACTCAAAATGTACTTCACCACTGGAATTTACAAGCATGGAAGATCTGTTTGCCAGTAGACCATTGATTTAACAAGAATGATATAAGAACAAAACAATTTGCCTAAGAAAATATATGCTGTTGCAAAATCTTGTATTCATATTATCCCTAGAACTGGTTGTCTTGAAATTTGTGCACTTGTACAAAAATAGAATCACTAAATGGTAGGGGTTGGAAGAGACATTTAGAGATCATCTAGTCCAACCACCCTGCAGAAGCAGGTTCACCTCTAGATTAGATCACACAGGAACGTGTCCAGGTTAGACTTGAAGACCTCCAGAGAAGGACCCTCTGCACCCTCCCTGGGCAGCCTGTGCCAGGGCTCCCTCACCTCAACACTGACAGAGTTTTTCCTTGTTTCAATGGAACTTTTTGTGTTCCAGCTTCATCCCATNGAGCCCAGAACTGGACACAGGACTCCAGATGAGGCCTCACCAGATATGGCAGAGCAGAGGGGGAGCTGAACCTCCCTCAACCTACTGCCCACACTGTTCTTGATGCATCCCAGGCTGCCATTGGCCTTGTGGGTTGCACTACAAAGCTTGTGAGACACTTTGTATAGAGTGGAGATTAGAATATTGGGTTTTGTATTATGTATGATCCACACAGTTAGTAATTAGCTTTGTGATCATAGGACCAGGTGAAGAGCCAGAGATCCAGACTTTGGACACTCAGGATGTCAAGAACCCTACAACAGAAAAGCTCCCAGAGGTGACTGAAGAGAAGCCTGAGAGAAGGAAGGACTCCACCATACACACAGCCCATCAGTTTTTGATGGATACTCCCCAGGTACGATACCCAATGTGTCTTCTAACAACTGCAGCAGTAGAAACAGTCACTTGTGTAACACAGTCACTTGTGTTAAAGAAACTCTGCATGTAGAAGTTCAGAATTGCTTTCATTCAGACAACCGAGTAGCTTGCTTTGATTTAATAATGGAACTGTTTTGTTCAGCTGAATCTACTGATCAAATCCTTGGAAAATGATGGGCAAGGGTCTGTGGCCTGAAGCTCAGACAAGGATTTGAGATGATGAGCTGGGTACCAGTGACCTTAGAACATCACTGTGGACAAAGAATTCCCTTCAGTTCATTCACCACAATACACTAGTTCCTCAAAAAAGAGGGCTGCAAATATCAGAGAGCCTTTATGAGTCTTTTATGAATGTCTCAAATCAAAAGCATATTACCCTAGCCTAGAAAAGCCTGGAGCTTCATGCAACGCTCAGTTTCCCAGTGCAAACTCTTAGCTGTGAAAAAAGCCCCATTTTCTCACAAAGCTATGGCATGGAAGCAGTTGATGGTGGATAACCAGTTGATACAGTAGGAATACTTTCATTTAGGACTGCTGACCTTTCATGCTAACAATGTCGTGTCCTTAGCACATACCTGCAGAGCAATATTTGCCTGTTTCTGCACACAACACAGTAAGGATTGTGTGCCTACTATACCCGATACTTCCATCTTCATGTCAGACGTGGCAGCTCTGGAGAAAGGCTGCTGAATGTGCAGGTTCTTGTGTGTCAGCATAGTTAGATGCCTGTTGTGATTGGCTTTCTGGGTTTTTGTGGTCTTTAGGTTTGCCATTCACGTGCAAAACCTGAAACAGGAGGGGGAGCTCCTGCAGCACCAGTGAAAGAGCACGGGAGAAACCTTACAGGGGGGAAAGGGCAAACTCTCACCTTTCAGCAGAAGGAAGGAGGAGGAAGAAGCCCTCTCTGTGTACATTCTTTATTCTCCCTTCCTTCCTTAAGCCTACAGGAGGTGATCAGAGGGACTGTTGCTGCTTGAGGAGTGAGAAGTTACTGGTGCTGTTTTTATTCACAGAATCACACAGAAACGTTTAGGTTGGAGAAGACCTTTTCTAGGTGGGACCTGCTTTAGCAGGGGGGTTGGACTTAGATGATCTCTAGAGGTCACTTCCAAACTCTTACCATCCTGTGGTTCTCTGATTCAATAAGTTACCAAGTGCAGCTGTTAACCTGACACTGCCACATCCACCACTAAACCACATCTCTGATGCCATTCAGATTCAGAGGCTTATGTTCCTGAAACCAATTAACCTGCAGGTTCTGCACACCATATCCCTCCTGTTTGGCTAAACTCTGGTTTTTACAAGTCAGGAGCAGCAGTTGTCACTGAAAGCACAATAACAGTTGAAGTGTAATAAAACTTGAGTGTCCTTGAACAGAATGACTTATCAAATAGTATTTGCTGGCAGGTGAAGAGGAAGATTTGTCATGCAGTTCTTCCTTTAAAAATAAGATGACGAAGTGAAGCGTGTTATATTTTGGAAGGTGCTAGACAAGCAGTATTCAATTGTTTGATCTCCATTATACTGTCCTGAAATCTGATGTTTGTCAAGATAACATCAAGTTCTCTGCTTGGTGGTTTTCAGTGTCTTGTGTCATAAGTTGTTCTTAGCTTTGTTCAGATGCTGATTGTGTTGACTGGGATTGATGCAGGTGTTTTGGGGGATGTATTTATTATTCCTCTACATTGAAACTATTAAAAAAAGAGGCATATTTAGAATCTTCTAAGGTTTTTTTTTTTCAGGTCTTTTTGTGTCTAAAAGAATAAGAATAATGCATTTTTACTTAAAGTTTGGTGTAACGTGGGGGATCACTGGATGTGTGAACTCATTTTTCCATCTCATGATTCTCGTAACTACACTTGTAGCATATCGTGAGAGAACCTGAGGAGCTAAGAAAGGAACTTGAAAGGCAATTGGAAGCTTGGCAGACCCAGCAGTCTGGAACTCCAGATGAGGTGTGTGACCTTGTTTTGGTGTAAAACTTATCATAAGAAACCTTCATTCCATTGTTTCATCTTAGTGCACTGCTGAAGTGTTGAGGAAGCCAAGCAGGCTGCAATCTGAAGTATTCAAGCTGGCATGATTTAGATGTTTCTTCTTGTTGTTGGTACATTTAATTGACTCTGGAAAAACCCTGCATTGTTCTCCAAGCAGGATGGTGTTTCAGAGCTTGTTTTGACCATGTTGTGTGCAGTTTTCAGAAGGCTGCTCTGTTGATAACTCTTTTTACAACCTGGAAAGGTTTTCCTCAGTCCTTGCCTTGCCAAGCTCCTTCTGTGCTAAGTTGTGTCCAGCACTTGGCTGCAGGTGTCCACTTTCACAAAGTTATCATCAACAGAAGCCATCTCCTTACGGCTGCAGTGGTGGGGTTTGGGCAGAACCAGAACATGATACTTGCTCTGACTGTCCTGATCATGAATTGTAAACCACATTGGAAGTAAATCCTGAATGAAATTGCCAGTGTAGAGGCTTTTAACAGTTTTGATGAGCTGTAATTGCTTTTGGGTTTTGATGGCCAATAGAGAACCTAGCAGCTCTCCAGCTTGCCATGCTGTAATCCCAACTATCAAGTGCATCACAACATTTTCCTTCATCAGCAGCAGTGCCAGAGTTGCTCTGTGTGCTTGTAGAGAAGTGGCCAATGCACATTGCAGCTTGGTAGCAGCAAGGAGCATCTGAAGTCGATTGCAAACCACCATCTTTACAGAGTGCTCACACTTTGGTTTCACTGGTAGTTACTGCCTCCCCTTTAGCGTGCTGAGGTTTGTTTTCTTTTCTCAGGCAGTGCTCTATTTGCTTTTCTCCTAATTCTCTTTTGTTTCCTTCTGTGGTGTGTGGTGTTTCAGGAGAAGGAAGCAGCACAGTTGTGGCAGAGGTATTTAGTGCTGACAGCTCCCCTATCACAGCAGCTCTGTGAACAGCTACGACTCATACTGGAACCCACCCAGGCAGCCAAACTGAAGTAAGTTGGGTCTTTCTGAGGGTTTCTGGTTTCTTCAAGCTCTTGATTTTTTGGGTGGTCTTAACCTCTGCAAACGGGAGGAATTGCTATAAAGCAGGAACAAGGTGAAGCTGCAGTTGTACAAATTCATTCATTTTGCTTCTATATGGGATGGTTTATGTGATGAAACACAAACATGATGTAGCAGCAGCTACCCAGTACTACCCCCTGTTTTTTTATTCACTCTTTGCAAGAGGTGATCACACCAACTGAAAACATTTGTAACAGTCTTTAACTCAACAGCTCTTCATGCTTTCATCTGATTTTTAACATCAATTTAGCTATTTTTTTAGCAAGATCTAGACTTGTTTCAAACTGAGAGGGTCTAACTTCAAGCTCTGCCTTCTATTTTAGGCACCTAGGTGGAAGAAATCGTGTTTAAAACCCTGACTATCCCCCTTGTGTTACAGAAATGAGCTTTTTTAGGGGGGAGAATCTGTATGAATATTCAAATGACTATTTTATCTATATTCCACCCTACAAAATGCTGTTGTTTTGGTGCATATGCTGCACAGGCCAGGATTTCCAGAAGGAGTTATTTGCTGCTAATCCCTTTCACCATGTCTTTCTTTGTCTTCACTCTCAGAGGAGACTACAGAACAGGGAAGAGGCTGAACATGCGCAAAGTCATTCCCTACATTGCCAGTCAGTTCCGCAAGGATAAGATCTGGCTACGAAGGACCAAGCCCAGTAAACGCCAGTACCAGATCTGCTTGGCTATTGATGATTCCTCCAGTATGGTAGACAATCACTCTAAACAGGTAAAACAAAAGCTCGGGAGGAGTGTGAAGAAATTGCCCATTGTTGGGGAATCTTATCAGCTGCTGCCTCAGTTCCATGCAGAGCTGGTGGCTGTTGGCAAGCCTAACTCTGGTGGTACTAGAGCAGCTGGTGTTTATCTGATCCATGGGCTTGATCTCTTGTCCTGCCATCCTTAAAAGATTCCTTACTACAAGATCAGTGAAAGTTTGCTGAAAGGATGATGTGTTAAATTTGTTAGAGGTGTTACGTAGCCATTGGAAAGGCTGAAACTTGCTTAGCTGTGCAGTTCCTTGGAGGATTAAATATTAGCCCACTCCATGGGGGACTTAGAAGGAAAGATACATTATTAATAAACTAAATAGTTATTTCAGTGTTTATTTCATTAGGCTGCCTAAAGTGGTATGCTGGTGAGGACACACCTCAGATGCTCTGTTCAGTTTTGGCCTCTCACTACAAGGACATTGAGGTGCTGGAGCGTGTCCAGAGATGGGCAGCAAAGCTGGGGAAGGGTCTGGAGAACAAGTCTGATGAGGAGCAGCTGAGGGAGCTGGGGATGTTTCGCCTGGAGAAGAGGAGGCTGAGAGGAGACATAACAAATACCTGAAAGGGAGTTGTAGTGAGGTGGGGGTTGATCTCTCCAGTAAGGAGTGATAGAACATGAGGAAATGGGCTCAAGATGCACCAGGGAAGGTTTAAATTAGCCATTAGGAAGAACTTCTTCACTGAGAGGGTTGTTAAGCATTGGGAGGAGCTGCTCAGGGAGGTGGTGGAGTCACCATCCCTGGAGATAGTCAAAAGACACATAGATGAGGTGCTGAGGGATATGGTTTAGTTTAGTTTTGGACTTGTCAGTGTGAGGTGAGTGGTTGGACTCAATGATCTTAAAGGTCTTTTCCAACCATAATGATTATCTAACTCAGTCAGCTGAAGCTTCCAAATGCAACTCATTTGTCCTGTTGCAATGACTTCACTGTAACAGGGAAAAAGATAGGCATCTTTATTTATATTATTAGACAACGAAAAGTAATGTCAGTGCCATTCTTCATAGTTCCCACTGAGCCCTGAGTAAAACATGGAATACTCTGTGTTGGATGTCACCTTTTTCTTTAATAGCTTGCATATGAGTCCCTGGCAGTGATTGGAAACGCACTGACTCTCCTAGAAGTGGGACAGATTGCTGTGTGCAGGTGAGTTCCTTTGAAATCTTGACTTCAAGACTTCAGAGCAGAACGTTTTAAGAACCAGTTTCACACACTATTGATGTGGGGGTTTTTGATCTTTTTTTCCCTAAAGCTTTGGAGAGAGTGTGCAGCTGCTGCACCCGTTCCACGAGCAGTTCAGTGACCAGTCAGGGACACGGATACTGCGCCTCTGCAAATTTCAGCAGAAGAAAACAAAGATAGCCCAGGTACACAAGAAATGCCACCTGTGCAACCCCTCGGCAAATCTTTTCCAGACCTCAGCAGCTTAGTGGTTTCATGGTCACTCTGTAACATGAGCCGGTTGTTTAATGTTCGAGGGCGATAGCTGCTTAGACTACAGAGATACAGAGTCTTCACTGTTTTATAACAAGAGTGATTTCTCCCTTTTTGGTTCTGATTTATGCTGCTTCTGAGCGTTCCTCTTGCTCTGTATTGGGTCTTCAACAGTATTTTATTGGGCACAAGCTGTCAATCCTACACTTGTGTGTGCTCCAGTGCCAAACTCCATCAAAGTCTGTGTCAGTTTAGTGTTGTTTATGCCGTGGATTCCACTGTTGTAGTAGTAGGAAGAGCTTTGTATGTTTGTTAGGCTCAAAGTTTGTCAGACTTGACCCATTCCTGAAAAAAAACCCACCCTTTTCTGTAGTAACATTTCCTGGACAGCTGGAAGCTTTTGCTCTTTTAGGAAGGTTCTTTGCACTCTTACCTTCCCAGATTTGGATAACATCTTCTATTAATAGTAAATGAAAAAGAAGAGACCCAAATAGCTCAATGGTAATCTTACAAATGCCAGAATTGGGAGGAACTTTGACAGCTCATGTATTTCATTTTAATGGGGGAATACATACCTAGATACTTTTATTGCAAGTTGAAGACAAAGAGGTTCAGCTTATAAACAGGACGTGTGTTTGTAATGATGCCATTAAGTCACCTGAACAATCTGCTGAGGTTTTGGTGGCTTTGTTAGCATTGGGCAGATGTTAAATTGAGATGGAAGGCTTTTGCGAGGATGCTCTAGTTGAAAAGTGCGAACTTTGAAGCAAGAGTTAATACAGGAAAATGCCACAGACTGTGTCTTTGTAGGTGGTCAAACTGAACTCTCTTGGCATTTAAAATACAGACACGTGTCCTTGAAACATTTCATCACGATTGAGATTATTTTATGGTGAGATAACTTAATCTCCTTATTTGTTTCCTCCACAGTTCCTAGAATCATCAGCAAATATGTTTGCTGCAGCACAGCAGTTGTCTCAGAATATTAATCCAGGTGAGCTGGTGGGTTTTTTTTTTTTTGGTCACTTTGCTTGTTGCTGTGGCAGCAGAACGCTCCCAAAACAGTCTCCTGCCAGAAAGATTCCTGGCACTGAGACATCACCAGCGTTGGAGCTCTGGGTTTTGCTCCATCAGAAGGAATGTTTGGTTGAAATTGTAGCTCAAAACCCAAAAGATGCTTTATTAAAAAGGCATCTCTTACCTGGTCATGTTTCCACGTCATATTCAAGTCCTGGACACTGCCTGCTTCAGAGCATTGTCCAGTCTCCTACTGAGCTTGACTCCCATGGCACCTCAGCTCATGCTTGAGAGTTTGATTGCTGTAGGTGTCCAGAAGCTGTTCTGAGAACAGTGTTTGTCTCTTTACCTGTGTTTCACTAGGATGTAAATTTAGCTCATGAGGTGCTTGAATTTCCCAGAAAAGATGGAAAGCTTATTTTGTACAAGTTCTTTGTTGTTGTCCAGGTACTCTAAGAAGTGAACAACCTGGGATTTATAATCCACAGGTGTTTTGCCACACAGTGGCCAGGCTGTGAAAACACTGTGAGGATAAGGTCATCTACTGGGGAAGTGCAGCATCCAGTCCTGTTGAACTAGGCCGAGATGCAGCAGCCATCAGGGAGCTGGCAAGACAAAAGGCAGTAGGATGCATCACCCTTTTCTGTAAAGACACCCAAGCCCTGTGACATTTGGGGCCTGTCTGCAGGAGAGGAGGAAGCATCCTTCATCCCTCCCTCGCTGTTATGCTGGAGGATGAGGGGGCACAGGAGAGAGGGTTTTGCAGTCCTACTTGTAATTACTGTTGTTTCCCTTGTTAATAAAAGATGACAGATACATGACTGAGTTAGAATGTCCCTTTGGAGGCATTTATGTCAGGCCCTGGGGTCAAGAAAATGGTTGGTGTGGAGGAATCAGCATGGTGCTGTGTGTGTTTTAGGAGGTTTACCTCATCTGGTCTTGAGGGCTGAATGCCCCATAGTGGTTGAAGTGCCTGACTGTGCTTCTTGAGCCCATCTTCTGGTTTAGTTTCCTCCAAAAATAACCCATTTGAAATAGTCCAAGATTGCTGTGTGATGGAAGCCAAGCCTGTTACGGTGGGGACAACAGGGAAACGTGTTTCAAAAGCACAACCTTAGTCCAAAGTGAGATGCTAATGCAGATGCACCCATAGGTATCTGCTTCTGGAGGAACAGATTTGGACTCATATTTCATGGCAGCATCTGCTGCTCTGCTGGTGATGGTTGCACTCTTCTAATTCAGCCAGTATTTAACTCCTAGGCGCTTACCAGGCATGAAAGACAAGGCCATGGCTAACTTTGTTATGTACTTTTCACGCCTTTCATCCTTGACTTATGGTAGTGATGGATTGGGTTGGGGTTGGTTTTTCTCCCACAGCTCTTCTCGATGGTTTCACACAGCAGGAAAAACTCTGTTGACATCCTTGTAACTGCAGCCTGGTGCTAAGTCACAGATAAAGACTTAATTTCCTTAGGAATCATTTCTTCTTCCATTATTCCCACTGGGCTAACAACAAAATAGTCTCTTTGTTTTTGTTTTAAATGGATTACTCTGACTTAACTGGAACTTGAAATGTTCTTTGTGCCCAGAAACAGCTCAACTGCTTCTGATTGTATCTGATGGAAGAGGCCTTTTCTTGGAAGGCAAGGAGCGGGTGACAGCCGCTGTCCAGGCAGCTCAGAACGCCAACATCTTCGTTATTTTCGTAGTGCTGGACAATCCTGATTCCAGGGTAAGTCACTGAACAAGAGAGAGAAGGATTCAACTGCAGGGACTGAGAAACTGATGCAAACCTCTTCCTGGTCTTCTGTAGTGCTTCACAGCTCTCTTATCTTTTGCAAAGGTCAAGGATGTTTAGCTTGGTTTTGGTTGTTCCTGATGGCTGGGCAGATGTTAAAAAAAAATACCCTTCCCTGCCTCAGGAAAGGCTGAGGAGGAGCTGCCATCTTCACCTGTAGAGTTTGGCCACCGGACAAGCAGACTGAGAGTCTGAGAGATGCTTTGTTCCCTCTCTATTTCGATTCAAATAGCTCATTGCCATTTCATGCAGCAGCTGGAGCCAATAGATGAAATATTAGACAGAAAGAGGAGTATGTGAGAGTCATTTAGTGTCTGATTTGGGAAAGCTGGGTGCCACATTAGAAGAGATTTTCATGGTGTTGAGACTGAAATATGTGGAAGCTTTTCAGGGAAGACTCTGTACTGCAGTAAATGAGCTGACTTAGGCCTTACTTGGAATTACCTGATGAAGACTAACTTCATGGTAGTTCATATTTTCTTCCTCTATACTTATTTTTCCATAAAAAGCTCATCTGCTAGTTGTCCAAAAACTACAGAAAACCTCTTGCTGACAATACTACAAGGTTCTGATGAAACCTGTCTGTAATGGCAAGTGACAATTCTGGGCTGTCACACGTGCTTTTCACCAGCTTTATTAATTTTCTGAGCTGCTACACTGAGCAACTAAGAAGTTGTTTCACAAGAGGCACAGCTGGAGTTTAAGCTGATTTTTGTCTTTTGGTGGATTTGTTTGAAATATTACAAGATAATTTGCTGTATTGTTTGTTGTATCAGATCACTGCACAAACTCCAGCTGAACTCAGCCCTGAAGAGCTTAACAAGAGTGTGGGAAGGCATCAAATGTATAAAACCAAAGTGGTAACAGCCAGTTTAAAACCAGAAAACACTCTGCAAAGACAGGATTTATTTCTTGAACTTGGTATCGCAGGAGCTTCAGCTTAGGCTCTTGTAGGCTAGGATTTGTTGATGAGAGCACTTTTAGATGAGCTCCTCTTTACAAGAAGGACATGGAGCTGCTGGAGAGGATCCAGAGATGGGCTACCAAGCTAGGAAAGGATTTGGAGCATGTGTCATGTGAGGAAGGGCTGAGGGATCTGGGGCTATTTAGCATGGAGAAAAGAAGGCTCAGGGGAGACCTTCTCACTCTCTACAGCTGCCTGAAAGGAAGCTGTAGTGGAGTGAGGATCAGTCTGTTCTACCTAGTGACAAGCAATAGAATGAGAGGAAACGGCCTCAAGTTGTACCAGGCTGGATGTGAGGAGGAATTTCTTTGCTGCAAGGGTTGTCAGGCATTGGAAGGGGCTGCCCAGGGAGCTGCTGGAGTCACCTGGTGCTTGAAGGGTTTCAGAGCCGGGTGGATGCTGCAGTGAGGGAAATGGTCTCGTGGTTGATAGGGCTGGGACAAAGGCTGCACTCCCTGAGCTTAAAGGTGTCCTCCAGCCCAAACAATCCTACGATTCTGTAAAAGGAGAAAAGCATTGAACAGCTTTTTGTTTGGTTGTTGCTTTGCTTTACCATTGAACTCTTAAGGCTTTTAATCTTGGAACTCTTCTAACTTAGAATTCCTCCTCTTAAAATTACAAGTATTTGAAAAATAGGGTAAGTGATAGCCAAGGCCTGTCAAAGGTGCATGTGCTTTAGCTGCAACACAAACTCTTCTTTCCAGGATTCCATCTTGGACATCAAAGTTCCCATATTCAAAGGCCCTGGCGAGCTGCCCGAAATCAGATCTTACATGGAAGAGTTCCCCTTCCCGTTCTACATGATCCTGCGAGACGTGAACGCGCTGCCAGAAACCCTCAGCGACGCGCTCAGGCAGTGGTTTGAACTGGTGACTGCCTCAGACACTTTGTAGGCTTTGTAGACAAAGTCAGTACCCGATTGCTGCTAAACCTCTGCCGTGGATGAACCGGCGTTGCATCGGGGAGCTCCCAAGGCCGCTTTCTACCTGGGAGAGATGCTCAGGAGCTGCCCCTCTGGCAGTCAGACAGCCTGACAACAACAACAACAACATTGATTTAGGTTCCTTCTCCCACATTTCAGAAGAGAATTATGCAAAGGTGAGACTGTGTCCATCTCCTTTCATTGCCTGTTCCCACAAATAACATAAAACTTTCTTCAGCTTCCCTTGTAATAACTTATTCCTTGTTTAAAAAAATAGAATGACAATGTTCACAGGGGTAGAATTATTCCTGCCACTGTCTGTTGCAATAAGAAGAATTGTTCTTGGTTCTAGAAAGGCATTTCTGCATTAAGGATAACTTCAGGTATCTTGCAAAGAAAGCATTCCTTAACTTCACCCGTGTGGCTAGTGCCTGGTTGGGAAGCAGTGAGAGAGGAGCAAGAGAAGCAGGTGGTTTCAAACAACCAAAAAAATCCAAAAGGTACCCAAATACTTGAAACTGTTCTGCAGTTAAATACATCCTGTTTAGTTACTGCTGGCCTTTATCCCACGGTACCAGCAGGGAGCTCTATGAATAAATGCCGTACGACCATCCCTGCCGTATCAGTCACACTGTGAAGTTTGTCCCTCTGCCCAACGCAGACACGGAGGATGTTTTGTTAATCCGATGTTGTGGAGCATGGGTGTGATTTCTCCTTGCAGAAGCTATGCATCTTATGTTGTCTGTACCAATAAAGAGAGGTACTGCTGTTTGTAATGAATGAATGACATCTCTTCTTTCATTCAATCAAAGCTTGAATAAATGAACCTGTGGGCATGGGGAAAGGCCGTGCGCTGTCTAGCAGTGCACAGGGAGTAACTTCTGTATGGAAAGAACCCCACGCACCAGGACAGGCTGGGGATTGACCTGCTGGAGAGCAGCTCTGCAGAGAGAGACCTGGGAGTGCTGGTTGGTAATAAACTGACCATGAGCCAGCAATGTGCCCTCATGGCCAAGAAGGACAATGGCAGCCTGGGATGCATCAAGAAGAGTGTGGGCAGCAGGTCAAGGGAGGTTCTGCTCCCCTTCTCCTCTGCCATATNTTGAGGTGAGGGAGCCCTGGCACAGGCTGCCCAGGGAGGGTGTGGAGGCTCCTTCTCTGGAGGTCTTCAAAACCCACCTGGACACATTCCTGTGTGACCTGATCTAGGTGAACCTGCTTCTAGAGAGTGTTGGACTAGATGATCTCTAAAGGTCCTTTCCAACCTCTACCATTCTATGTAACTTCATTGCCTGTCCTGCTGGAAGAAGGTACTAGCAGAGAGTTTTGATTAGAGGTCCAGACTCATGATGTAATTGTCTAGTATTTACTTCCATTTCAGACTTGTATAGAGTATTTGTGGCAGGAAACTTGGAGAAAGTTGTTTCTGAAAGGTTTTCTTGGAAGTGACAGGATATGCTTCCAGCATAAATTGTAGTTTGTTGCAGGGATGTCCTTGTAGCCTGAGGCACAAATTCCAAACGTTTCAAGGCTATAGTTAGTGCAAGCCCTTTGTTAACCGTAGGACAAGGAAACAGGGTAACACAGAAAGGAAAGGCAATCGGTTAACCGTTGTTTTTCTCTCTGTGGGGCAGACCTGATGGAATTTAAGAAAGGCTGAGGGAGCTGGGGCTCTTCTGCTTGTAGGAGCCAGAGGGGTGACCTCATTAATGTTTAACAATACATAAAGGGTGGGTGTCAGGAGGATGGAGCCAGGCTGTTCTCAGTGATGACTAATGATAGGACAAGGGGCAAAGAGTAAAAGCTGGAACAGAAGAGGTTCCAAAGAAACACAAGGAAAAACTTCTTCACTGTTGAGGTGAGGGAGCACTGGCAGGGGCTGCCCAGATGGATTATGGAGTCTCCTCTGGAGACATTCAAACCCACCTGGACGAGTTCCTGTGTGACCTACTCTAGGTGGTCCTGCTCTGGCAGGGGGGGTTGCACTGGATGAGCTTTAGAGGTCTCTTCCAACCCTTAAATTCTGTGATTGTGTGACATATCTGTTGCAGAAGCTACCTGTGCCTTGCCCTGTTAGCAACACTTAACACATCTGGGAGACAAACGCACGAGGTCAGTCAGTGCCCTTGTACCGCCTCAGATGCCCTTCTGCGTCTTATGTTACTGGATTTAACTGGATCCTACTGTTTAACACATCTGTCATCTACCCCCAGCGACCGTCAGCTCCTCGCCTCTCCACCCTCCCTTCCTTTAACCAGCCGCCCTGTGCCTCCCGCTCCCCGCCATGGCTGCGGGGGCTGGGGCTGGGGCTGGGGCGCAGAGGCGCGGGCGATGGCCGCGGGTCAGTCCCGCCCGCCGGGGCGGAGCGGAGCGGGGCGGAGCGGAGCGGGGGGAGCTGCGCGTGATGGCCGCCGGCCGCCTGCCGCCCGGCGCGCTCAGCCTGAGGCAGGTAGGAGCGGCGGCTCGGGTCTGCTCTCACCCCCCGCGGCTGTGGGGCCGGGCAGCATCGCCACCCCGGCTGGCGGCGGCGGGAGTCGTGCGTGTGTGTGTG
>WBNH01003007.1:33462-45312 GCA_013401255.1 Urocolius indicus | reverse complement strand
CCCTCAATAAATGTCATTGCTTCGGTGCTGCCTGGCAGCTGCTGCCCTCTTTTCTCTGTGGTGTGTGCCAGGGTGTGAGCTCTCTGTTGGCACTGGGAGGCACTGGAAGGGTTTAGGGAGGAGAAAATTGCTTCTCTGGGGCTTCAGGGTGGTTGGCTGCACCCGTTTTTACTCCATTAGGCTTTTATGGTTTGCCTGGGGCGGTTAGTATAGGCTTGTGTCCTTGAGAGAAGAGGGATACAGGGAGGCTCCCTCGGGTGCTGCTCCCTAGGGTTTGTCTCAAAACTTGGCACAGAAGCCTCAGGGGACCCTGGTGTGATCCCTGTCCCTGCCTGCTGGTGACAAAGCCAAGGGAGGATAGCTGTGGATCAACCCTGGGGTTTAGGGGTCACCATACAACCCTCCATTTCCCCCCCACCCCCAACCTGTTTGTGCCTTTCACTCAGCTGAGTGTAAAGACCTTTGTGTGAATTCCCACCAGTGCCTCAGCCTGTGGGTAAATGGACTCAGTGAAGGGACAGATCTTTGGGGTGAGGGAACCTCAGAGCTGAACTTCCACTTGTGTCACCTGTCCCCAGGATCCAGGCTCATCACTGCCCTGTGTGAGCTCCTCTCTGGCCACAACCCTGCAGGATCATTCCCTGACAGGTTCAGTCCCTGTGTGCTAAATCGCAGAGCTGGAGTGCTAAAGGGGGTAAAAACCCCAACACAGACAATGCTAAACTGATCCCTAGGAGATACCAGCTTCAAATCCATCCCAGTCAGGCTGTGTTTGGTGTAAATAATCAGAACTTTGGCTTTATCCATTCGCCAGCTGCAGGTTTGGTGCTGCCTTGTACCACTGAGTCGCTGCAGCAGCACAAGGAATCACAGTGGCTTCATGGAGACCTCTGAGATTCCCACCTGCCACGTTGCTGGACTGTTTGTCCACCCAAAATGTCCAGATTTTGGCTGAATTGCTCACGGCAATGTGAAGAAGGAAGGATCAGCCTTTGGCTGCTCCCTGGGCAGAGGGATCAGGCATTAAGTAGAGACTGAATAAGTCACCAGGGCTGGAAAGGAACAAAAAGCTGTGGCAACCTTATAAGAGATGGTTTATGTGGGATTAAAGGGTGAGTTTCTCACCTCAGGAAGGGAGAATGTGTTGGTATTTTGTTTCTAAAGGGGGGTTAGGAAGAAATGAGGCACAGTACAGTCAAAGGAGTGAGGCTGTAGAGAGACAGTCCTGGCAGCTTTATGAGAGAACAATTGCACGTGTTGGGCTGTTACCGTAGGTTCAGAGCTAACAGATGTCTTGAAGTTTTCCTTACTGAAGGTGGGGGGGGCTCAGACATGATATTTTGGGGCTGTTTCAGGGTTGTTTTGGGGGGCAAGGCCTGGCAGCTTGGCCCTGCTGCGGCCTCAAAAGCATCCTCCATGAGGGTGAAGTGATTTCCTTGGGATCCACAGCATTTCTGTGGAGGAAAGGAGAAGGCCGAGCCAGGGAGTGTGTACACTTGTGTTAGGGGTATTTTAGGGGAAAATATGATGCCTGCTTTTGGGGGGAATCACAAGACCCCCCCACCTCTCTAAGCTGGCTGAGCTCAGCTGCGAATGTTCGGCCTCGTGAGCAGCTTTGGGGTTGTATTAGGTTCAAAGTTTCAGTCCCCCGAGGAAAAAAAAAAAACCCATTGAAACAGGTGTTGAAACAGCCAGAAATTTTGGAGAGTTATCCTTTTTCTGCTCCCCCAAATGATTTCTGTGGATCTTTTTCAGTTCCAGTGCAAATCTCTCATTGCAAACAGCTCTGAAGGGTAATTTCTAATAGACTCAGAAGCTTTTCTGTTGGGAAATGACACTGTGGGGAGAGAGTTCTCCCCAGCCCAGTGTTGAGGAGCCACTGGCATTGAAGGACCTGGAATATTTGATTTATTAATACTTCTTTTCTCCTCTAAAATCAGTGTTTGGGTGATGAGGGGCTGCTGTTGTGTGAGGGAACTTCTTGTTGCCCCTCAGAGATTTCTGGAGGCAAATGAGACAGGTTTCTGGAGACACATTTCCCTGTTCTTGCAGTGGAAGAGTGGAAATAGGAGAGTCTTGGCTCTTGCCTGTGGCTCCTGAGGAAGCAGCAGCACTAATAAGGAGAATTTAATGTATTTGTGAACCTGTGAGGTGGGGTGGTTTTTTTTTCTCCTGGAACAGACTGATTTTTGGTTAAAACCGAGTTGAAGAGGAAAAGTTGCCCCTGTTTGGCAAATGGCACAAGTCTGAGAGAGGGATGGAACATTCTGACACTCCATTTGGGGAGGAAAAAGGTTGACATCATATTTTAACAATAATTTCTGTGCTATAAAATGTGCTGCTTTGTGCCCCTGTTTATGAGAAATGGAACCAAACCCGTGCCAGCAGGTTAAAAAAAAAAAGGACAAATGTAAAGGTTAAGAGGAAAGGAATCCAGTTGCAGTGCTTCAACAGAAGTGTGCTGGGAGCTGAGAAAGGGATTTCATCTCAGAGACAAGAAATAGATGAAGGAAAGGAAATCGATGGCATAAAGAGATGAAATAAATAGAAACACAGGAGCTGCCTCGAGGTATGCACCAAAAAATATCATGAAGACCAAGGAAATGAAGGTTAGAAGATGAAGTGGAAAGCTTCAACTACATAAATCCCTTCTTAGTCTTCAGCATTGCCAGTACTTCGATGCCACTGCAGCTCGTTAAACTGCTGGTGCAGTTTATCTGAGGTGTTTTAACTCTCAGGCTCCAAGTGTGGTTTGTATCTGGGAGTTATACCCTCGGTGGGTGATGGATGGACCCCTCTGGTTCCTCCCCCAACAAAGGTTTTAGCAGCGGTGAGAGGCAGCTCTGGGGTGTCACAGGTTTTGGGGAGCACATTTTGAAGCTGGGATTCCTTCAGCAGCTTTTCCTGTTGGAATCAGTAGCTTTGGGTTTCTTTTTTCCTTTCAAATAAAACCCCCCAAATCACTTGATTTTCACCTCCCAGCCATTCAAAGCTCTCTTTTGTTCTGCGGTGTGTTTTCTTCACTCCCCAAAAGTGACAGCGAGGCAGATTGGAAGGAGGAGAGGGATGGGAGGGAGAGAGGAAACCTGTGGGGTGAAGGGTGATCTGATGAAACCCTCCTCACACGGATTTCATCCCCTTTTTGCTCCTTCCCCCCCGGCAAAACTCGATCCAAACCAAAGGCAAAATTCCACACACACACACACCCCTGCCCCTGGAGGTCTCTGCGATTTATTTATGATTAGCCCCAAATTTAACAAAGATGACAGATTGAAGGTTGTTTGGGGGGGGGTTGGAGGGGTGGGGGNGCGGGGGGGTGGGAGCTGGGGAAGGGAAAGGAGGGGGAAAAATCATCATAAATAGAGATTATTTTGTCCCCCTCCTCCTCCTCCCGGATCAGATTTATCAAATAAGCTCGGGTTTGTTGTTATTGAATTAAATGAGTTGCTGTGCAGTTGATCGGAGTCACCTCAGATTAGGAGTGAAGGAAAGAGAGAGCTGCCAAAGGGAAATAACCCAAACACCCCAAGTTTACTCCTCTCCTGTTTTCCCTTTCCTCCCGTTTGAGAGCAGGGAGTGGGGTGGGGAAAGAACCGGGGTTGGAGGTATAAGACGAGGTAGAATTGGGGCTGGGGGATGCGGGAGCAGAGCGGGGTCAGAGATGCTGAAGAGTCTCTGGAACCGACGTGGGGGCAAAGATTTCGTTTGCAGAGTTTTTGCCGGCGACTCAACGACGCGGCTTCAAGTCGGCAAGAGCCGAGTCGGTTTCGAAGCCGCTTTAAAACCCCCAAACTTGCAAGAAAAGGGTCATTTCGGGGGAGAGGAGATGAGGGAAGCACTGAAATGTTGGTGTTAACCCGGACCCTGCCGCCTCATCCCGCTGCTCCTCCTCTTCCATTGCCTTTTTTTCCTCCCCCTTCTTCTTTTCCTTTTCACCACCGTGAAACTCTCCCCGGGTGGGTTTTTTTAACTCCCTTCAAGTTCTCTCGAAAGTCTCCAATTTAGGAAAGTCCCAAATACTCCCAAATTCTCCCCGTTTCTTGGCCGGGAAACTTCAGCTTCGTTTCTTTGCTTTTTTTTCCTTTTCTTTCATCACAGCAAATCGGCATCAAAAAAACAACAACCCCCCAACCCCAGAAGTCTTTGAATCGGACGCGATTCATCTCCCTTTAGTCTAAAAAATCGTTGAAGTCGAATTTATCTCCTTTAAAAACCCACAAGAGGGGAAATTTAGGGTGTTGGGGTGGGTGGATAAGGTGGGTTTGTGGCTCGGGAAGTGTCACCGTTCAGACAAAGCCACGGTTCTGCCCCGGGATCTGTCGGGTCAAACAAGATCCCGGTTTTATCATCGATCCCTCGATGTGATTCTCCCCGTTTCACCCTCTCCATTTGGAGAACGAAAGCTAAAAAGAAAACCCCCCTTTCCTTCAACCTTTTCTTGCTCTGGGTAGAAATCGTTTCGATCGTTTACCCCGTAGAAGCTACAAAGAGGATTTTTAGCGCCGGTGGTTTTATTATTGCCTATGATTCGGATCATCAACAACCTCCAGAAACGTTTGAACACGCTCAAAAGTCACCGGTTTATTTAGTATATTTTGTTTTCTTTTTTTTTTTTTTTTTTTTCCCTCTTGAGATTTTCACCTCGGTTTTAAACGGCCAAGTAAAAGAAAGACATCTTAACCGGGGCTTTTCCAGGGTCCTGAGCTGGTGGGAACCGATTGAGCTCCATTGTGTAGCATCATCCCGGGCTATTTCCCTATTCTTCTTAGGAATTTGGATTGATTCTTTATTGTAGAGCTAAACATTTGCTTGGTGCTCTTTCTGGGTATCATTTTTTTTTTTTCCTCCCTTGCAAATAAAGCTAAAAAAATAAAGGGTTAAAAAAACCCCTCCTCTCTTACAAAGGGAAAGGCTGGAAATCAATGTGCTTCCAGAGCTAAATCAGGATGATGATATCCCAGGTGTAGGGGTGAGCAAGAGGCTGGAAAGTTGGCTCGATCCTGCTGCAAAAAATAAAACTCGTTTGGGTTAGAAAAACCCGATTCTTGAGACTGACAAAAAAAAAAGAAACATCGATTTCAGAGCTGGGTGGAATTTTGTGAGGGTGAAGTGTGGCGACTTTGCACTTGTTTGAAGAGAAATTGTGTCTTTTCAGCCTCTCTTCTCGGAGTGGGATGGGGGGAACCTGAGCCAGAGCAGCTTGTGCTGCAAAGGAATCGCTGCTGCTGGATTTCTCTGACCCTGGAGCTGTTGAAATGACAAAACACTTTTGCTTCTCGTTAAGACAAGCAGGGAGAAGGAAAAAAAAACAACACACCCTCCCCCCCTCCCCAAAATATAATCAAAAAGGCTCTTTTTTTTTTTTTTTTTTTTTGAGAACGCTGCTTATAAAAATGCACATTGCTGGGACCTTGGTTGAGTCCTTGCTCCAGTTGGAATTAGCTGCCTGAAACAAGAAGAGATCTGTGGGGTTTATTCTGTGCCTCAGCCTCGTGGAGAGCTCCTGAGGGATGGGTGAGTGCTGAAGGGATGGGTGCTGATGCCCACTCCCTCAGGCAGGGCACAGGGATCACTGCAGCCCTCCCCTCTCAGCCTCTCTCTGTCCTACCACACGTTTTAACCCCCTTTCAGGCTGCTCTCCTGGTATTTCACAAGGGTTATAAAAACCTAAGAGGGTTTTGGGCAAAGGACTGTGGATTCCAGTTGTCTCTGGAGACGTGTTTCACCTGGCACAAAGGATTCCTGCGATGGCTGAGGCCCCAGGACAGCAGCAAACCCGTTCATGCCCTTGATGAGGATGTTTGTTCAACACCTCTCTCTGGCTAGGTGAAAAGACCCCAAAAGGAAAACTGAAGGCTCGTTCATGCACTCCTATTTTTTCTTATCCTTTGAAACATGGAAGGCAGAAGTGACCTTAAAAGCCACCCAGCCCTCCTCTTGCCTCCCTCCTTTCCCCCCCCTTCCCCAACCCTCTGCGCGTGGTACCAGCGACCAGCATTGTGCACCTCTCTCTCCAACCCCACTTGGCCTTTTGTCAGCCCCCTTTTCTGTGTCAATCAGCTGGCTTTTGTCAGCTCCCAGACATGTTGTGTCCACAGGCACACACAAATGTCCCCGCGCAGAGCGTGCGGGAAGGCGGCGGGAGCATGTTCCGATGGTGCGCCGCAGGGGACAGGCACCCGCGTGGCACGGAGCTGCCGTGGCCTTCCTCAGGGCTGCCTGGGCTTCGGCTTTAGGGCTGGCTGGAGAAGGGAAATGGGTGAAAGGTGCCTGTTGTGTAGGTGATGAGATGTTTGTGTATCCTCAGGGGCTGGTTCTCTCCCTGGATGGAGCTGGGGAGACTGCTGGCACTTTCCTCCTTGGCTTTGAGCTTTTCCCCTCATGGCTTTTCCCTATCCATTGCTTTGAGTCATTTCTTTCTTTATTTTCCCTATTTCTCTCTTTCTTTATGTTTCTCCAGCACAGGGGGATCCTTGGAGTTCTTTTGATTGAGTTCTAAGGCTGTTCTTAGGAAAGATGTATTTTCTTTTTTTGTTTTCACCAGTTCCCATGTAATTAGTGACAGAGAAACCACAACTTATGTCAGGGGACACCCTGAATATCCATTACATGTCTCTCCCTACTGCAGACTCCTGGGCTCTTCATCCTCAGCTGCCCAAACTCCCAGCTTCACTGCTGCTGTTGGTGCTGAAGCTCAGAGGGCAACTTTGGGCTCAAATTCATCCCTTTTGGGGATTGTGACAGGCTCTGCACACAGGGCAGGGCTAGGGACTCACACAGAAGGGTGGCAGCCCCTTTCCTCAGCTGCTGAGATGGGGCCAATTCCCAGCTGGCCCTGGCTGGCAGGGTCCCTGAGAGCTCCCAAGCAGAGAAGAACCTTTTGCCCTGTCCCCATGAGCACCATGAGCCATGACCCCAGGCTTGGACTGGGGGCCTGGCCAGGTCACTCACTCTCCTGACAACCACCCAGGCCTTGACAGTGCTTGGCAGCACCCACAAGCCCTGATGACCTCCCCTAAGCTTGTCAAGGGGAGTGAGAGGACAGGAGAGCAGCGTGGCCACGGGCTTTGGCGTGCTCATGAGCCCTCAGCAGCAGCCGCTCTCTCCGGGCATTGACAAAATGGCGGCCGGGGCTCCCAAATGGCGGCCCCTGGTCCTGAGGGGAAGGCGCCGGCGCCGTGCCAGGGCCGCTCTGGAGGGCACAATGACTGGCACATAACGGCCCCTCGCCATGGCCGCCCCTCTGCCGCGGCAGTGCCAGCTGTAGCCCCCCCTTCCCTCCCTCCCTCTCTCCCTCCCTCTGCCTTGGCACGGGCAGGCGGCCCCGCCATGGCTGCCTCTGAGGAGGAGGAGGATTAAGGCCGCAGTTGTGTCTCCCCTCTTTCTTTCCCCCTCAGTGGCTGAGAACAGGAAACGTGAACCTATCTGAGACTAATTGACTTGCAAATTAATCGTTTGTCCCTGCGCCTGATAATTAGTGCTAACGATTTTTACACCACCAACCCCCCCACCACCACCCCCCCTCTTTTTGCTCTCTCCTCCCCCTCTTTATTTTAAAGGGGGCTGTTTTCCCTTTCTTCTTCTCCTCCAGCTCCGTTTCTTTCTCCATCCCCCACCCTGGTTCTTCCTGGAGCCTCCCCAGCTGCCCCCTCGCCCTGGGCACCATGTTTAGGGCTGAAGGAGCCTGGCAGGGCGGCCGCCCCCCGCTCCAGCACCCACAGCTGCTCGTTTGCTTCCCACGACTCGGTGCCAGCCTCCACGTCTGCCTGAGAGGGACAATGTAGAGATGAGGGATGAAGGGGATCAGGAGTCTGGGGGATGGGGGAGCAGGTCTGCCTAAGGACATGGCATCGCTTCAGAGGTGGCTGCAGCCAAACCTGTGCTTTCCAAACGTCCCAAATACCCAGGTTCTTTAAAGAAAAAGGAATGAAAGGTCAGTTGCAAAGGAAGCAAAGGTTGGGGGTTGCTTTCTCCAGCCTTCTCCCTTCCTCTGTCTTTTATTCCAGGGGTATAGCTTGCTTTGACAAGTCCTTAAGGAAGGCAGCTCCACACGGGTGTTTGAGGCTGCTGGTTGAAATCACCAGCATTGGCTGTTGTGGCTTTGGTCAAAAGCCTCCCCTGAAGGCAAGATGCTGCAGGGGATGGACAATCTTGGTGCAGGGGGTGATGGGGATGAAGCTGGAACACAAAAAGTTCCATTTAAACGTAAGGAAAAAGCCTTTCAGTGTGTCAGGGAGGGAGCCCTGGCCCAGGCTGCCCAGGGAGGGTGTGGAGGCTCCTTCCTTGGAGCTCTTCAAGACCCCCCTGGACACGTTCCTGTGTGACCTGATCTAGGTGGGAGCTGCTTCTGCAGGGGGGTTGGACTGGATGAGCTCTAAAGGTCCTCTTCCAACCCCCACCATTGTACGATTCTGTGATTCTATGTAGGAGATGAGGGGAAAAATGGGTTTTGTGGTTAGTTTTGTGGTCTGAGGCCTCTGGGTGCAGCCCAATGGGGTTTGTTTCTGCCTGAGCCTGAAAGCAGCTCAGGGCTGTTAAGACAAGCCCTGTTCAGTTTGTTGGTGATATGTTAAAGCAAAAACACAGGTTTCTTGATATCATCACATTTTACAGGGATGTTTCCCTGTGGGCAGCAGAAGAACCTCCCTAATCCTGATATTCCCAGGCTTTGCTTGAGGGCTGTGTGACATAAACCCCCATAAATCACCTTTACTTGGGTGGTTTGGTTGCAGTGAGTTCTCATTGTGGATCAAACTGTGCTGTGTAGATAGCTGAGAATCCTCCACAGCACTGACACGTTTCAGTGTGATTTGGATCCAAAGGCTTTGATGCTCCCACGTTGGAATTCTGGAGAGTTTCCACGTGGCAAAGTGAAGTCTCTTTCTTCCTTGTTTCTTAGGAGGACAAAGTGTCATTTGGGAGGAATTGGGCTAGATGGGGGGATTTTGTGCTGCTGAGCTCCACTTTTCCCCCTGGCTGAATGGTGTTTGCATCCTTCCAGGGTGAGGTGAGGCGAGGCAGGAGCTTAAACAGTCCCTCTGTGCTCGTGGCCAGGGCCCTCAGCAACCGGCTTGTGGCTTGTGGCAGAGCCAGGGTTTGCCCAGCCACCCCATTCCTCACCAGGCTGTGGGTGGGAGCACCATGTCCATCCCACTACTCCCCTCCAGCCAGGAGGGAATGGATGGTGCCCAACCATTGATAACTAAAGATATCCTTTTCTTTACAGCTCTCCTCCCCAATCCTCCTGATGCCTGACACAATTCATCAGCTGTACCCCTGCTGTAATCCTCCTTTTTACCTCTCTCCCCACTCCTCCTGCCCTGCTCTCCAGCCAGGGCTCCCTTCTCCTCTAGTTTTACAGCTCCTCCTGCTCAGGCATTGCTGGGTGCTTCCCTCAGAGCTGGCAGTCTATAAACCTTGATGATGGTCTCAGTCTGTTTGGTTTGACCAGAGTTAATTGCACACAAACTCCAAGCCCAGCAGCACACAAAAGGGCTCTTTTGTTCCCACCAGAATCACTTTGCCCTTGGGTCTCTGTGGCTGTGACCCAAGGTCCCAAAGGTCACCTCACTGACATGCACTGTCAATTGAATCCCTTGCACCCTGGCAGAGGGGGGGGATGATGCAGGTTGCTGTAGGGAGTGGGGAGAAGGCTGGAATGGGGAAAAAGATGGGGTGTGGGGAGAAGGGCTCATGGGTCAGGCTCATGGAAGTAATGGGATGATTAGCAATGATCACCCAGCTTTATGGCTGGGGATGGGGGAGAGAGGGTGAAAGAGATGTTAGGGGTGGATTAACCCCAGTCTGTACAAGAGGGCTCCCAAATGAAGTACAAGCTCAGTGGTCTGTGAATTGGTCTCTTTTCGCTGGGATGCTTTGCCAGAGCAGCTCTGGCGTTAATGACAGCTCTGCAGCTTGTGTGCAGGCTGTCACAGCATCTCAATTCCCTGCTTGTGATCACAGGGCCACATCCTTTCAAAAGGGAGCTTGGGCTTAGCTCCACTGAATTAACACCTTAGCTCAGGAGAGTTAAGCCTGAGCCCTCCAGTGCCAGATCAACCTGGGTACTTAGTCCTTGAATGCTCTCCAAGCTGTTCAGAAGCATTCAGAGAAGTTTCATTGGACTCAAGGTCCCTCTCACACAAGGTTTGGGGTGATGGTCCTCGGAGAGGCTGCACCAGGCATTGCTGTGATGTGCAGAGGCCTCTGGGGTCCTGGGTGAGACTTGGTGCTGTTCAGAGACAAGGGAATCAGCTGAGGGCAAGTCCTGTCAGCTCAGCTTGGAACAGGGACCGAGGTGTCTGTGGTGGTGGGTACTGACAGGTACTGGGGGAAGGATGGAGATGGCAGTGAGGGCTTGGTGGCCCCTAGACAGGACCAGGGGAGATTGAGGTTGGAGCTGAGGCAGAACTGTTCCCCTGAGAGGGGTGTCAGCCCCTGTGCCAGGCTGCCCAGGGAGGTGACTGAGTCCCATGTCTGGAGGGATCCCAAAGCCATCACTCTCTACAGCTCCTAACAGGAGCCTGTCGGGAGGTGAGGGCTGGTCTATTCTCTCCAGTAACAAACGATAGAACTAGAGGAAATGGGCTCAAATTGCCCCAGGGCAAGATTGGAGATAAGGAGGAATTTCTTCCTTGAGAGGGGTGTGAGCCCCTGTGCCAGGCTGCCCAGGGAGCTGGGGCAGTGCCCAGCCCTGGAGGGATCCCAGAGCCGTGGAGCTGAGGTGCTGAGGGCTGTGGGTCAGTGCTGGGCTGGGCAGGGTGAGGCCAGGGCTGGGATTCCAGGAGCTCCAAGAGCTTTTCCAACCCACATGACTCTGTGATTCTCTAAAGCCCCTTTCTGATGCTCCTCAGCTGCTTCTGCTGGGGAGGACAATCCCTTTCCTCTCCAGGCTCCACCTGAGTGTGACCAGGAGCTGTGTTACAGCTCCTTGCAGAGGGTGAAGGAGCTGAGGGCTGCGAGCAGCAGCGGCTGAGATGCCTCTCACAGCTTCCCCAGCACTGCTGAGCAGTGCTGCATGGGATGGATGTTCCCACTGCCCATCTCCCCCTTGGGGCCAGGTTCGGAAAGGTCCCGGAGGTGGCTCTAACCCCTCTGTTCTGAGCTCTGTGTGCCGGGCAGAGGCTGCCTGGGAGGCGTGTTCCCAGTGCTGAGCACCTGGTCCTCTATCAATGCAGCCACTTGGCTTCAATGTGGGTCATTGTGGGAGGGTGCAGCCACTCGAGCAAACAAGCCTCAATTGCCCACTGATTGGGGTGGCTGAGAGCACCAGCAATGAAATCTCTGAGGATGGATGGGACGGGATGGGGTGTGTGTATGTGTGTGTGAAGTGGNGGGGGGGGGGGGGGGGGAAGAGGAGGCAATAATAATCCCCATTCTGTCTCTGCACACCCCCCCTCCCCTCCCTTGTTATTTCCTTCTTTGTGTCTTAATTTGGCCCATTATTATTATTTGCTAAAAGGGCCCTTTTTTTTCTCCACCCCCCCCTCCCCTCTTGAAGACACTCCTCAGAGCGATGGGAAAATGGCAAGGAATAATTATGAGAAGCATCAGTGGAGAGAGAGAGAGGGAGAGAGAGGCCATCTGAGAGGGATTAAAGGATTACAATTAAAACTCATTTTAGGGAGGTGATGTGACATTAACGTTTTCATTCTCCCCCCCTCCTCACACACACCCCTTCCCTTAAACCCCCACCCCCTCCTTCCCCATCCCTTCCCCATCCCAACAGCCTCCAGGCTATCTGGGGTCTAAGTTGATTAAATGCCAAACTCCAGCTCAAAGGGGGGGGAGAGGTTGGGGCGGGGGGGGAAACAAACAACAAATTAGAGCAAAATGGAAAAACAACAACCT
>WBNH01003007.1:2227-33388 GCA_013401255.1 Urocolius indicus | reverse complement strand
CCTCCCTCCCCTCCCTTGTTATTTCCTTCTTTGTGTCTTAATTTGGCCCATTATTATTATTTGCTAAAAGGGCCCTTTTTTTTCTCCACCCCCCCCTCCCCTCTTGAAGACACTCCTCAGAGCGATGGGAAAATGGCAAGGAATAATTATGAGAAGCATCAGTGGAGAGAGAGAGAGGGAGAGAGAGGCCATCTGAGAGGGATTAAAGGATTACAATTAAAACTCATTTTAGGGAGGTGATGTGACATTAACGTTTTCATTCTCCCCCCCTCCTCACACACACCCCTTCCCTTAAACCCCCACCCCCTCCTTCCCCATCCCTTCCCCATCCCAACAGCCTCCAGGCTATCTGGGGTCTAAGTTGATTAAATGCCAAACTCCAGCTCAAAGGGGTGGGAGAGGTTGGGGCGGGGGGGGAAACAAACAACAAATTAGAGCAAAATGGAAAAACAACAACCTACCCCCTCCCTACACACACACACACAGAGAGTAAATGAAGTGATTTACAAAATGAAGTGAAAAGGAGGTCACTGAGAAGCACTGAAAGTCTGGCGGCAGCTGGAAATGGGCTGGACAAAGCACCTGCTGCTAATGGCAGGTTTCTGGGGGTGGGAGGGAGCATCTCCCCTGGGCCTGGGGCAGGTGGAGGTGGCTGTGAGGTGGCTGCTCTGCCTTGGCTAGGCTGTGGAAAAGGCTTTTTGGTCTCACAGGCTTGGTCCTGGTCATCCTGTCAGCCTAAGTCATCCCAGGACATTGCACTGGGGACTGAGAACAGCTCCTGTGCTGGCCATGCTCTTCAACAGCATGAAAAGGATTTGCAGCAGGAGAGCACAAGTTGTGGGAGCTGCACCCACGCAAAACCACACAGAGCTGCACCAAGCCCTTGTTTCAGCCTCTGCTGTGGCTCTGGGACTGTTTCCTCAGGTCTTCCCACTCCTCAGACTCACACTGTCCAGCTTCTGTTGATGGCTGGAGCCACTGAGGCCTCACCTTGCTGCTTGGACAAGCTCCCTGCTGCCCATGGCACCATTCACATGGCCCCAGTTGTGCTCTGGCTCTCTCTGAGTAAAGCAAAGCAGAGGCACAGAGACCTTCCCTCTCTCCTCCTGGTCCATCGAGATGCACAAAGGTTTCTGCCTGTTCCTCCTCTGGTGAGGAAGAGACCCAATGGGGCTCCTGGGGACAGGAGCTGCTTATTGAGTGGTCATAAACCAGGGTGTTGTGAAGGGCATGGTGCTCAGAGAGAGGAGCTGACATGGCCAGGCTGGAGCCCACACTGAGCTGGGACTTGACTTTGGTAAGGAAAACAAGTTCTGGAGTGCTTGCTGGTCACTTCAGGTGATGGTTCATGAAGCCTGGGCTGGGGGATTTCCCTTGGTAAGAGGAAAACGGCTGTAACTCAAATAATTCTGATGAGGTGGATGCATCAGCCCCTGCTGACACCTCAACCCCTGCTGACACCTAAACCCATATGGACACCTAAACCCATATGGACACCTAAACCTCTGCTGACACCTCAGCCCCTGCTGACAGCCTCGTTTGAAGAGAGGGTGACAGGAAGATGTGGCAGCAGAGATGTGCTGCTCAGACCCTACAAATCACAGGGCTTACAAAGCTTTGGCTGCCACTATCTGACCTACAGGGGCTTTAATAGCAACAGTGGGACTGAATCCACACCCTGCCCTGAGAGCAGAAGAGAACCTGCTCGATGAACCAAGCCACCGAGGTCTGGGAGCGCACAGGCCTCAGGGCGCTTTCCCCCCTCCCTCCCCAACGTGTGGGTCTCAGGTTTGGGTGTGTGAGTGGTGGGGAGCAGAGAGGAGCTTCTTCCCTTCTTCATCCTCCTGTTTCTCTGGCTAAAGGGATGGGGCTGTCAGTCCAGCCTCTGCCTCCTCTTTGCCTGGCATGGCTGGGCACCTCACCCATCACGTGGCAGCGCACGTGGCTGCGAGCGCCCGTCATGTGAGATGCCATCGAGTGTCTGATATTAGGAGGCAGAGAGAGCTGTAGAAAAGCTTAATGGAAAGGAAACTCCCTCCTTCTCCTCCTCCTCCTCCTCCTTTCCCCCCCCTCCCCTCTACCCCCAATCAGATCCAACCTATTTTCTTTCCTCTCCCTTTTGTTTCTGGTTTCCGGAACGATGTGGCAGAGCGTGGGGAGAAGAAAAGAGGCTGAAGAGAGCTGGCATCTGGCAGGGAAAAGAACAAAATAGCAGAGCAGAGCTTTGCAGGGGCAGGAGAAGGGAAGGAGGATGGTTCACAGAGCCCTCGGCCCCATCAGCAGGAAGATTGAGGCCGGTATCAAAGTGGCAACAGAGCTCGCTCAGCCCCTCCGCCTGGGATTTGCCCTGATGCTTGTGGGCATCTCCCCAGCTGGCCCCCTGTTCACAGTCCCTACCCCTTCAGCATCTCCCTTCACCCCCTGGCATACAGTTAAACCCCTGGGAAGTGCACAGCATGGAGCAGGGACTCTGTCTGCAGAAGAGAGTAGGGGTGATGCTCCCCCAGGCTGGAAGGATCAGAGCAGGACCCTTCTCCCCACCGTGTCCCTTATTCAGTCAAAGATTGGGAGATGCCTTGGAACAGATTTCAATCCTGGGTTGTTTGGAGCCAGCCCAGCAAGAAATCTTTGCATACAGACCCACTGAAGATAATGGTAATGAGGTACATTAATTAGAACCAGGATGCAGTGTTTCCCCCCCCACACACCCCTCGAGGAGGAAATACAGTGAACTCCAGTTTGGTGTGTGTGCTGTTCATTCAGCCAGGGGGGTCCAAGGAGAATAACAGTGTCAAAGGAGCTGCCATTTGCAAGGTCCTTGTGTCCCTTCTGCTCTGCCCTAGAAAGAGAAACAAAACTGTTGATGGCAAAATCTCAGCAGGAGCCCCTTCGCCCAGGGGCAGGAGGGGAAGCAAAGTTGGAAAGGGTGCCAGGTTTCCCAGTGCCCGGAGGGAACAGGCTTTGGTCTCTGGCATTTCAATGGGCTGGGGAAAGCAAATCAGCCCTTTCAAGGCCAATCAGGCTGTTCTGGAAAGGCACACACTGGAAACAATGGGAGGTTGGCAGCAGGGAAAGGGGAAAGGGACTGGGTGGCCGTGGCAAGGGTGCTGGGAGGATGTTGGCTCCATCCATCCCACTTCCCCAGAGCACTGTGAGAGGTGCTGGGACTTGCTTGGCCTGAAGAGGCTGTTTGGGCTGGAGAAATGGGGCACTCCTGGATGTTGAGATGCACAGGGCTCTTGCCCTCTGTCCCATGGTGAAGTAGCCCTGATGCACCAGGCTGCCTTACTGACCCTCTATCACCCTCAGCTGGTTTCACAGCTTTCAGTTCATTCCACTTGGAAAAGCCTGAAACCAGCAGAGCCTGATCCCAGCCCAGGCACAGGCTGCAGAGCCTTTGCTGGACATGTGGTGTGATCTGGAGTGGGCCAGCAAGATGCTGAGGGACTGGAGCATCTTCCTTATGAGGACAAGCTGTGGGACCTGGGGCTGTTTGGTCTGGACAAGAGGAGACTGAGCTCAGGGAGACCTCATTAATACTTACAAGTATTTAAAAGGTGTTTGTCAAGGGGATGGGGAGACACTTTTTATCTGTTTTCTCCAGTGACAGGATGAGGGGTGATGGACACAAGCTGGAACACAAAGAGTTCCACTTCAACAGAAGAGGAGGCACAGAGGAACCTGCTGAGGGGCAGCAAGGGGAGGAACAAGCCCAGCAGCAGCCCAGGCTGGGAGTGACCTGCTGGAGAGCAGCTCCAGGNGGTAAGTGTCAGGAGGTTGGGGCAGCACTTTTCTGTTGTGTCCAGTGACAGGACAAGGGGTGATGGGATGAAGCTGGAACACAAAAGGTTCCTTTTAAACATAAGAAAGAACCATTTCAGTGCTGAGGTGAGGGAGCCCTGGCCCAGACTGCCCAGGGAGGGTGTGGAGGCTCCTTCTCAGGAGCTTCCCAAACCCAGCTGGACACGTTCCTGTGCCCCCTGAGTGGAACCTGCTTTAGCAGGGCTGGATGACCTTTAGAGCTCTCTTCCACCTCCCCATGCCATGACTGTGAACACCCTCCCTGAGCCACGCTGTGGGTTTGATGCTGAGCATCAGTGGCTTTGGGATGTTTCTCCTGGAGAGGAATGGGGCTGATTTTACTGGTTCCCTCAGCCTTTCCCAGCCCAACTCTCTGCCCACAGCACCATCTCCCTTCAGCATCACGGAGCCAGTGCATCCTGGGAATATCCTTCAAGCCCTAGCCCCATCCTTCCAGCGTCATCTTGAACTTCCCCCCCACCCCCATCCCTGACCAAACCCCAGGATGAAAGCAGAGAGGAGCTTTTTTCTGCCTCTTTTTTTTTTTCCCCTTTCTTTCCCTTTCTTGCCCCTTCTTTGCCATGGGGTTTCATTAGGCTCCACATCAGACAGGCTGAACAATGGTGTTCTGTCAGCGATGGGCTCCTCTGGGCTGATTTCATCTCCTCTCTCATCCGTATGCAACCCAAGGCTCCAGCAGCCTTTGCTCATGCCATGGAAACCGAGGTGCAGGCCTGGAATGGGGGGTTCTAGGAGGGGAGTGGGGAGGGGAGGGGGGAGAGGAGACTGAGAAACCTCCTGGTTGCTTTTTCCCATTTGCATAATGCAACTTTTCTTTTCCCCCTGCAGACACTGAGGAGCTTTGTTTATAGAGAGCTGAGAGAAATAAAAAGGTGGAAGGAGGCGGGGGGGGGATGCTGAGGACAGAGGGACTGAGAGGAGGAGGGGGGAAGAGCCTGGTGGGAGTGGGGAAGAGGAGGGAGCTCTAGCAGAGAGAAAGCACTGGGGACGACTGGAAAGGAATAGATATGAGGATGGGGACTGGGAAATGGGGTCCCTGTGATCCTGGGACCCCCCCCCCTTCCTTCTCAGAGCTCCTTTGGCCTCTGTGTGCCAGGCAAAAGGGTGTCAGGGGGACTTGGCTTGGCCACAGAGCCAGCTGGGAGCTGGATCTGTGCTGGATTAAAGGCAGTTGTCATGATAATGCCCCCCAGAGGAAGCAGCAGCCTTTTCATGCCCCTGCATGAAATACCTCAAAGGGTTTTGTGCAAGGAGAACCAAAAGTGATGGAAAGCAAAGGTTGATTGGAGGAAGAGTTGACCCTCAGAGTGAGGAGGAAGGTGGCTGAAGTTCCAGACCCAGCTGTGAGCTGGGGAGAGGTGAAATCATCCAGCACCTATTCCCAAGGATGTGTGGGGCTGGGAGGGAAAGCAAAGCAAAGCTGCAGCCTGCTCCTCAGCCTTGAAACGTGTCAAAACCCCACGGCTGTGCAGGGAGGCAGGAGGACAAAGGGAACAGACAGGCCAGTCCCCAGCAGCAGCAGCCCTGGAGGCAAATCACCTCCCACCTTGTACCTTCCCTCCCTGCCAACTGGGGAGCTGGTTGTCTTTAGCAAGCCCAGTTTGAGATCTGCTCTCACAAGCCTCATCACCTTCAATGGCTGCACCTCCTGGACATGAGCCCTGCTTAGTGCTGCCTCTGTCCCAGTCCTCAGGGTGTCTGATTGATGAGCTGGATGCACCTTTAACAGTAAGAACAATGACACGTGGTGATCAGTGAGTGATGACAGGCACAGAACCTGCCCTTGGAAGTATTTTAGGAGACGTTCAAGAACTCCCTGGAAATGATTTGCACAGGAGGTACAGATGGTGCAGGCAGCCAGGGGCAGGTCTGGGGTGGGAGGGGTTGGCTCAAAGGGAGGTCACTCTGGTTTGAAGGTGCTTTAGTGTGAGTTGGTTGTACAGACACTCACTGCTCAGAGTATCCTGTTGGTCCTGTAAAATGAAGTTGATGGCCCAAAGCTTGGGATGCTTCAGCAGACACAGTGGANATGGGGCAGCACTTTGTTGTGTCCAGTGACAGGACAAGGGGTGATGGGATGAAGCTGGAACACAAACAGTTCCACTTCAAAACAAGGAGAAAGTGCTTTGGTGCTGAGGTGAGGGAGCCCTGGCCCAGGCTGCCCAGGGAGGGTGTGGAGGCTCCTTCTCAGGAGGTTTCCAACCCCACCTGGACACGTTCCTGTGCCCCCTGAGCCAGGGGAAGCTGCTTTATCAGGGGCTGGGGCTGGGTGATCCTTAGAGCTCCCTTCTAGCCTCCACCATCCTGTGGTTCTGTGAAGTCCTGCAGGGACAGGGCTGGCAAAACTGAGGGCAGGAGCCTCAGGGCCACAAGTGCTCCTGCCTGCGTGTGCAAATTGCAGGGGTTTAGGCTGGAATTGGTTCAAACCCCACTTGTGCTCTTTGCACAGGGGATCTGGCTGCACATGGCACCAGACATTACTCCATCCCCTTTAAAGAGCACCTGGGATTAATCTTGGATGCTCTACAGCACATACAGTGTGAAATATCTACCTGTGGGCAGGAGAACTCTGCAGTCTGATCTCAGCACCTGATGTGTCCTGGGACAGGGAGACAGAGAGAAGGGAAACACCTTAGTGCCTTGGAGAGTGATGCTGTAGCTCTGTGGGGTCTGCAGTAATGCCCACCCTGACATCCATCTCAGGTGAATGCTCTGGACAAGGGATGGGGCTTTTGAGGCAGCTGATTTGGGGTGGGGGGGGTGCTGGGGGAGTCTCTTTAGCCTGGTTTCTAGTGAAAATGAGATTTCTGTGGTCTCAAGGGTGAGTGTCAGTGCTCACCTCTCTCCCAGGGATGTCTGAAACGGGACATCTTCAGCCCTGTTTGGCTCAATGTCAGCTTTTGATCCCTGGTCTCTGGGATCTGCTTTGGGGCTGTAGTTCCATTTGCTTTTCAGAAGCTCATTTCTACTACTGGCTCCAAAAAAAGCAGGTTTTTTTACTTAAAGTAACTGCTGAAGGGCTGTGACCCTTCTCTGTGGACAGGGAGAGCTCTGCATGGCAGGCTGCAAGCTACAAATGCCTTTTCCCTGGGGTTACCACAGAGGTTTGTGCTCAAAGAGCATCTTAGTCCAAGCAGACATCAGCCTCCTGAAGGAACCTCCCACATCTCCAGGCAAAGCCTACCTGCTCCTGCTCACCTTGAGCCAGAGCTGCCTGTCCAAAGCCCTTTGAGCAGTGATACTGGAGGAGAGCAAAGCAGCAGCTGGAATGAAAACACTCAACCTGGATGTAAAAATCTTGTAGAGGTGACTCAGGCTGAGTGGAAGGAGCAGCCTGGCCAGAGCAGGCAGCAGGGAGTGAGGAGAGGGCTTCCCAGCCTTGCCTCCACAATCATCCTCCCACCCTCCAGCCCCCTGGTCATGCCAATTTGTCACCAAGCTGGGATTTCAATTAAAGCCCCAAAGGAGGGGTCAGGGGTTACGCAAACACCGTGCTAAAGGCCACTCGCTTTACACAGCCCCGACTGACCCTGGCTGAGGGGTTGCATTGTTCTTCCCTCTGCATTCAAGAGGCACTTTGTCAATAAAATTGACCTCTCAGCTCCTGGGGATGCTGCTGCCTCCTCATCCTCCCTCTGCTCCTTAAGAGGTGGGTCAGAGAGGTTCTGCTCCCCCTCTGCTCTGCCCTCCTGAGACCACAGCTGGGATGTTGGGGCCAGCTCTGGGCCCCTCAGTTGCAGAAGGACAGGGAGCTGCTGGAGAGAGCTCAGCACAGGGCACAGAGATGCTGGAGTGGAGCATCTGCCTTGTGCTGAAAGGCTGAGGGAGCTGGGGCTCTGCAGCTTGGACAAGAGGAGCCTGAGGGCTGAGCTCAGTCATGGCTCCAAGTGTCAGGAGGCTGGAGCCAGGCTGTGCTCAGGGATGGCCAAGGACAGGACAAGGGGCAACGGGGACAAGCTGCAACAGAAGAGGTTCCAAAGCAACACAAGGAGGAATTTGTTCCCTGTTGAGCTGAGGGAGCCCTGGCAGGGGCTGCCCAGATGGGCTGTGGAGGCTCCTGCTCTGGGGACATCCCAAACCCATCTGGACACGTTCCTGTGCCCCCTGACCATGAGGAACCTGCTTGAGGGGGCTGGAGGAGCTCTGGAGGTTCCTTCCCACTTCCATCATTGTGTGATTCTCTGGTTCCACTGGCACAGGAGGAGAAACACCTGGCAGGGGCTGCCCAGATGGGCTGTGGAGGCTCCTGCTCTGGGGCCATCTCAACCCCAGCTGGATGAGTCCCTGTGTGCCCTGCTCTAGGTGCTGCTGCTCTGGCAGGGGGGTTGCACTGGATGAGCTTCCCAGGTCCCTTCCAGCCCTTCAGCTCCTGTGACTCTGTGTGATTCAGCCTGAGCAGAACTCAGGGACCCTCTGTGTTCTCTCTGAGGGCGAGGGCCAGGGGCAGAAAGGCCGCAGCAGCCTCCACCAGCCGTGTTGGGTTCTTTCCATTCCTTGTCTCTGCCCTTCAGTCTTTCACATCTCAAAACAATTTGCTCACTCTCTCCAGATCCTGTTCTCCTCTCACAGCCATGACTGAGCATCCCATGATGGTTTGGTGCCCATCAGCACTCGGGTAGGGTCAGGCCAGGGATCTTTCCAGCACAAACCTCTCTTTGTCCCTCCACCCTCAGCCCCGCTCAGGGCCTCGTCTCTCCCTACCAAACCCATCACCTTCTCTGGGCATCATCTCACTGGTTTTTTGGGGGAGGTGGGAGGCTTCCTGGTGGCTTTGGGCAGTGGGAATGCATCAGGCAGTCCCTCTGCTCACTAATTGTGCCAAGCAAACCTGAGGAGGCCGTTTGAGCCCAGAGATTAATGGATATCAGCGGAGCAAGTGGCAATTAGCGTGGGGAAAGAGCCCCTTAGTGACTGTCCCTTACATAACACCTTTGTTCCAGGCCCTTCAGCTTCAGGCTCAGTTTGTAAATAAACTTGACTCCCAGTTTTACTGGAGGCTTTTATTCCCTCCCTGGTTTATTCTCTTTATCCTTTTTGAAGCCAGGGAAGAAGGAGCCGATTGTTTGCCCATGAGGGAGATGGAGCTTTGGAGGTGCTGCCTGGCCTGGCACTACCCACTCACCCCAAACTGGGCAGCAGGGACTGACAGAGCCACCCAAGCTGCCACCATGCCAGTGATTTTAATTGCTTTGCCCTCACTGACTGTGCCCAGAAGGCTCATTACACTGCTGGTGATGAATGGGGGACCTGAAAACGGAGCTTTGTCATCTCAGTGGATTGAAGGGAGTGGAAGGGGAGGGAGGGGGGGAAGGTTGTGATGGGAAGGGCCCCAGTTTAGGGTCAGGAATGGAGGTTGGGGGACTCTGGATCAACCTCAATGCAGGGACCAGAGTCTAATTCATGCTGTGTCTTCCCCATTGCTGTGTAACCCCTGGGTTCCAGGAGGCTTTGTCTGCACCCAGGGGTGGCCCCTGTCTGGCTGGCACTGCAGGGATCTGCCTGGTAGATTTGGGGCACCCAGTCCCAGGCCTTGAGCACACTGCAGGGAGCACACTCAAGCTGTGGTTTAACTTTAGCCAGGTCCTTTTCCAGAGGGCAAGAGCTAGCTGTGACATTGTCAGGATGTTTAATACCAGGAGCAGTGGCTCTTCCTCTGCCCCTCTGCCCTTGCCACAGCCTGGGGCTGCTGTGGGAAGCCACTGGGTGCTGCTCTTTGTTCAAGCACAGGGTTGGTTGGGCCCCTGCTCCTCTCCCTCTCCCATATGGTGCCCATTATTAGATGTGTGCAGCAGCCTTGTCTGACAAGGAGCTTTACAGGTGTCACCCAGATAACGATTCACACTCTTGGAGGAAGGTGGGAAAGATGATTAGCTGCCTTTCCATCAACCATCAGCTGCTCCTGGGGGGTGGGGGAGCTGCTGGGGGCTGTGGATGTGTAAGGACACGTACACCAGGAGCTTGGGCTTTGTCCTACCTCTAATTCCAACAGACTCTGGGGCACCTCTTTGTGTGCCTTAGTTTCCCCAGCTGTAGCAGATAGAGGTTGTTATTGCTTTGCCTTGTCAAACACCCCCCTGAGCAGCTGATGGAGATCCTGCATTAGCAAGAGGTGATTGAGGCAAGTCTCCTGGCAGCTGGGCTGTTGTGGGAGAGGGCAAGGGAGTTGTTAGAGTCTGAGTTCTCAGGGGACAAGGCTGGGGGTGGAGGAAGGGGACACATGAATTAAATGAAGCCCCTGGCAGCAGGGATGTGGTGTGTCTGGAGCATGTCACATAGTCTGTGAGAGCCCTGAGGCGTGGGGAAGGGATCATTGGTGCCAGGGTGGCACAGGCAGGGATGGCTCCATGCAGATGTGTCAGTGCCCACCTCTGCATCGAGTTGGTGGCACCTTGGGCTTTTTCTGCTGGTCTAGTTTGAACCCAGACTTGTTTGTGAGCAGCCAGATCCCTGAACATCCCCCTGCACCCAACCCCTGTGAGCAGCCACATCCCTGAGCATCCCCCTGCACCCAGCCCCTGTGAGCAGCCACATCCCTGAGCATCCCCCTGCACCCAACCCCTGTGAGCAGCCAGATCCCCGAGCATCCCCCTGCACCCAACCCCTGTGAGCAGCCACATCCCTGAGCATCCCCCTGCACCCAGCCCCTGTGAGCAGCCACATCCCTGAGCATCCCCCTGCACCCAGCCCCTGTGAGCTGCCAGATCCCTGAGCATCCCCCTGCACCCAACCCCTGTGAGCTGCCAGAATTCCTTCTCCAGCTCTTTCCACATCTTGAACGTTGCTGCAGGGAGAGGCAAAAGAGGAAAAAGAGAACAAAACGAGCCTTTTTGGCTCAGCTACCCTTTGGTCCTGAGCAGGGGAAGCCGTGTGCTCTGCTATCACTTCTCCCCGTGTCAGGCTGCCATCTCCCCACTTTGAAGGGAGAAGAGGGATGGGGTAAACCTGAGGCACGAGCGGCTTCTAACACCCAAAGCACCCTGCAAGCAGCCACGCTGTGACAATCAAATACCAGCCCAAGCTCTTCTTGCCCAGCCGGGGTTTGACCATCAGTCCTGGGACACGGAGCCGGTCTCTGCCTTGTCCCAGAGCCGGGGATTATCTGCACCATCTGTTCAACTTGGCCAAGCAAAACGGGCCCCTGACAGAGAAGCAATTTGTTCGCTGCCTAAAAAGCTTTTCAGGCTCTTTCCATCCCAACCTAAAGCCGGGGCCATTTGCAAGGGCCGAGCTCCCAGCTCCCGGCCGCTCGTTTTAACCGACGTGTGCGGAGAGAAGCCGGGCACAAGCCGGTCCTGCTGCTAAATGGGAGCTGGGAGGGCGCAGGGCTCCCCTAATCCGATTACCAAACATAACAGCCTTTCAGAGGGGCTTGGGAGAGGGGAGGAGGAGGAGGAGGAGGAGGGAGGTCCGTTTCATACCCGACCCCTATGTCTGGGGGTCTCGCAATGATCTCACTGCAGGAGCTTTTCTTCCCCTCGCTGTGGGTTGCTTTTGAAACGTGCTGGGAGAGGCTCAGAAAGAGGGGAAAGGGACTGTCTGGGAAAGAGGAGGAAAGGGCTGGGAAAGAGGGGAGGTGGGAGGAGGGTGGTATGAGGCTGGGGGGAGGATTGGAGCCTGGGACCCCAGCTCTCATGCCCCTCCTGTATCCCCCGCTTCCCCACACCTTTGGGACACAGCAGCTGGGAGCAGTGTGTGCCACACTGCCATGGGCACACATGACACATCCCCCACTGTGATTTGAGGGTGGAGTGGGGCTGGAGGCTCTGCAAGGAGCAGAGGGACAGCAGAAAAAAACCCTTCCCAAGCACCTGCAGCAGGGCTGGAGCTCCCTTGTCCCTCTGCCCTGTGCTTTGCCAGGGCAGTTCCATGGCACTGAAGCACTTTGGGCAAAGGGGTGGATTTCCCCAACAGAGACAGGAGAAACTTCAAGTGAGGGTTTGACTTGGAGCAAAGGGACATGTTTTGCTTTTCCTGCTGTGGAGCAATGATTTGGTTTCATCCCTTGTAGAAAAGGGTGTTTAAAAGCCTTGTTTTCTGGCCTTGCAGCCACAGGCTGCCATCAGCTGATGCAGCACTTCAACAACACAACACATTTGTTTCCACAGCAGCAGGTATTGAAAGAAGATTGATCCCAAATGCAACTGCTTTGGCTGAGCTCTGTGAATCACTCAGCCCAGAGCTCTCTGTGCTGGTCCTGAACCACCCCCCTGTGTGGGATGGGGCTGAGGCTGTGTCCCCCTCACAGAGGGGATCGTGGTGGCAGCTGGGGACAACTGAGCCCGTGGGAACTGGAGGTGTTGGAGTGTCTGGCAGCCACCCCTGTGCTCTGGGGTGGTGGGTGCTCAGGGGAGGTGGGTGCTTCCAGGCCTCCCTCCCAATAGGGTCCCTTGGTATCAGCATCATCACCCCTGCAGGAGCCCTCTGGGGCTGTGCCCCTGCTCTGGGTGCTGCAGGACCCCCACTTTGGCTTCACTCAAGCTGCCACATGCCCAAACCTGCCCCCAGGCAGGAGATGTGGGGGCTACTGCCTGTACCTGGGCCAGGCTGGGAGGGTGAGGGGCTGGTGGAGATGGTGCTGAGTTCTGCCAGAGGTCCAGAAAAGCAAGAGGAGCTGGGGGTTGCAACAGCCAGAGCAGCATCCTTATCCCAACAGGGATGAGTATTGAGGGGAGTTTCTTTCTGTTGTGAGGGGCTGAGGAGCTGGTGTCACCCTGGTCTGGCCCCTGGGTGCTGTCTGCTCAGGGCTGTTGCAGCTTCTCATGGCCAAAGGTCCAGGGGGTGACTCCTTTGGCATGGGGGGCAATGATGGGATGGAGCAACCAGAAATGGGATGGGACAACCAGGAATGGGATGGGACAACCAGGATGGGATGGGATAACCAGAAATGGGATGGGGTAACCAGGATGGGATGGGGAAACCAGGAATGGGATGGAGCAACCAGGAATGGGATGTGGCAACCAGGAAACCCACCACATGGACATCAGTCTTTAGGGTGAAGGGGGGGTCCTGGGAGCTCTGCTTCCCTCCCTGGTAAGAAAACTGAAGGTAACTCAGGCAGCAAAGCTGGGCAGGTGCTGCATGAGTCCCCTGGCACACCCTGAAGCTACAAAAGATCATTTTTGCTTTAATTGTTGAGTGCAAAAGTGTCCCTAGAAAGTCTTTGCTTTTGTTTTTCAGTGGGGCCTGGCAGAGCTGCCCCCTTGTTGCCTTCCCCATTGCAGAAGGTGGGGAAACTGAGGCACGGAGCAGAGAGGGCAAATTGTTGAGCCAAGCCTGGACATCCTGAGGTGTCCCTGGAGAAAGCCAAGGTCATTCCCACAGCAAACACTTGTATCTCTTCACCCTGCAAAGACCTGTGGGCACCTGGCTGCTCCCAAACCCTTTGAGACCAGGATCTGGCTGCCACGTAGGGACAAGCCTGGCTGTTTCCAGAGCTGGGTGCTGGGCCATGCAGCCTGCCAGAAGCTGCCCAGGGCTGATGCTGCTGGCAGAGGGGTTGAGGCTGGTGCTGCAGGACCTCAGAGAGAGGAGGAATCAGATCCATCAGACCAAGGTGCTGGTGCCTGGCTGATTTCTGCTGGAGCTGTGGTCACAACCTTCCTCAGTCACCTGTGTCAGCGCAGAGAGGGGCACAAACAGGGTCTGTCTGGATGAAAGAGACCTGGGGGGGGGCTTCACTGGAGCCATCTCCCACCCTAAACACCGCTGCCAGGGAACCACTCAGCCCCCGCAGCTGCCTGAGCCCTGGCATCCCTTTGTGTTCCCCAGCACAGCCCCAGTTTTACCTCTTGCAGGACCGTGTTGTCCAGGTAACGCGTGGCCGGGGCTGAGCTCAGTCCCTTGGTGTTCAGGGCGGCTCCTGGGGATGCCGAGAGCCGGGCGAGGGCGTGTGAGAGCTGGAGACAACCCGGCCCCGCTGCTCTGCCCGGGCTTCCCCTGACATCTAGCGGCAACGTCGGGATGGGCAGCACCGAGCCCCGGCCCCGGGACAGCCCCAGCCCCAGAGGCAGCTCCAGCCCCAGCCCTGGGGGCAGCTCCAGCCCCGGAGACATCTCCAGCCCCAGAGACACCTCCAGCCCCAGCCCCAGGAGCAGCTCCAGCCCCAGAGGCAGCTCCAGCCCCAGAGATACCTCCAGCCCCAGCCCCGGAGATACCTCCAGCCCCAGCCCCAGAGACATCGCCAGCCCCAGAGACACCTCCAGCCCCGGAGACAGCTCCAGCCCCAGCCCCGGGGGCAGCTCCAAGACCGGAGATACCTCCAGCCCCGGCCCCAGAGACATCTCCAGCCCCAGAGACACCTCCAGCTCCAGCGCCGGGAGCAGCTCCAGCCCCGGAGACATTTCCAGCCCCTGCCCCGGGAGCAGCTCCAGCCCCAGAGGCAGCTCCAGCCCCAGAGATACCTCCAGCCCCAGCCCCGGAGATACCTCCAGCCCCAGCCCTGGGGGCGACTCCAGCCCCTGAGACAGCTCCAGCCCCGGGGGCAGCTCCAGTCCCAGTCCCAGAGACACCTCTAGCCCCGGAGATACCTCGAGCCTCAGCCCTGGGGGCAGCCCCAGCCCCGGAGACACCTCCAGCCCCAGCCCTGGGGGCAGCTCCAACCCCAGAGGCAGCTCCAGCCTCAGCCCTGGGGGCAGCCCCAGCCCCGGGTGTGTTGCCCAGCACCGAGCATCATCCCGACTGACAGATGGGGATCAGCTTTAGGACCTTTTCCCCCAAATCCATCCATTCCCCTGCCTCTCACACCTCTCCAGCCCATCCCACCACAGCTAAAACTCACCCGTGAGGCAGCCCCCGAGCGTGGCCAGGAGCAGGGTGAGGGGCAGGGCACAGAGCTGGCTGAGAGCCTGGTCGGTCACTGTCCGGCTGCCCTGGGCTACCAACGGGAACACCAGCCCCAGCCTGCAAACAAAGAGGGGATGGGATTTTGAGGAGGCTCCAGTGGGGGATGTGGTATAAGGAGGGGATGTAACAGAGGCTGCTTGGAGCATCCTTGATTTCAGGGCTCAGTGTGTGGAGCCACTGACAGCTCTTACCAGCTCTTCTCACCTGCCACCGTAAGCATCTGCAGTGGCCAGTGCTGTCAGCAGCGTCCCCAGCAAGGCACCCAGGGTCCCAGGCAGCCCATGCACGTTGTGAACTCCACATGTGTCCCAGGTTTTCAGCCTGGAGCTCAGGACGGGCTGGGGAGAGCGTTAAGGAAGAATCAGGATTCAGATGGGAGATGTTTGCCCAGGAGAGGCTGTGCTGAGGCTCAGCCTTTGCAGGTCTGGGAGCTGCCTTGTGCTGAAAGGCTGAGGGAGCTGGGGCTCTGCAGCTTGGACAAGAGGAGCCTGAGGGCTGAGCTCAGTCATGGCTCCAAGTGGCAGGAGGCTGGAGCCAGGCTGTGCTCAGGGATGGCCAAGGACAGGACAAGGGGCAACGGGGACAAGCTGCAACAGAAGAGGTTCCAAAGCAACACAAGGCAGAATTTGTTCCCTGTTGAGCTGAGGGAGCACTGGCAGGGGCTGCCCAGATGGGCTGTGGAGGCTCCTGCTCTGGGGACATCCCAACCCCATCTGGACACGTTCCTGTGCCCCCTGACCATGAGGAACCTGCTTGAGGGGGCTGGAGGAGCTCTGGAGGTTCCTTCCCACCCCCATCATTGTGTGATTCTCTGGTTCTACTGGCACAGGAAGAGAAACTCCTGGCAGGGGCTGCCCAGATGGGCTGTGGAGGCTCCTGCTCTGGGGACATCCCAACCCCAGCTGGATGAGTCCCTGTGTGCCCTGCTCTAGGTGCTGCTGCTCTGGCAGGGGGGTTGCACTGCATGAGCTTCCCAGGTCCCTTCCAGCCCTTCAGATCCTGTGATTCTGTGATCTCCCAAAGCAACCCTGGATACACCTCGGGAGGGGACACTTGGGACTGGTTTCCTCAGCTGCCCTGAGGTCACTCACCGTGAGGAATCTGAAGCCCAGAGGAGGGATGAGTCCGGCCAGAAACCCCGCAGCGAGGGCCCCAAAAGGTGTGAGCAGCATCTCCCCAGCCATGCCCATCATGGCTGTGCCAGCCAAGGCGGCATCTTGGATCTGAACCTGATGGAGTAGGACATGGTGAGGGAAACTGGCTTCATGGAGGGGACATGAACATGGGGCTGGGAGGGTTTGGGCTTCCTCAAGAAACAAACTGGTCTTAAGGAACCTGAGGAAGCTTTTTTGCCTCAGGTGTTTTCACACAGGACAGGGTGTGTGTGACTCCTGGGTTGGGTTGTTCCAGGTGAGGTTGTGCCAGGTAAGGACCTACCATCTGCAGGGTGCCCTTCTCATGGAGCACAGGCCAGAGGACAAAGGTGGCCAGGGTGCTCGCTGCCAGCGAGAAGTAGGTGTTAAGTACAGCCCAGGACTCAGCATTGTCACTGACTGTGGTGGCGGAGGTGAAGCTGGGCCAGAAGATCCACAGGTAGATGGTTCCTGTGGGGAAGGGGAACAGGTAAGTTTGGATGTTGGGGTTGAGCTCTTGGGGGAAAGAAACTTCCTGCTAGTGCCAAGAGATGCAAGTGGCTGCAGTTTGCACATGGGAGGCTCAGGATGGACATGAGGAAGAGATTTTTCCTGGGGAGGGTGATGCAACACCAGGAGAGCTGGAGGATCTCCGTCTTCCATGGGTTGCAGGACTCTGCTGCTCAAAGCCACAGCCAGGCTGTCCTCATGTCTATGACTGGGGTTGAAGGATTGGAGCTCCTTACCAAGCACAGCAAAGACATCTGTCTGATGCCCTGTGTCCTGTTGCTCTTTCCTCCTGTCCATATGAGGCTGCTGCAAGAGCCGGGAAACAGCCAAACCGAAGTAAGCGCCGAAGGTGTGAACAGTCAGAGAACCCCCACTGTCACTGACCTGTGAGCAGAGCAAAGGCACCAAAGACACTTATCACACAGTCTTATCACAGAACCTTATCACAGGATCTGAAGAGCTGGAAGGGACCTGGAAAGCTCATCCAGTGCAACCCCCCTGCCAGAGCAGCAGCACCTAGAGCAGGGCACACAGGGACTCATCCAGCTGGGGTTGGGATGTCCCCAGAGCAGGAGCCTCCACAGCCCATCTGGGCAGCCCCTGCCAGGAGTTTCTCTTCCTGTGCCAGTGGAACCAGAGAATCACACAATGATGGGGGTGGGAAGGAACCTCCAGAGCTCCTCCAGCCCCCTCAAGCAGGTTCCTNCTTGGAGCCATGACTGAGCTCAGCCCTCAGGCTCCTCTTGTCCAAGCTGCAGAGCCCCAGCTCCCTCAGCCTTTCAGCACAAGGCAGATGCTCCACTCCAGCATCTCTGTGCCCTGTGCTGAGCTCTCTCCAGCAGCTCCCTGTCCTTCTGCAACTGAGGGGCCCAGAGCTGGCCCCAACATCCCAGCTGTGGTCTCAGGAGGGCAGAGCAGAGGTGGAGCAGAACCTCTGTGACCTCCTGCCCACAGCCCTTCTCACCCAGCCCAGGCTGCCATTGGCTTCTTGCCCACGAGGGCCCATTGCTGGCTCAGGCTCATGCTGCTGCCCACAGTACCCCCAGCTCCCTTTCCCCTCCACTCCTCTCTAACAGTTCATTCCCAGCCTCTGCTGGTACATTTGTCTCTACAGACAGGCCAGGTCTTGATGTGAGGAGCCTAAACCCACAATCCCCCCCCTTTCTGGTGTTCCCCCATTTATTGACTCACCCCCATGAGAGCCAGCAGGATGTATTCATTGAGAGCGAAGAGGGTGACTCCCAGCAGGGTCAGCAGCAGCCTCTGCTCAGGGTTTACCTTGCCCAGAACAGCTCCCGTGGAGATCAGCACAGCAGCTGTGCAGAAATCAGCTCTGACCATGCTGGGAAAGAGAAGAGAGGAGTGAGCCGGGGCCAGGGGGGAGCAAAGGAGCCAGGGAGAGCAGTTCTGGGGGACAGGAGCTGAGCCTGTGTCCCACCAGCCCTGTGAGCTGAGTGGCAGCCCCAGCCTGGGATGTGGGTGCCAAAGGGGCAGCTGGGCACGAGGCAGAGAGGGGCCAGTGTACCCCCCAAAAATGCCTGTCTGTGCTATTGGCAGTACTTACTTGGCCCCTACCAGTGTGGTAACTCAAATAACCCAGCAGCCTGCTCCTTCTTGTCCTCACAATCCTCCTCCAAAGCAGAGCTGCGTGTTTTACAGAGGGGGGAGCCAGCGTGCCAGGGCTGGCTGTGGGATGCTGGGGGCTGAGCAGCAGCAGCTCCTTCCTTGCCTTACCTCTGAGCTCCCACGTAAATTTTGCCATTCAGGAAGGAGGAGAAAAAGCCCTGGATCAGCAGAGCCCACTGGATGGAGAAAGCCACGACGAGGATGCTGATGGTCACACTGGCCAGCCCATAGCGGCCCAGGAAGGCCACGAGAAGCCCCAAGCCAAGGAGAACCTGGAGATGGACATCACGGAAACCTGGCACAGGAGAGGCAGGGAAACGGGTCTGGAGGTGGTTGAGGGCATCAGCCACCCTCAAACCTGCCAAATCACTCCAAGGGGACTCAGATACCCCCTGCTCTGACAGGTTTTGGGGAGCTGGAGGCTTCAGCTGATAGTAACCACCCCCTGCTCCACTTCCACACGTCTTGGGGCTGTGGTGGATGTGGCTTTGGACTTCTCTTGGAGGCCTCCAACAGAGAGCATGAGTTGTGGTAGCTTGTGCTAGTGACAGGTCACACCGGCCCTTCCTTGCCTGATGTTGGCCCCTGCCACCCTTTGCAGTGGCCACCCCATTGGGGCAACCACCCTGTGCAGACCCCTTGGAACACACACGTGCTTCACCTTCCCCTCCCCAGCTCAGACACCTTCTGGGCTGGCCAAGAGCCACCTGCACCCATCAGAGCAGCACAAAGGTGGGTCTGAGAGGTCAGCAACACCCCCCCTCCACCACCACCACCACTACCACCACCTCCCCAGGAGCTCTCTGCTGCCCCCCAAAACATCACCCCCCACTCCATGGGACAGAAGGAATGGGACAGAAAACGGTTTGTTGGCAGAGGATGGGGGGAGCTGATCCCTGCGTGGGCTCAGTGCCCTTTGCACCCCCCGGGGCAGTGCCAGGAGCTGTGTCCCATCTGTGCCCGAGCTCTGAGTCACCGGGTGTGGTTCCATGGGCAGGAGAAACCGGGAGAACCGGCTGTTTGCTCCGTAATACCCGAGCTGGGCTGGGCTGGGCTGGGCTCATCTCTGGGTTTGCGGGACGAGGCTGCTCCTGGCCGGTTCTGCAGCGGGGCAACACGGAGCCTCTGAGGAATACGGAGCCATACGGAGCCTCTGAGGAATACAGAGCTACACGGAGCCTCTGAGGAATATGGAGCCACACGGAGCCTCTGAGGAAGGAGCTGGCTGCAAATCCCTCGGTACTGCCAAACCCAGCAGCCGGCTGCAGAGCCCGAAGCACCGGGAGCAACTGCTGTAGCTCCGTGGTAGGACAAGCCCCGGTTGGGACTGATCCTTTCTGAGCTCCAGCTGCTGAAACACGTGTCCCAGCCTCAAATATCCCTCCTTTGGGTCTGGCTTTATCCAAACACGTGGGGAAATCATTGCAACTCAGCTGCTTCCCACCCACTGACCCCCACCTCGGTGGGATGCACCAGTCCTGGACCCTGTGGTTTGATGCTCTCCCTCCTCTGTGTCACTCCGGGGTCCAATCCGGATAGGTGACAGCTCTGCAGCCTGGGCCGAGCACGGTGACATCCCCTGTCACCCCTTCAGCAGCCACTGAGGACCCGATAGAGCCGCTGTCTGCACCCACCCGGGGCTGAGGGTACTCACGGGGGGGTTGGAAGCCCAGGTCCTGTTTTCTCCAGCTGCAGTTCGGCTGCTGGGAGCTGAGGCTGGGGCTGTTCCCCGGGCTGTAGCGCACGAAGACAGCGAAGAGGATGACGGTGAGGATTTGGAGGAGGAAGCACAACCCAGAGAGCCGGAGTTTGGAGGCAGCAGCGGGCTCAGGCATGTCACAGAGCGACTGGGGCTGAGTGAGCCCCCTGAAAAGTGGGGAGACACGAGGAGAGACACGTCGGGGCTGCAAACTTTGCCTTGCCAGGGCGGCTGCCGGGTGCTGCCTTCCCCTCGGGGCTGCCCCTGGGTCGAAGAGCCGCCTGGGAGAGGGATGGGACGCTGCTGCCAACACGGAAACCCCGGGCCTGGGCTCCCCGACACGCCTGGGCACCCGGCTTTGCCACATCGGGCACCTTGAAGCCACCTTGGCAAAGCTTTTGGTGTCACTGCCAAGCTCAGATGGATGTGAGAGGCTCAGGGTGGGATTTGGGGGGTGTAACCGAGGGGATGCCCGAGGTTTCAGCTTTTCTGGGGGTTGAGCAGACGGAGAGGGTGATGGTTGGAGGGGTGAGATCAGAGGAGGAGGAGGGTGCAGCTGGCACTGCAGCGCTGACCCGCTGCAGAGGTGCTGGGCTGTGGCAAGCTCAGCAAAGCCAGGTTTGAACTGTACGGTCAGCAGGAGAAATGATGGTTTAGGGGAGAGGGGGGGATTTGGTGAAGAGCTCACCTGTGGGGCTTGAAGAGGAGGAGGAGGAGGAGGAGCTGAGCCTTGATAAACAAGGGTGAGGAGCAGAGTCCCAGGAGCTGGGGGTGGGGAGCTGGAACACACCGAGGTTTCCTTTGCTTTGCTTTGCTTTGGCTGGTGCTGCTTTTGCTCAAAGGTGTTTGTAACACACTGAGAGAGGCTGCAAAGCCCAAAAAGGGAGAGGAAGGGAAGAGGAGCCGAGAAATCAAACCCAAGTGTGTGTTTGGGAAGTGACTCAGACAAATCCTTTCCCCAGCCCTGAGCCAAATGGTGATCTCAGACAAAGCAGCATTGGGCTTGGGGGTCATGCCCTGACGCCAACGGGATGGGGAAGGGGAATGAGTCATTTTTGGAAGCCTGGGCCAGTGTCCTGTGTCAGGCTCTGGCTTTGTCAGAGCCAAAGGGGTGTAGCTGTTGCCTTCACTTGGGAAAAATGCAAAGAAATGACTCAGTGGTGGGTACCAGAGAGCTGGGAAAGCATCCTTCCTGCCAAGGAGCCTTCCTGCCTAGGAGCTGCTGGGGAGGGGGATGATGGGGGTCAGTGAGCATGGGAAGTGTGATGTGGAGAGGTCACAAACACCCTCTGAACAGCCACAGAGCTGTGGGGAGCTGTGGGGGAGAAGCTCACATTGCTGCTGTGGCTTAACCTTCCTCTGTGTGGGGAGGAGTAAAGCTCTGGTCACCTTTGGCTCATTAAATCAAACCAAAGCACTGTTTGATTTGAACTGGGAGAGCCTGGGAGGCTCCCAGCCCAGCCTGCTGGCATTATTGCATGAAGCTCTCTGCAGGAACAGGGGTTGTGGCCAAGGAGCCAGGGCCCAGCGTGTGCCCTGGTGCCACTTCCCCAGGGAGGTTTGTTTGCTGTGTGTGTGCCACAAGGAAGCCAGGATCACTGTGTCCTTTGGTGCTGGGGACAGATGCTGCTTGTCTTGTGTTTCCTTTGCATAAAGCATCCTCCACCCTCAGAGATGGATGGACCCTGGGGGAGGGAGAAGATAAGAGAGCCCAGAACAACAGCCCCAATTGTCTGCTGTGTTTTGCCCCCCTGCCCCAGTGATGATGAGGAAACCTCTTCAATGCCTTTTGCTGGTGGGTTGCAACAGTGTCAGGATCCTCCCTATGCCCCCAAAGCCCAAAGGATGGGAGCAGCATCCCCCCATCAGAGACATGATGGGGGGGGAGGATTACAGTGAACCATTGCTCTGCTGGCTGCACTGGCCTGACAGCAGTGGGGTGGATGCTGAGGGGCAGCTTTGGCAACCCCAGGGGCTAAAGTGATGAGTTGCCCAAGGCTGTGGCCCTGCAGATAAAGGGCTGTTTGTTACCAGGGCACCCTGTGTTTTGCCAGAGCAGAACAATAAAGAGAAAGAGACTCACAATGGGAAATTGTGCTTCCTCCTCCCCGTGGGTTCCTCGGGGAGGTGTTGGGGAGGAGAAGGGGGAAAAGAGAAGAGCCGGTGACAGGGCAGGGAGGAAGGGCACGGCCCGTGCCCGCTGCTCCAGCACACCATGGGAGCTGCTGAACCACTGCCCACCTCAGGACGGTGAGGGGAAAGGGGCTGGTTGGGACCACCCACTCACCTCCCTCTCCCTGGCAGCACCACGAGGCAGTTTGGAGCATCCCAGAGCCTTGGGCCCCGCCATGGGGCGGCTGTGACGGGGCCGGGGCCGGGCTGGACGTGTGCTGGAGGCGTTGGATGGGAACGGCGGCTCCCCGAAGGGACGGTGAGAGGTTTGGGGTGCTGGGGAGAGGGGATGGGGCACATCCTGTGGGCTCAGTGTCCTGGGAGGGGGAAATCTTTGTACAGTTCATGTCTGTGAGCTCCTGATGGAGCAGGGTCATCTGTCAGCCTCACAGCATCCCCACCAGCACGTGCTGCAGATGCCCCTCACCGTGTCCTCCAGCCCTTACTGAGCCTGAGGAACATCTCTCTGCACATCCCTTGAGTCCCTGTGCTCCCCTCAGGCACCATCCCACCCCCAGCTCTAAGGATGCAGCAGCTCCTCCTGCTCGGCTGCCTCTGGCTCTTGGCAGCAGCCCCGACATCCAGCATCTTCCAGCGGCCAACGGGGACCCCAGGTAGGGAGCAGAGCCCGGGGGGAGGATGGGGTGCTGCTGTTTGGGGTTAGTGCTGGAGGAGGAGGGTGGTATTGGAGGAAGGAGTTGATGCTGGGAGGTCCAGCCTGGGCAGGGGCTGAGCTGTGTGTGCCAAAGGTTACAGGGGGGGATGGGGATCCAGGAGGGATGATGGAAACCAGGCTGGATGTGACACAGAGAGTGGAGAGGCACTGAGGGAGGCACAGCACTGCTCCACGGTGAGCTGAGGCTGTGCCACAGCCCCCCCGCACCTGCAGTACCTGCTGGAGCCTCTGCACAGCGCGGTGCACACGCGGCGCGGTGCCACGGCCACGCTGCCCTGCGTCCTGCGCTCCCTGCCCAGCAACTACCGGGTGAAATGGAGCAAAGTGGAACCAGCCAACTACCGGGAGAGCATCATCCTCATCACCAACGGGCTGTACCACAGGAACTACGGGCCGCTGAGCCCGCGGGTGCGCCTGCGGCACAGCCACCGCTACGACGCGTCGCTCACCATCACCGGCGTGAAGCTGGAGGACGAGGGACGCTACCGCTGCCAGCTCGTCAACGGGCTGGAGGATGAGAGCATCTCCCTCACGCTGCACCTTGAAGGTGAGGATGGGGTCTGATTTTATCCTACTACATCCCCCGGGATGGATTTGAGGAGTTGTAGCTTGGTGTCCCAACCCCACCTCGTGTCATAGAATCATAGAATGGTGGGGTGGGAAGGGACCTGCAGAGATCATCCAGCTCAACCTCCCTGCAGAAGCAGCTCCCACCTAGATCAGGTCACACAGGAACGTGTCCAGGGGGGTCTTGAAGAGCTCCAGGGAAGAAGCCTCCACACCCTCCCTGGGCAGCCTGGGCCAGGGATCCCTCNAGCACTTCCCTGTCTCTCCTGAGCTGGGCAGCCCAGCCCTGGCCACAGGACTCCAGCTGAGGCCTCCCCAGCTCTGGCAGAGCAGAGGGGCAGCACAAGCTCCCTGGCCCTGCTGCCCACACTCTCTTGCTGCCCCCAGGCTGCCGTTGGCTTCTTGCCCACGAGCCCACGCTGCTGCTCAGGGGCACTTTGCTCTCCCCCAGCACTGCCAGGTCCCTCTCCTGGAGCTGCTCTCCAGCAGCTCCCCCCTAACCTGGGGTGGTGCAGGGGGTTGTTCCTGCCCAGCTGCAGGACTCTGCCCTTGTCCTTGTTGAACCTCAGCAGCTTCCTCTGTGCCCAGCTCTCAGCCTGCCCAGCTCTCACTGCCTGGCAGCACAGTCGCTGGTGAATCAGCCAGTGCTCCCAGTTTGGTGCCAGAAGGGAACTCCCTGAGGGTCCCTCTGTGCCCTCACCCAGGTGGTTGATGAAGATGTTGAACCAGACTGGCCCCAGAACCCATCGTTTTGGAACTCCACTGCCCACAGGCCTCACACTCCATCCTGTGCCATTGATCCCACCCTCGGGGCTCTGTCACTCAGCCCCTTCTCCATCCACCTCCCCTCCACTCACCCAGCCCACACTGCCTGAGCTTTCTGATGAGGACCACTGACGAGGATAATGATGACTTCTATCTCACTACATCCCTGGGCTATATTGAGGGCCTAGAGCTCACTGTCCCAACCCTTCATGTCCCTCCATTGCCTTTTAGCTCAGCTTCATCTTCAGCACTGAGAGCTCAGGGATGTTAAACCAAAGCCTCTCTGAGGAAAGCATCTCCTTTGCTCTCCATCCTTGTCCCCTCAGGCCTTGTCTTCCCCTACCAGCCCAGCAACGGGCGCTACAAATTCAACTACCACGAGGCCAAGCGAGCGTGTGAGCAGCAGGACTCCCGCCTGGCCACCTACCAGCAGCTCTACAAAGGTGAAGCCTTCAAACCCCTTCATCCACCCTAAAAACGGGACAGAGGGAAATGCTGGGTGCTGAGCTACCTCTCGCCCCACAGCCTGGACAGAGGGTCTGGATTGGTGCAATGCTGGCTGGATCCTCGATGGGACCGTTCACTACCCCATCATCAACTCCCGGGAGCCGTGCGGCGGCCGCCTCCTCCTGCCCGGTGTCAGGACCTACGGGGCCAGGGACAAGCAGAAGGATCATTTTGATGCTTTCTGCTTTACCTCAGCTCTTCAAGGTACTGCTGAACCCCTCCACGACAACCATTAGTGCCCACCCAGCTTCTGTGTGTGTGGGAGGGAGCTCCTCACCCAACCACATCCCCGTCCATCCCCAGGTCAGGTTTACTTCATCCGTGGCCACCTGAATTTCAAGGAGGCTGGGCAAGCCTGTCATAACCAAGGGGCTGCCATTGCTAAAGTGGGGCAGCTCTACTCTGCCTGGAAGTTTTCCCAGCTGGATCGTTGCGATGGGGGTTGGCTGGCAGACGGCAGTGTCAGGTACCCCATCACCACCCCCCGGCAGCGCTGCGGGGGGCTGCCCCAGCCCGGCGTCCGCAGCTTTGGCTTCCCCAGCAAGGAGCTGAGGATTTACGGCACCTATTGCTTCGTGGAGAAGTAGGGACATGGAATGGGCTGAGGAAAAAGGGATGGTGATGGCTCATCAGTCCTTGTCACCCAGGCAGAGAGCTTGGGGTGGGGTATGGGGGGGGAGGGAGTTGCCCCGCTGATTTCAGGTGCTTCGTTCAGAGGTGGGTTTGGGATGCTCTGATGGAGCTGCTCCCCACACACACACACACACACACACACACACACACACACCAGCCTGCTGAGGGGCTTGTTGGGTGTTTGGGGCTTTGCTGGACTTGCCAGACCCATTGCTGGGTCAGAAAGGGGGGGCAGATCCAGCCTCCCCCCAGCAGGCAGCATGGGCTCTCCAGGGTCCCTTGCCCTCCCTCCCCACAGCCACGAGGACTCAGGCTGGCACGAGGGTGCTGGAGGCATGAACAAGCCTGACTAATGGTGTTTGGCCTCCTCAATTAATAAAGCCACAGCAAAGCTGCACAGCAAACCCAGCTCTGGCCTGGCCTCTGTCCTGGGCTGCCTGTCCCCTCATGGAGGACAACAGGGGGAGCCACATCCTGGGGTTATGGCTGATCCTGGCACCACACACCTTCTTGAGACTCTGAGATAACAAAAGCACCAGAGCTGGCACAGCACAGGGGGAAAAACAGCATGGGGAGACATCAGCACCCCCTGGCACCTGCCAGGAGACACCCCCCCACCACCAAATGCCAGGGGTCTGGCAGGAGCAGCATCCCAGCCTGAGGCCTGACCTGTCCCCAGTGCCAGGGGGGTGTGGAGGCACTTTGGGATGAGCATCCCTGGGGATGTTGCTGTGCCCAGGCTGTGCCAGGGGCTTTCTGGCCCCGTGGTGCCAGTGGGTGCTGCCACACTCCCTATTTTGGGGCTGGGCAGCTCTTGGCTTTCCCAGCCCTGTGCCAGGGCTGCCACAAATGACCAGGTCACGGCTCTGCACCATCTGTGTACTGGTTTTAATACCCACAGGAGCACGGGTGTGGGGGTGAGTGGCACATACCCACTCTGAGCCTGCAGCAGTGGCTTTTCCCTTTCCCTGGGCAGTGCAAAAGCCCCTCAGCACCCTGGGATGGGTGCAGAGCTGCAGCACAGCTTGGACATCCCCGTGTCACCCCCCCACCAGGGTGTCAGAGGATAAAGACCCTTGGGCCAGAGGTGATAGAATGTGGCTGGAGGTGGCACCAAAGGGTTGATGCCATCACCAGCCCACACTCCCCTCTCTTCCCTTTGATTTCAACTCTGTGGTGACTTCAGGAGCAACAACACCCCTTTGTGACTTCAGGAGCAACAACACCCCTCGTGGTGCATTTCAGCAGGTCGATTCCTTTCAAAGGGATCTTTAGTTATCAAGGTTGCTTTGTATGGATAGAAAACAAACAAGGAGGCCCAACAGCCAGGTCTCTTGCCCTGCCAGGCTGGGGCTGCCCTGGCATCCCTCTGCCATCCCCATCCACACCAGCTCCAAGGCCCCAGGGGACGTTGGTGGCTTCAACCCCGGGGGTGATGGGGTGGGTTGGTGGGGAGGGTCTTGCTCAGTCATCAGGCGGCTGCACCAGACCTGAGGGAGGAAGAGGAGGAGGATGGGAGGGGACACAAGAAGCCGGAGGTGAAGGGCAAAAGCCCCAGAGGGGAGGTGAAAAGGAGGGGAAAGAGGGATGTTGAGGGGAGCTGGTGCTCACCAGGGCGGCAGGAGAGCTGCGGTGGCTCCCAGCGCCCGTCGCGGCCGCAGCGGCTGAGGGGCGAGCGGCGTGGGGCGAAGCCGCGCTCGCAGCGGTACCGGGTCACGGAGCCGATCTCGTAGCGCTGCTTCACTCTGCCCAACACCCGGGCGTTACTGACGGCAGGAGGCGGCCCGCACTGCACTGTGTGTGAGAGGGGATGAGGAGGAGGGGGTCAGTGTAAGCAGCCAATGGATGGGCGACCCCCAAACTGGAGCAAAGCAGAGGCGCTGTAAAACCCCAAAGGGTCCCATCACAGAAGCACAGCGGGGAGAAGAGTCCTGCAGAGCTGCTCCAGCCCCAGCCCCTACTCAAGCAGCTTCCCCTGGCTCAGGGGGCACAGGAACGTGTCCAGGGGGGATTGGGAAGCTCCTTAGAAGGAGTCTCCACACCTTCCCTGGGCAGCCTGGGCCAGGGCTCCATCACCTCAGCACTGAAAGAGCTTTTCCTTATGTTTGAATGGACCTGTTTGTGTTCCAGCTTCATCCCATCACCCCTTGTCCTGGCACTGGACACAACAACGTGGTGCCCCAACCTCCTGACACCCACCATTGAGATATTTGTAACTATTCATGGGATGCTCTTACCAGCAAAACTCCTTTGCTCTAATTAACCCCAAAAAGCATTGCTAAAGAATCACAGGATGATGGGGATTGGAAGAGACCTTTAGAGCTCATTCAGTCCAACCCCCTGCAGAAGCAGCTCCCACCTAGATCAGGTCACACAGGAACGTGTCCAGGGGGGTCTTGAAGCCCTCCAAGGAAGGAGCCTCCACACCCTCCCTGGGCAGCCTGGGCCAGGGCTCCCTCAGCTCAGCACCAAAGGAGTTTCTGCTTGTGTTTAAGTGGAACAGTTTGTGTTCCAGTTTATGCCCATTGCCCCTTGTCCTGGCACTGGAGATGGCAGTAAAAAATGCCTCCTCATCCTCTTCACAAACACCTTTTAAATACTTGTAAGTACTAATGAGGTTCCCCCTCAGCTTTCTCCAGGCTGAACAGCCCCTGGACTTGTTTCCTTGGGGAACCCCCTCTTAGGGGTCATGGAGAGAATCACAGCATGGTGAGGGTTGGAAGGAACCTGCAGAGCTCATCCACTCCAACCCCCCTGCAGAAGCAGCTCCCACCTAGATCAGGTCACACAGGAACGTGTCCAGGTTGGGTCTTGAAGCCCTCCAAGGAAGGAGCCTCCACACCCTCCCTGGACAGCCTGGGCCAGGGCTCCATCACCCCCACAGGTGCAGCCCCAGTCCCAGGGGTGCAGAGAGCAGAGGGAGAGGGGGGGGGTCATGGCTTACCCAACCCCATTTTGCAGGTGTAGGAGAGGTGGTAGTTGCAGGGCACATCACTCCACTGACCCCCATCGTGCCACACGATGACCACACAGTTCTCCCCGGAGAGGAAATAGCTGTCAGGCTGCCCAGGGTGCCAGTTCTCATAGAGCTGGGGGGAGGGGGGGGGGGGGAAACAGGCAGGACAGGGTGCATGGAGTACCCCAACACACCATTTCAGGAGGGGCATGAACTCATTTGCAGCCTTCTGGCTGTGCCAACCCCTTCAGTATGGCCTTGGGACCCCCAGTTGGGCTCACCCACAGCATCCCCTGAGGATGCTCAGTCCAGGCCAGTGGCTCTTGAAGGGGCTTCAATGCCTGGTTTCAAGGTTGGACCCATCCCATGGGCACCCAAGTGATGGAGGATGATGAGATGCATTGGGCAGGAGAGGGAGATAAGTGTTTCTCCCAGGGGGCACACGAGGGCCAAGGTTCCAACTCACCAAGGGGCTCCCATCAGACCACTGGAAATCGCCCTCGATGGTGCGGTCGTTCAGGCCAATCCACTGGTACTCCCTGTACTGGTCTGAGGGGCAGGGGAGGTGTTGGGGGTGGGTACACCCAGGCCCCCCAGCACCCACTGTCAGCAGAGAGCTCAAGTGAGCTGAATTTGAGGAGGTTTGGGGTCTGGGGGGGAGCATGGGGAGCGTGGGATGTCCCCAGTCTTGCAATGAGGGGATTGCTGGGAGGTTGGAGGGGGACTGGAGGAACTGGGCTGGACAGGAGCAGATGGCAGAGCCCTGAGTCCCACAGCCCTGCCTGTCCTTGTCTGGTTTTGTCTGTCCCTGTCCTCCCTGCCAGGTCTCTCCCTGCCCTTCCTCCTTCACCCTCACGTCCCTTCAGGCCTCTTCACTCTCTGCCCATCCCAGATGCTGCTGACCCCAGCTCTGCCTCCCTCTGCTCCCCTCTCCCTGGCTGCTTCAAGCAGGTTATTGCTCTGCCTTCACATTTACTCATCCAACTCTCTACCAGTCTGTCCACTCATCACACACCTACTCATCTGCTCCCATGTATGTCTGTGTGTCTGTATGTGTCTGTCTGTGTGTGTGTGTGTGTGTCTGTGTGTGTGTGTGTCCATCCTCCATCAGCCCAGCCACCTCACTCTCTGTCCTGCTTCCCTTGCCTGGCATTAACCATGAGGCCAGTGACCACCTAACCACCCTTCACTCACTCCAGCACCAACTATTTCCTCCACTCCCTCTTTTCTCCAGCTCCCCCAGGCTCCAGGTTTGAAACCTTCAGGGCTGCTGACGGTGCCATGGGCAGAGGGCTGTGGGGGGGATGCAACAGCGCCCAGCGTGGCACCACGTACCATTGATGAAGTCCTGCTCTTCAGGGGTCAGGATGGTGGCCAGGTGCCCCCCATAATGCCTGCACTGACTCTCTGCATCCTCCCAGCTCCTCCGGGTAGAGAAATGCTTGTAGCAGGCTCCCTGGAAGCTGTCCCAGCCGGGGCTGCAGCTCTGCAGCGCTGAGCCACGGCCGGGGGCGAGTGGGGAGACAAGAAAGGGTCAGGGTGACAGAGACCAGCTCCCCAGCAAACAAATACTCCCCCTAAACACCTCATTTCCCCACATTGGTTGCCTCCTGCAGCTGAGGCCACAGCAGGAGCTCGATGAGGAGCAGCAGGGACAGGGGAGGACTCACGTTGTTGGCAGCTGCTGCCGCTGTAGCCGGGCAGGCACAGGCAGGCGACCTGGGCACCGTCCTCCGTGCACGTCCCTCCATTCAGGCAGGGGTTGGGGATGCAGCCACCTGCAAGGCACAAGCAGCCTTTCCTCACTGCTCAGAGCTGGGGATGAGCTGCTCAGTGCCCAGCGTCAGCAAAGCCTCATCTCTGCAGGGAGCATCCTCCAGCATTCGGATGCCTGAGCTGGTCCCCGAGTCTGGGCAGGGGAAGGATTTGGATGCCCAGCAATGTGCCCGGAGCCGTTGTGTCTGCCCTCAGTTGGTGGGAAGCTCCCAGCTCAGCCACTCTGGCTGAGAGCTGGCTGGCATTTGGGCTTTGGCCTCCCCCCAGGGCACTGGGACGTGAACTGGCCGCTCTCATCCTCTGCACCAGTGGCCTCGCTGCCGTGCCAGCCCCTGGCTCTTGCTTTCTCCTGGAGCGAAGCAGCCAACGTGCTTTGGGCTGGGACATCAAAAGGATAAAGCCCTCAGCACATCCTGGCTGCACATCAGCCTGGCAGCAAGCTGAGTGAGCCTCATGCCTGTGCCCCTGTTGACACCTTCAGCTTGGCTGAGGTTGATAACTCAGGAGGCGCCGGCCCCATCCACCCACCCCCAGCAGCCCCATTACGGTCCAGCACATCGTGTGCTCTCAACACCCGGCTCCAGGGGGTGATTAAAGGCTGCTGCCTGTGCTGATAGAGCAGAGGCTGAATGTCCTTGACACCCTCCAGCCTAATGATGCCCATTTAATGGCCCTTGGCTGGATGATGGTGCCATCCTCACTCATCCCCAGACACTGTCACCTCCCTGCAAGGTGCTGGTGTCTCGCTCGGGACACCCAGCTCGTGCCCAGCAGACCGAGGCATGGAGGAAGATGAGCTATTTAAGGGCCTAATGTCACATGCCAGCACTTTCTGAGCATTTCTCCTTGCCAGGGCAAAGGCAGCCATCCCATGAGGTCTGGCCACCCACCACAGAGCATCCTCCATGCCAGGGATAGGCAGGGACCCCACACAGCCCCCTGAGCTGCAGCTGCCCTTGCAGGGAGGCAGCAGGGCTGGCAGGGTCAGGATTGGTTGCCATAAGCAAGGTGGGAGCTGGCAGTGTCCTGGCATGTGGGCAGAAGAGGGGTCTGGGTGGGTGGCACTGCACTCACCACTCACCCATCGCAGCCCCAAGGGGAGGTGAGTAGGGCTGGGAGGAGGGGGGCGACTGTGCTCCTGGGGGGGAAACTGCAGCCCATGGGGCTGTACAAGCCCTGTATGAGGTGAGGGACTCTCAGTGGGGTTCTGCCCCCCGTGACCCATCAGCACCCAGGGGTAGGGAACCCCCCTTGCTCACACCATGCAACTTCCAGCCCTTGTTCCTCTACTCTGGGGGGCTGCACTGAGGGTGTAAAAGCACCTCTCACTCCCCAGGCCCCCATCCCACCCACTCCCCAGGGGCCCATCCACCTACTCCCCAGGCTCCCATCCCCCCCCTCCCCAGGCCCCCATCCCCCCCACTCCCCACGCTCCCCTCCACCCACCGCCCAGGGTCTCATCCCACCCAGTCTCAAA
>WBNH01003004.1:462550-499184 GCA_013401255.1 Urocolius indicus | reverse complement strand
GCTTTAACAACTGAAGTGATTCTGTGATCTCTGTGTGGGCTGAGGCTGCTGCCTGGGCTGCTGGAGCAGGAGGGGACAGGGAGGTGTGAGGCCCCTCAGATACCTCTTGCCCTGGGATGGCCCAGACACAGCCCCAGGAGCATCTCACCTTCTTCTTTGATTTGAAGACATTGCACCTGAAGGAGTTGTTTGCGCCGTCCCTTGCGATGTAACTGAATATTTTCAGGTCTTGTGAGTCATGAGACACGTAGAAGATTCTAGATGGAAGAGAGACGGAGGGAATGAAACTCCCAGGGAAGCCTCTGTCTCCCAGACAACCCGGGAGCCTCCTGTGTGTCCCCAGGATGGGACCTAGTCTTGGAGGAACGAGGCTGTGCTGCTGTGTGGCTACTCCTGCAATTTTCAGTGTGTTTTATAGTTGCTGTGTAAAAGCTACACCATGTGTAATGCTGGAAAGTGTGCAGCTATTTTTAGCCCCAGCAATGGATCCCTGCCCAGGCTGCAGCGTGGCACTACAGCCCAGCCTGGGCCCACGCTCAGCAGCTGGCAGGTGGCACAGCACAAAAGCCACTGTCCCCTGGATGCCCCTCCCAGGGATGCTGAGTGTACTCACAAGATTTCTCTCTTTCCTGACTCTTTCTCCTCTCTTTCTGTGCTGCAAAACCATTTGTAAGGACCTTTTCTTCTTACATTTAATTAGGCAGAAACGTGCCACGTGAGCCCAGCTGTGAATGGGAGGAAGCCAGAGGGATGCTTGGGATGTTCTCTCTTTTACTCTTTTTTTTTTTTGTCATTGTGGGGTTTTTTTTGTGTTGCACTTGCAGTTGGAGCAATTACTGCCAAAGAACCACATCTTGTAGTGATATTTGGAGAATGCCACAAGTGAGAGGTAGACACAGATAATGCATCAGCACTCCTCTGCTCCTCATCACCTCAGCAGGGGCTCTGACCCAGAAAACCAGCGTTGGTGATGCCAGCCCCTGGGGGCTGTGGGCTTCACACTCGGGGTTCAGTCATACACCTGGCAGATAGAGCAGCCTGGTGCAAGCTGTGGCTGCAGGCCACGTGCCAGCCCTGTGGCTGCCTGCAGGGAAGCAGCAGCATCTCCTGAGGCATCAGCTCCACCTGCAGTGGGAACCTCTGCGTGGGGTTTGTGCTCTCCAAGATCCCATGGCAGGTGTTATGGAAAAGTGTTATGATCTTACCACGTCCTGCATGGGTTAATACCCTTACAGCTGAGAGTGAGGCCCTTCCTCAGAAGCACAGGGTGAGCCATGCTCTGAAATGGCAGGAGGCTTGTCTTGGGATCAGAATCAGAGGGTAATTTGGGTTGAAGGCATCTCTGTGGGTCACCTACTCTAACCCTGTTCAAAGCTCAGCTTTAAAGCTAGATCAGTCCACCTGGCTCTCAAAAGTGTATGACAAGGATCCCCTGTCAGTGGTGGGGCTGCAACCTCGTTAATGTTGGAAAGGCAGCATTGGTGGGATACCTCAGCAAGAGGGAGCTGGGCACTGCTCAGAGCTGGCTGGGGGAAATCCCTTGTGCCTACCTGTACACCGGGTCGTGCATCACCACCATCTTACTCTCATCCCAGGTCCATTCCTTTCTCTGCAACAAAATTACAGTGAGTCAGGTAAAAATGCAGCTCCAGTGAGCCTGGAGAATTGGGTTTGTCCCAAGCCCAAACCCAGGCTGCAGTTTCACAGCAATGGCTGTTTCCTCATTATCTTGGACAAAAATAGATTTCTTTGATCATTTATCATATCTGGTCATTTGATTGCAGCCTTCAGGGCTGAAAATGATCCCCAAGATTAATTTAGAGCATCAAATATGCAGAAGAGTAGCACATCCTGGGGAAGATGGCTGTGAAGATGCCTTGGAGATAGGGCTTAGCAGAGCTGGCTGCAGCTGCTGGCTCAGCCTGCTGTGAAGCACAGCCTGGGCGAGGAGCTGAGGGTGCTTAGCACAGGCAGCCTGGAGAAGGCCTCCTGGTATGAGAAAGAAACTGTGTTTCCTCAAAGCTTGATGGGTTTTGGACGCAAAACAAACCCCAGGGTGCAAATTTCCCACTCTTTTTTTTCAACAAGGTTTTGTTATGAGCTTGATGAGAAGTGGAGTGTGTTCTTGTGAAGGTTCTGGGTGGTTTTTAAGCCAAGGCCAGTCCTGGCTGGCAGTGGGGCTGTGCTGAGCAGGGGCAATCCCCAGAGCTGGGCAGAACCTGGGTGCTTTGGCCCCGAGTGCCCACCTGGGCTGCAGGAGCCTCACCTTCTGCTTCTTGCGCAGAATCACCTTCACCCCATCCACAGACACGATGATGCTCACTTTCTTCTTCTTAATGTTCTTGGCTTTGAATTCATACTGAAGGGAAGAACAAGGCAGGTCAGATGAGAGGTTCTGCTGGGGGTGCCTGGGATGGTGTGCAGTGAGTTAGTGTCTGAGTGAAAACGGCAGGTTTGTGTTTAATCCCAGGGGCTGAGGGAAGTGGGAACTTGTTTTATCCTGCTAAGAAAATCCATGTTGGGAAGGTCCCACTGCTGAGTGGGGATGCTGGGCAGGATCCTGGCTTTGTCCCCCTTGGGAGAGGACAAGTGGAGCTCCATCCTCTGCACTACATCCAGAGACCTGTTACTTGGGTCAGGGAGGAATTTTCCTGAGGCTCTGGCCATGCCCAGTCCAGCAGGACCCCGCAGCAGAGGCTTGAGAGGGCGATGGCACTTGCAGCAAACCCCAAGCAGTGATGTATGGCACCTCCAGTGCCCTCTGTGTCAGTGCTGCAGTGCACAGGGAATATGAAATCCCTGAGGAGCTGCAGGGAGGGCCAGATGGGTGGCAATAACGCAATTATATCTCAGTCACTTTACATAATCACATTAACCTCAGCGGGCTCGGTGTCTCTGGAGAAAAACAGAGCTCCTCACCTGCAGGTGTCTGCAGGCTCAACTCACCTCTGCTTGTGTTAAAAATTCAACTGCTGGCTTTTAGACGTTGCTTTTGCTGACAGCTTGAGGCAGAGCAGAGCCCTTCCACTCTAGAGACCTGCTTAGAGTGTTGATCCTTACCAAGGACAGCAGGCCACTAGTGAGCACCACGGGGTCACTGAGCCTTCCCACCAGCCTCGTGGGGACAGGAGGTGCCTCTGCTCCATCACCATCCTCCACGGCCTCCTGGGAGGCTCCACATTGCTCTGGAGAATCACCACAGGCTGTGTGAGCCGTGAACATGGAGGATGAGGCGATGCCAAGCGGCAGCGTGTGCAGCCTGACGCCTACACCGTGTAATTAGACATCTAATTAGAAACCTTATCTCTTTGTGCAGTCGGAGCTGCAGGTAGCAATTGAGATGTTAAGGGAGCCCAGGCAGCTGTCTGAGGAGGCTGAACGGCTGTGTGTGTGGCTCGGTGTCAGCACAGCACCCAGGCACCGCAGAGCAGCCGTGTCCTTCCCCTCCTGTCTCAGCGCCCGCTGTGAGCCACGCCAGCCCTGCAGGCAGGACATCCACTGCCTTTGGTGCTTGTCAGGCTTTTGATGCTGCTCGTGGAATTCCCAGCACTCTGCAAGGTTTATGGTATCAGACAGACCCTGGATTAAACCACAGCCTTTTGATCTCCCTGTGAATTGTTACTCTGAGACAAGCTCTTTAAAAATCCATCTACAGCCCCATTGTGTGTGAAGCCAGAGCGAAATCTGCTGTACACGTCCCTTATTTCTAGGCAGGAGCGAGATGATGGGTGAGACGGTGAGTGCACTTTGCTGGGCACCTGGAGGGGCTTCTCCCCACAGCCCCAGCACCCCCAGCCCAGCCTGGCCTGCTGCTCTCAGCTCTGCTGGGCTGGAGCTTCCCCCTCCCCTGTGCTCAGCCCTGCCAAACTGTTTCTCCTTGCCTGCTCGCATGAATGTCAATATAAGCAGCAGAGATTGTTCTGCCTGCTAAAGAGCCATTTATCCTTCTGTGTACAGCAATGGCTGGGAAAATACTAGCTGAGCTTTCCAAGAAAGAGAGAGCAATACAGTGTATTTTCCCTTGTAGCAACAGGGGTGCAATTACATTCAAACAAGGCTCTTTACTCAAAGGCTTTAAGCAAAGTCCAAGTCTGGATTTTGCAGAGATGCTTTTTTTTTTGTGTCTCTCTTGGACAGGAAGGAACAATTGGGCAGCAGCGGCAGCAGCACATCTCCAGGTTCTGCCAGGAGCAATGACAGATCTCTGTAAACCCAGAGAACTCCAGGTAGCTACCACACCAAACCACACTGCACCGTCCCAGCCCAACCTGGGGACGAGTTTGGGGCTTCAGCTCCAAGCTGAGCTGGGCAGCTGGTGTGATCTTGCCTGTGTTGTGGGCCGCAGGGGCTGGGGAGGCACGTGGCATGGACAGGAGTAGAGCTCAGAGCTTCTTCCCTGCCCCAGCAGCACACATGCATCTGAAGCAGTTCTGACCCCTGCAGGCTGCACCCTCAGGCTGTGCTCAGGATGTGTCCCTTTGCTGCAGAACTGTCAGTGAGGAAGGAGGCTGATGGGTTTGCTGGTCCTGCTCACATCCCCACCAGAGCACCTGCAAATGGCCCAGGCACAGTCCCCACGGCCGAGGGTCCCAGCCTTGGGCAGGATTAGCTTGGCCTGCACACAATCAAAACCCACTGGGCCCTCAAATCCTTTCTGAAGACTGAAAAGCCTGAAGCAGCAGGAGCTGTGGGATGGCCAGGCCCTGACTGGCTGCTCAGCATGTGGGGCTCTCACAGCTGACCTCGGGAGCAGGGCTGGGGCAAACGCCTCACCAGCCCACGCTGCACCAGCCTGGATTGGACTCTCTCTCCATCTCTGCACATAAGAGGCAGATGGGATATGGCTTCAGTTGTTTAATTGCTTCCTATCGAGCAGGAATCAGTATTTTAATTAACTGTGATTTATATAAGGACAAAAAAACCCATGAAAAAAATGCTCTGAGACAGCAGACTTCATCTCCTAGAGAAATGCTCATGCATAAAGCAACAACCACCCGAGCCCAGGCTGCTGCCTGACCTGCCTCTGTCTGCACACACCAATGTCTAGCCACTCATTTCTATTTTTTTCCTTACTGTTGAATTGATGTGATGTAGTTTCTTTTTTTCCTCCAGGTTTGTCAAGGTTACCAACAAACCCAAACCCACACAGCAGTCAGTGTTCATCTCTGCTGCCTTCACAGATTCAACCGTTATTCTCTTGCTGCTTGTCCTAAGGGAAGAGAAGATTTCAGGCTGTGAAAGGCTGTGGGCTGCCCTGCCAAGAGGTGATTCAGCAGGTGAGCCTGGCAGCTCCCTTAGCCACGGAGAGCGCTGGGACTCTTTATTGAAACAATGCAGGTCAACAAAGGGCATCTCATTTGATTTAGCAGCATCATTAATTCTGTAGCTGCTGTGTCTGACCTGGAATAGTTTCCATTTCTGCGTTTTAGTCCCCGTGTTCCAGCCCCTGCCTCTCAACACGGTCCCACTGCTGGCATGGGATATGAGCTTACCCAGGAGCTAACGACTGCACGACGAGATGCGAGTGCTGCCGTGTGATGCATATTTCATCTGATCATTCCACCCAGGCAGATATAAATTACACATGCAGTTACCAGCTTCCATCTGCTGATGAAAGAGAGGGGTTCGTGCACACTGGAAATCATGTGCAGTTTCCAGCACTAAGAGCGACCTGCATGAACAGAGCTATTCAAGGAAGTGATTCTTAATGTGATTAATTACTGAAGGTACCAGGGCTTTCATTATGCAAATGAAAACTGCCATGAAATAGAGAGTTTGCTGCTCTTAAAGGTAGGCTCTGTTTCCAAAAAAACACACATCTTCCCCATGAACAAAGAGCAGAAGGGTCAGACCCGAGGGAGCTGGCAGAGCCAGGTCTGCTTCTGCCATGGTGTCAGGAGGATGGTGTGACACCCTTTGTGTGGTGCCCAGTGACAGGACAAGTGGTGATGGGCACAAGCTGGAACACAAAATGTTCCCCAGAAACACCAGGAGAAAGTCCTTTGGTGCTGAGGTGAGGGAGCCCTGGCCCAGGCTGCCCAGGGAGGGTGTGGAGGCTCCTTCTCAGGAGGTTTCCAACCCCACCTGGACACGTTCCTGTGCCCCCTGAGCCAGGGGAAGCTGCTTGAGCAGGGGCTGGGGCTGGAGCAGCTCTGAAGGGCACTTCCAACCCTCAGTTCAGGGATTCTGTGACCCTTCCCTCCTGCTGCAGAACACAACCCCAGACACTGCAGGAGCACCACTTCAGGAATTAAAGCCACAACAAATTCAAGTGTTTCCAATTCAGGAATGTCATTAGTTTCAAGCCAGAGTGACCCACCCAGCACGAGGCCACAGCATTACCTCGACTGCTGTTTGAATTCCCGATGCCTGCAGTGCTGCTGCTTGGAAGTGATGCTACAGAACACCCCAGAGCCCCATTCCCAGCCAGCACAGCTCTGCAGAGCCGCCTCGGAGCTGAGCAACCAGCAGGGTCAGTTCCCACAGCCTTTGGACCCCAGGCTGTGGTCCAGCCTCCAATCCCTCCCCCACGGCTCCTTCTCCATCACATCACACCTTCCCGGTCAGCCCCAGCCTCTGGCTGGGTTATGGCCTCTCCTTTGTTGCTCCTGGGAGCATGTGGCTGGCTGAATCCTCTGAACCCCGGGTGCCCGGCGGCAGGGTGTGTGCTCCCGGGGTGAATGTGGTCAGGCATAGTCTGGGGCTGTGCTGCAGTAACTGGGCAACACAGACACAAAAGCAGCTCAGGAAGTGGTGGGGTCCAGGAGTGCAGCTCCTGCCCAGCGGAAAAATGAGAATTTATGATCCTTGGAAACATAAAACTGTTCAGTGGAACAGCTGAAACCAAAAGGGGAAGGACAATAGGCCAGGAGAATGCTGGCAACACACCCAAAGGCTTTTTTCTTCTCATTTAAATTAGCTCCTTCCACCATCCAAAAATCCTCTGTGGATGCTGCAGACAGGGAGCTGAAGAGGCCCAGCGGCTATCACAGCCCTGCTGGGTTTCTGGAAGTCTCTGGAGGGGCAGCAGGACGATGTGCCCACAGCTCATCACATGGATGGATGGATTTATTTGTTCCTAGTGCTGTGATTTGGCAGTGGTGGTGCTGTCTGCAAAGCCAGATAGCCCTTGGCTGTGGCTAGAGGACAGCCCTGCTGCCTTGCTGGGAACACCTCTGGCTCTTCCCACTGTGGCCACTTCATAGAAACCAGCTGTGAGGAGATGTTACTGGTCTTGACCAGCCTCACCTGGGGCCTCCACCAACACTTCTCTGCACATAGGCAAAGGGGCTCCATTTAACCTCAGCTCTGGGCTTTCAAGTCTCCTCCTGAGCTCCAGAACAGGAATGCTGGGCTCGAGCTCAGCCACAGGTATGTCTGGCTATGGACCTGCTGAGCCCAACTGACTCCCCAGCTTGGCCTCAGGTCTCTCTCATTTGCATGGACTGATTATTTGGACTCTTGGTTGAACCTGGTACTACCTGGGCTTTGCTCTGCTCATCTTGTTCAGGTGTGATGGGATGGGGCCCTGACAGCCATGCAATTGTGGGTGGCTTCCAATTCCCCCCCACTGTGGGAGCAAAGCCACCCCTTCTGTTCCATGACTCTCACCTCTCTGTTTGGGAGAGAACCTGTTAGAGCTCAGATGGGACAGCCTGTGCCTGACCTGTGGGCAGGGGGCTATGGAGATGCTGCCTCCTGGAAGCTGCTGCAGCTGGAGGTTGGTGAGATAAGGTGGAGGCAGAGGAAAGAGCTGCCTTTTATCCACATCTCCTTTGCCTTCTCAGGAGTCCTGCATTCTGAGGCCCTGCAAAGCATTCAGATGGGCATGTTCATGCAGGCCTTCCTCTTCATCCTCCTTCTCCTCATCCTCAACAGATCTTATTCCTGAGAAGTCTCTGGCAGCCTTTAAGGACAGCTTGATCTTTCCACCTAAAGGTGAGCTGGCAGGGGACGTGCCTAGAGTTGAGATATTCCTCTGAGACAGCCAAAATGATGTGAAGCAAAAAGTGCTCAGTTACAGCTGTAGGGGAGAGCAGAACTCTTGCAGGTGATGGGAGCTGGTGAGGAGATCAGCACTACTAGTGACTCTTTATAATTAGTCTTTTCCACCTCTGAAAACTGCCAGAGTGTTCTGGAACAAAGCTTCCTCTCCTGCTTTTAAAAGAGGGTGGGATAAAAGCAGCCTTTTCATTGCCTCCTCCCTGTTGAACAGATACTGTGGTAAGGCCCAGCTCCATCCCGAGGGGCACAGGCAGCCTTGCAGCCCAGCACAAGGTGACATCATCTGGCCTTTGGTGCCTCTCTGACAAAAGCCCCATTGTGTGACTGTCACTTCCAGGAACCCCCTGCTGTCCCCAGGTTTAATGGGGAGCTTTCCCACACACAGCCCTTCAGTCCTTGTCTGCCTATGGCAGGCCAACCCCAGCTCACAGGGAAGCTGAGTTTTATTTTCCTCCCTACTTCTATTCACTTTGCAGGAGAAAACAAATTACCTTTTCCATCTGCAGAGTCTGGGATGATTAATTAGTTTCAGTAATGAAGTAGTGTCTTGGGACCCTACCCCAATGGAGTCTCATGTACCAGGCACTGCATGCACATGAGCATGAAAATGGTCCTACCTCCAAGAGCTGCTAGGTTACTGCAGATGAGAAGTGCTAATTTCATTAGAAGCAGGTCAGATTCACCTGAAATAACCCTTAGAAGTGAAATTGCAATTATACACTGTGACACCTCCAAGGAACTCTGTATTTCCCTCTAAACACCGCTGTCAAGAGGCCCTGCAGAGAAGGTCCTGGTTTTGTACACATGATGTTTCATATCCTAGTTGCCCTCCAGCCTGGGATGTAGGGCAAGAGGCAAGGTAGGAAGCTGATTTTTTTTAAACCCTGCTCATCAGTGTTCAAACAACACAGCTCAGAAAAGCAGGAGCCAGGACTCTACAGCAGGCTCAGGCTCCATGGAAAAGCCTCAGACCCTCTACGTGGCATTTGCTCAGTGCATCTACAGCAGAGGTGGGAAGCCAGGCCTGGCACCTTGAGCAAGCTTGAATTCAGCTAGAGTGAATACTTGATCTCTGTTTGCACTTGATTCCAAAGCAGACCAAAATGAAGGTGAGAGGGGATGCTGAGCTGCCTGGTGTGCTGCTGTGTGCAGAGCAGGCCTCAGTGCCCTGCTAGGTGTGATCAGGCTTCATTGTCTTTCAGGACAGACAGCCCTTTGCTAGCTCAAGCCCTGGGTGCAGCTGAACCCTTCTACTTCTCAATGCCAGCAACTTCCATGAACAGCCTTGCTATGTCCTGCTCTGAGACAGGGACTGAAAGGATCTGCTTTATTCCCAGGCATGGAGACCTTTCTATGTGTGGCTGTTAATCCTGTCCATCTCCAACAATGCCACTTGAGAGACCATTCCTTACAGAGAGCTCAGCGACTTGCAGCCAGCCTCCAAGGGCTGCACAGAAAGGATGTGTCTGCATCTGAGAGCACTGAGAGTTCAGCAGTTCCAGCCAGGAACAGGTCCATTGAGCCTGGAGGGATTTGGACACTGGAAGGCCCCAGGGGCTGTGTGTAAGGTTTATTAGCGCTGACTTGGCATGCAGTACTGAAAGATCCTGCCTCCTTAGTCAAGCCAGCAGAGTCAGGCCTGATATTCAGAGGCAGCTATTGAGGGAGATTTACTAAAGCACACAACTCCTAATTCCCATTGACTTCAGGAGGAATCTTGGTTGTTCTGAACAACACACAGGGCACAAATGCCTTTTGAAATCTGCCCAAGAGCTCTTATATCGTGCATGTTTCTGGAATGCAGCGAAAGCAAGGGCAGAAGGGAGCTCACCCCTCTCCTACCAGGCTGCCCCAGGTAGGTGTCAGCCACAGGCAGGTATGACCCAGGCAGGGAGAGCTGAGCAGAGCCAGGCTCAGCACAGCTGGCACACTGCTCCTCACCAAAGGGTCTTTGGCTGGAAATTATTGAGTTAAAACAAAACTGTCAATAGGTCATGGGAACCCTTCACTGTGGCAATCCCTGAATCTAGAGGAAGGTCTTTGGGTTCTCCTCAAATTGTCCATAAAACCTTACTCAAAGTTGGAAACAAGACTGTTAATGTAAGAGAGAAAACCCAACACTAATGGTGTCATTTACAACACTTCAGGATATGAAGCAGTTCAAGGACTCTGTTAGCCTCAGGGGAGCTACTGAGGTTAGTGACTCATGATGAAACAGCCTGGGTTTAGATAGTGGGGATTATGGATAAAGATGGTTTTATGGTATCAGCATTTATTGTCACAGAGGTCTTGTCATTAAAACTGTACCAGAGTACCACAGCCAAGTGCCAAGGCAGAGGCAAGCAGGCTGGTCTGGTCTGGGCTTTCAGGCTCTTACCAAAGAGGCTACTGGATGATTTGTTTGTTGGTCATTTGCATGCTTGTGGTGCTGGGCAGAGTGTGTGCCCAGGTCTCCTGGAGGTATGCCAAGGCCCTCAGCTGGGTACACAGCTACTTCACAGACAGGTCAGTAAAGACGAAGGACTTGTTACTGCCAGCCACAGAAGCAGCTTCTGGGGGTGCCCTGTTCACACTGCCAGTTCAGCTATGACACATTGCTGTCCCCAGCAGGGACCTGCAGCCACTCTCGGTGCTGATGCTCTGCTCGAGGCTGTTCCTTGTGCCCCTGGGCTAGCAGTGGTGTCAGCAGCCAGGACAGTGATGCATCCTGCACTGCTCCCATACAGGTCAAGAACTAACAATAAACAGTGTTCCCTGCCCCAGCTCACAGCTGCTCCTGCCCTTGGCTCGGATGGGAGGAAATAAGGTGAGTGGGAGACCAGCACTGCCCTGGGGAAATGCGCTTGAGCTGAAAGTTTGGGCCCTGTAATCATTAACAGCAGCAGCACAGGCTGCAGCAGGACTGAATTGGTCCATGGTGGCTTGGGATCACTGATCAGTGCTTCAGGAAGTGCAGATGGCTGTGCAGCAGGCACAGGGCACTGGCAAGGGTACGAGGTGTTGATGGCAGACACTGGTGTTTGGGCCTGTTCTACCAGAGGACCTGCATGCCTGAAGTGTAACCATGTGCCTCACACCCTCCTGGAGCCAGCTGAAAATGCCTCATCCTCCAGCACGCTGCATCTAGTCTTAATGTATCCCACAGCTCTTCTTCCCAGGACAAAAATAATTTGGTTGTAGAAAGAAAAGCCTGGAGCTGAGAGTCTGGTGGGATTCCTGGGCTGTGCTGGGCCTGGCTGTGCAGGCAGCAGGGTGATTCGGGGCCAGGGACTGCATCCTCCCCTCCAGCAGACCTCCCACGTGGCAGCATCTCTGCAGCAGCACAGTGACAGAAGGATGGAGGAGGGGGAAAATGACTCAGGTGTCCTGAAAACAGTCTGGCGGTTGCCAATTAGTCCAAATAACCCATCTGTCCCAGGAAAAGGCCCTTTAGAGGCTGTCTAATCACTGCTGCAGGAAATAAAGAAAACCATTCTGTGATGCCTTTGAAACCACCCCTGCTCCCTCATCAAACCATCCTTCCCTTCAGGGACCCATTCAAAGTTCTTATTCTGTAGATTTATCAGAGGCTTATTTGGTCAAAACATGAAGTAGCTTGTCAAAGTATTACATTAAGTAGCACTGACTCTGTTTGCCTTCAGGCCTCATTTAGTGCAGAACAAAAGCAGAATGAAGCAAGGAAGAGCAGAACCAAGATATTGTTGGCAAATCTTATTTTGCTACACAGAATTCTGCTCTGTGGTCGTGGTCCCTCAGGGTCCCCTGTCCTCAGAACACTGATGTATAAAGGGTCCCTGCACAGGACAAAATCAAGACAGCATCTACAGAGATACTGTTGTGGCATTGGGTCTGACCTTCCTCCTGAGTCCAGGGCAGGGACTCAACTTAAGAACCTGAAAGGCCCCCTCAAAGCATGAGGTTACAGCACAGCTACAGGTTAGTGTGAACTTTTCCCTGCATCTGGCTGACTTCACCCATAGGGCAAGTTTAAGTGTAATTTCATGGACTGTTCTGGTTTGCTCCTGTTGCTGAAACGTGCCAACCTGCTCTAGAGGCAATGCCTGTGTGCATTCCTACCCGCTCCACACCAGGGGCAACCCCAGCTGCCGTGACCTTGCCCAAGCAGTTGCCACTCAGATGAAGGCAGCTCCTCATTCAGAAGCTAATCCATTGTGCTCACTACTGCTCTGGTTGCCATCTCTGTGACATTTTTTTCAGACACCAATAAAGCAGCAGGTTTGAGCTGTGGCTGATTGTTCCACACCACAATGTCATCTGAAAGCTGTTGCAGTTCCTCTCTGTAACACTCCACAGCCAGTAATGTAATTGTTGAAAAAAGCTGCTTTATTTCAGACTAGATAAATGCTTTGCAGAGATCTCCTACACTGATGTTTTAGCTACTGAAATCAAATGATTCAGTGATATAATGATAATACCTTTAAAGCCACTTTACAATTAAAAGGTACCTGCCTCATTGCCAAGATTTAGCATCAGACAAGAAATTCTGTCTTGTTTTATCTAGTACTAACACTTTAATCCAGCTTTTATCTGTATAACTGCTGCTTTTATTAGCCTTCAAGTAAGCTCCAATTCATCATGACTCTCATGCAAAACAATACTAATATGCCTGAGTAGTTCCACCCCCTCATTGGAGAAGCCATCCAGTTGCCAGCACTGGGAGAGAGGCACTGAAAGGTCGCTGTTGCTTAGAGATGACACATTTCACCAACTGATCCCTCCATCCATCTGCTATCAATCATACATAGCGCACACTCTCTGAACAGGGTGTAAGAACTGAGGCATCTATAATCACCAGTCACTTCTCAAAAACTAGGTCATGGCATGTGGCTACTGAGAAAGCTCTGGGCTGTCCCCTGTCACAGTGGCCTGTATTCACAGCTAGCCCAGTCTCCTCTCAGCTCAGCAGGGACAGAAGACAACTAATCGTTATTCTGTGGCAAGAAGTCCAGAGGTGATTCATGGTTGGAAATCTGCAAGTGACTATAAATCAGTGGGGCAGCTCTATGGCATGGTGAGACATCCCCAAGCACTGAGCAGAAGGCTGGATTCTCATGTAATCTCAGAGGTGTTTACTCCTTTCCTCCCACTCCAGACACACAAGCAGAGCGTAGTCAGTTCTTCACCACAGCCACAGAATGCTGCCTAGAAACATTGTGCATAAAGCCACTGCAAAAAACATCTCAGTAAGAGCTTCTTCCCTTTGCATTATGATAATATGAAGAACAGAAACTGGATAAATCAAGCTTGAATTAGTCTGAGACATGGCAGACTCAATTGCTGTAAAAAAGCAGCTTCCACAGTTTTAAAGCCATCTCTTTAGTTGGTTACAATGACATTTTCTGTGAGGTTAGTGAAGCAGCATATGCAGGAAACACATCTGAGCCTGCAAGGTGACCATAGATTGGAAACACATGCAGAGCTGCAGCTGCATCACTCAGCCTTCAGGGCAAGGGACCTCTAAGAGACACAGTTGAACCTCATTTGGGCTAATGAGGGCTGCAGGGCATATTGGGAAAGGGAAGAGGGTATAAAACAATGGCAGAGGAGGAAGCTGTTTGCATAGGGTGGGAGGTTGTGGTTCTCCAGCTCTGGCTGCTGTTAGATGAGACCTTGTAGTTTCAAGCTGGGACCACTTGTTTTGCCTGGAGAAAGGGATTCTTGTCAGACCTTCTGCCCGAGGGTTTTGCGTCCTTCCTCAGCATCCTGGTAGCACCCTGATGCTCAAGGTAAGGCCTGTAACGTGGCTGTCATCTTTCATATAATGTGGCTTTTTCTCCCAAGGTCATTTCTGTCGGGTCTGCTGTCTTCTTGAGGACCAGCAAACAGATTTTGGGCAACATTTGCGGTGTGGAACAATAGAATGCTTGTCAGTAGAGCAGGGCACTGAATGGCAGTTGTTTTAGTACTGCTTGTCCTTGTCAAAGCCACTCACTAATCCTTTGGTATGGGAGAAGGCAAAGAACCTGCCAAGGGGAATGGGGGTGGGGTGGTGAAGGCTTCAGCAAAGGTGTAACAGCAAGGGATGTGAAATGCACTCTATCATGAAAAGGGGCTAATGTGTGTGTGGGCACACCAGAGACCCCTGAGGAGCTGCCACCTGGATGCTTATTAGAGCATTCAGGTCTAAGTGTCTGCCTCTCCTCCCCTTGGGTTGAAGGAGGTAAGGGGCTTCCTGGCAGGGCTCAGGTAGGACATTCTGAGCTGCTGTAGGACCCCTCTGCTTCTGGGGAAGCCCAGCCTGATCCCCATCCCTATGCAGAAGGCTCTGCTATAGCTGCAACAAATAGAGGAAAACAAACTAATGAGGCATTAGGGCTAAACTTAGCTGCAATTAACACTTAATTACCACCCTGAAAACACTTACTGTGTTTTGCCAGGCCCTGGAAAGGTAAAACCAATTAGCTTAATCTTGTGTGGTAGAAACCTTAAACTGGCTCAGATGCCTGTCATGGATGGGACCTTGGGAGAAACTGGTGTTTCTGAGCCTGGCCTGGAGCTGAGCAGCCCCGCAGGCAGATTGGGCAATGGGACACAGCCCTGCTTGGGGCACCGGGTGCCTGGAGAAGCGAGGGGCCATAGGGCAAGGATGCCCTGAGCCAAGTCACTCCTGATGCCCTCCTACCAATCTCAGTATTCTTAGCTTCTTTGTCTGAGAGACTGTTTTCTCTGTGCCTGTAGCTTTGTTGTGTTGACGGGTAGCTTCCCTTAAAGCAGATGGCGGGTAAGGTTGCAGGCAAAGGTATGTGGGCTGCTGGACAGGGAGACGCAAGTACAGAAAGACTGAGAGCAGGCAGGGGACAGAAAGCCATCCATGACTGCCTGGGAGTCTCCTTTGAAGTCACTAGTGAAAGTTCCTCATTTTTGGGGGGGTAGCCTTGTAGGCTGTGCTAAGGAGGCTTGACTACAGTCTGATAATATACTGCTTGCGTGAAGCTGTGTGAGCCTTTCTTAGGCCTCTGCTTTGGAGAAGAGCCAAAACAGACAGCAGGCTTTCTGCAGAAGGTACCAGAGCAAGTCTGTGCATGCTTGTGTACACTTGGTTTGGATACTTAAAACCACTGCTCTCTTGTGGAGACTATCTATATGCTCTGCCTAATAAATACCAGAGCAAGCACCCCTTGCCTGGCTCCCCAGGTAAGTGGGGAAGGTATCCTAGAAAAAAGATGCTCTCTTGGAGCATACTTGGGGTAAACGTGTAGCCCTTTTGGTGTGGGGGAGAAGGAGGAAGACAAACATACAGGCTTGGGGAAGCTTGTCTTTCTGAAGTCCTGCTCTCATCTTCCCAAAAGCTCTGCTGGCTGCTTGTATGCTTGTCAGGATAAATGTTGATTGGACCCATGACTGCAGTGTGGGACTGTTTTCTATGGTACTGTTCATGTGATCTGGTGAGTGTCAGTATGTGATGACAATATTTATTTAAAGGCTTTGGGTGAGGTGACATGGCTCAGCTCTCCTGCCTGTAAAGCACCTTCAGAGTTGTTTACCAACATGGAGCATTTTCCCCCCATCACCACCACCACACTATCAGCTGTGTCCTTAACTGGCCCTGGGTGTGTGAGCAGTTTGGCACAGGCATGAGATGCTTATGGCTCACGCTCTAGCCATGCAAGAACTGCCCTCTACTTATCCTGCACCTTTCTGTAAATGAAAGGAAGGTGCATGGTGTTCTGAGAACTAAAAGGTCTGCACCAGGAGTCTGAAGACTGCTGAAATACTTTAAGATGGTAGGAGTGCTTTCCTTTGCAGCGCAGGGCTGTCATTAGCTGAGCATTTGGAAGCTCTTCCAAAGAGGCTGAAAGGAAAAGCCTTCCAGGAACTGCAGCAGAACAAACTCCTGTCCAACAACAACAGATCCTGGCATGCAGCTACAGAGGTCTGTACCAGGGCAAGTGCTCCAATAGTTTGCACTTCCACATCTGAGTCTGTGCTTCAGCAGACCAAAGAACTTCATTATAGTGGGAGAGGCTGCAAAAACTAACCAAGAAACCCAGCAGCTGGGAGTTCAGCCTCTGTCTTTTTTTTTCTAGTACTGATCACAGCTCCAGCTCAGATGAACATGAAGCTGGCAGGAAAACTTAGCTCCAAGCATAATAACTCAAGAAGGGCTTCTAGGAAGAATATATCAGAGGAATCTATGCAGTGGTTATCTTAGTGAACTTCCCTTCTGCAGTAAGGTGTCTGCCTGGAGAAACTGAAGGGACTGTGCTAGAAGAACTTCCAAAACAAGTTTATTAAACATGTTTGCCTCTCCAGTCTGCCACATGGTGATAAATTAAACTGAGATGGCTGAAGGCAGACATCCTGCCCTCTGCCCACCTGGATCCAGAATCATTGCAATTTATAGCCTGGTGTGGCTTTAAGTGTAAGCTGCTGCATGAAGCCAGCACAGCTGTCAGACGGGGAGCTGCTAGGGAGCAGGAGAAGCAGGTTCTGTGTGGCTGTCCCTGCTGCCTCTGCTTCACAAGGCTGCACTGCACGCTTGTAACTTTTAGTCATCCTGATTTAAACTGATGTCATGTCACACTTCAACACTACCAGTTGATAGCTGGCAGACAATATGACTTGTAATGTGGCTAGATTGCACTTCCTCACTAGAACATCGTGTGGAGAAACAGCAGAGTATTGAGGCTCTGTGTATGAGCATGGATGCAGCAAGAATGATCAGGATAAGAGGGAGGTTGAAGTGAGAAACTAGTTCTCATGCAAAGGAGAACTCTGGCATGTCTGCTGCATCCTGCATCAAGATGTAGAAATGTTTCTGCTGCTCTGACACAGTGGCCTCTGGGGGGAAAAAGACTGCTCAATTCAATTAAGCCTAGGAGATGTGGATGTAAGAGAAGAAACATATTAGTCTGGATGCCTGCCTCCTGTTTGTTCATTCTGGTGCTTGGATGGGCACAGCACCAGTTGGCTGTTCCCTTATGAAATGATTAAATAACCCAACACCTGGCTCCTTTCTGAGTGTCAATACCTGCTTAGATCCCAGCTGGACCTTCCAAAAGAGACCTGAAATTTCTAGGCTTCATAGAATCCCAAGTGCAAATACCAGAAAAACCAATTCTGAGCCTTAAGGGTAATTAAATGGAGTGACTTGGGGAATTGCTGACAGTGGGCTGTCTGTGGGGATGACAGGCTTTGACACTCCCACTGTGTCTCTGCACAACTCGCCACTCAAAATAGCAGCATTTCACTAGGGCTGTTTGGCCTTGAAGTGTTGGAGGGCAGTGTTGCTCTAGGAAGGTAACAGCTATTTCTCCTCCAGTCAGTGCTAGCTCCATGAAAGCTGGGGAACAGATGCAGGGTGTGTGATTGTTTAATCTCTTGCATAAAGCCACCCGTTCCCTGGTCTCCCAGAGCAAGATTTCCCAAGCAATCTCAGGAGCTTCAAGGAAACGGTTTGTTTTACCAAACCATCTTCACCCCCAGGCCAGTAGCCATAAGCATCTTTAGCAAAGCTTTCCTGCTACTGTTTGCGTTGCAGGGGCTCCACAGCATCTTTCTTCTGAACTTCCGTGAGAGCTTTCCCTGACTGAGGGAGAAGTTGGTCATTTAATCCTTCACTAAGGCAGTCTGTAGTGTGCCTAGGGAAAGAGTGACCCTGCTGAACTGGGGAGCTACAGAGCCCTAGAAGGACTCTCACACTGTTCCCATAAGTGGCCACTTGTCTTCTGCAGGAAGAAAAATCTTGTATTGCACATAAGCTCCCTAGAGTGCTGAGAAGGCTCAAATAACTGCAGATGAATCCACTTCAGCAGAAAGCCAGCTCCACCAGAACACTGGCTGTGAAGGCAGGAGAGCTTGAGTGGGTGCTGCCAGGAACCCCAAGCTGGATGGTCTCGGGCACAGGAGATGCTGTGTCTCCCTGGGCTACAGGAACATCCACCTGCACTGGGTGCTTGGAGCTGCACAATGAATGGGACTCTTGCAACCAGCAGCTTGAGGTGCCTCTCAGAGCACAGTGTACTTATTCAAGTAGCAAACTAATTTCATCACCTCCCTTGCCAGGGTACGAGGAGGCAGAGGGATTAGTTTGAACTCTGCTGATGGTATAATAACGTGGCAGCTGTATGCAGCTAATAACCCACTGGGAGGATTAGGAAACTTGAAGTTGTCTAGCTCTGCATAATGGAGAAGCTAAGAACAGCAGCTTCCCTGTTCTACCTCTTGCATTTGCATTCCCTCCAGTTGAAGCACAGAACATGATGAGACAAGGTTTTCCAGACTGTTATGAAATGGGAATCTAATGTGTGACTAATGGAGCATCGCTAGCAATTCTGCAAGCACCCATTCAGGCAGGAGCATGGATCCTGAATACCTACTGCAAAAGGGTAGACTGTGATTTCATCAGACTAATGTTAACATTTCCCTCTGAGGCTCTCTGGGAGCACTGTCCTATGGCCTGGGCACTCTGTGTGTCTTGAAGTCTGCCAGCAGACTGCTCTGCTAATGCGTGGAGAATACCACTGAACTCCTCCCAGGCTCCCTGGCATAATTCATATGCAACTGGTGAAAGAGATCAGTACAAACCACAGGGCAATAAGATGTCCAGGAACAGATTTAGCAACTGGAGTTGCTACTTACCACCTTCTCTCTCTCAGCATACTCTGAGGATGACTTGGAGTGCTAGGTAGCTCAAGGTTTTTTCCTCTTTAGGGGAAGCACTTCTAATCACACACTGGAGACCAGAACTGGCCATCGTAGTAAGAAGGCAGTTTCAGAGCTTGTATCAATTTACTAATGAATAACTAGAGTAACTATCTCAGAGCCTGGAAAAAACAGAGCTCTGACTCCTCATCCTCCTCCCTGGTTCCCTTCTGGAGGGGCAGATGCAGTGAGTAACAGCCTGCCTATGCTGTGGGCTGCTGCTGTGCTCAGCTGCCTCTGCCACCAACAGCCTCCTCCCATGTCACACGGCACAGAGAGCAGCACAGGAGATGTTGTGCTGGGGCTTGTACTGTGCGACTTCCTTTTTCCACCCCAGTGGCGAATTCCAGTGGAACACTGGAGTGCACAAAGGATGAAAAGCTTCCGCACAATGTGCCCCGGCCAGCGCTTGGCAGGGCTGCAGGACCCTTCTCACTCTTGCAGTGCTAACAGGGACTACCACTCACAATAAGGTGGGTGCAAAATACGAGTTTTCACCAATAGCTTCTTCCAGTGTTTCCTCCCAGTTGCAACTGGTGCTGCTCAGAGTCCATGGGAAAAGCCTGTAGCATAGACAAGGCCTCTGCATGCAAATGAACGCTACATAAATAACCCCCATCTTCCCTCAGTTCCTAGGTTGTGTACTCTATGCACTAGAATCCTCTTCAAAGACCTCCCAGTTCATTCTTTATGCTGTAATTAAGGATCAGTGCCAATTAACTATCTTCAATAGAGGAGCATCTTCCGCTCAGCAGCCAGGAAGTGTCTGAATGAGATCCTGCTGTACAATACACACATGAAAAGGGAAGCCCTCCCTTTTTGGAAACAGCTTCCAAGATGAAAACCCAGTATAGAATACAGGATGCCTGCTTTAAAAATATTGTGTGACAAGGTTAGCTGATGGCATCCATGAATGTGGAGGGGTTTCTTACATGCTTCACCTAGCACTTGAGCATGCTACTGCTCTGCCAAGACTCTGAGGTAGATACTAGCGTGGCAATAGCAGCTGTGAAACCAAAATGAAACACTTTCTAGACACTGATGTTAAAATACTGTCTGCTTTTTCCTTCAAGGGTGTTATCCAGTCAGAGATCAACAGTGCAGTGTCAAATTATGGGTAGTTATGCCAGCATCTGAACTGCCCTGGCAGTGCTCACCTATTGCCTTCACTTCATACAGATGTTCACCTGTTCCATAAATAACCAGGCAATTTAGATCACTGGTGCACTGTGTTCTGAGCAAGAGCTGTACTGATAGTCTGAGCAGGCAAAGGCAGGGGAATGTCATTTCTGAGCTTGGCTGAAGACGAATACACCAGCTTCCCCAGCCAGTTACAGGCTAAGTTTAAAAAGTGCTATTGGAAATGAAAATTAGATGGTTAGACACTGCAGGGGGCGGCGGGGGGAATAGGATAATCCCTTCAAAGCTTTAAATGGAGGATTCTCAAACCTGCTTCAGCTGATGTGAGACATATGAACACCCTCAGAATTAAGACCCCTGCAAAACTTGAGCCAGGCACAACAGCTGCACTGCCTTTTGGGGCACATATACTTGAACTGGTTATACATGAGGCAGATGTAAGATCACCACTCTGCTAATCACAGCTAAATCTGGTGACCGTTCACAGGCTGCTCTGAAGAATAAAGGGCTAGGGAAGGAAGAGTGCAGCCTTTATGATGAGAAACAGAAACTGTAAAACTGGGAGGAAAGCTGGGGGAAAGCAGCAAATTATTCCATAAGCAGCCGAATCCGCAGCGTCTGCTCTGATGGGATTTACATCCCTAACATCTGCCAGGCCACTGATAGCTCAATGTATAATAACATAATACATTGGGAGCTGTCAGTGAATCGGAGTGCTTTTGTGGAACAGACTGTGTACATTTCACTCCACACAAAAAAACCAAACAGGCTAAATAAATCTCTAGGTTAAAGGAGAATGCCCATAGCTGCTGAGCAGAGGCTGAGGTTTGATGTCTGAGTTTTGCTAACTGATCCTTTGCAAGGAGCAGGGCACAGCTCTATCCTCAGATGCCTTGGGAATTTCTGGAGAAGCTCGTTACAGTCCTGATTGTGCTGTGATTTTTTTGGCTCCAGATAGGAAGGGTGGTGGAGAATGCAGAACAGCACACTGCCACCGAGTCACTGCAGTGAATGTAACCTTTTATTCCATGTGGGGTTCAGCTCTTTGGAACTCACCCGAATCCTCCTCATGGCTGCCACAATCTCCACGCGGCTGTTGGGCCTGGGGACATCCAAGCTGCCGATGTACTGAAAGACACAACAGGGACATGTCTGTAAAGCCCTGCATGAGGGAATGATGCAAGCTGTAAAACAGCATCTCTCACTAACTTAGTCCCTGTTTGGTTAGACTTTTTTGACCCAAGCCAGGATAAGAGCATCCGTTGTGGATAATGTTATCAAAGCCGAGTCGAAGCTCATGGATGTCTAATGTTGGGTGTGAGCCTCTGACCTCACTCAGGTTCTGAACATGCCTTTACCAGTGCTTTGCAGGGCAATGCCTGCTGCTTATCAAGTCATGAAAATGGGCCTGTCTTTCCTCTCTCATTCCTCACTACCTGCTTTATAAAGACTCGAAGCTAAAAGCACATATGTGAGTTAGAAAGTTGTCGTGATATCTAACAGCCAGCCTTCCTGGACAAGGCTCATGATTCTGGCCTAACTTTTCAGTCTGGACCATCCTCTCTCTGGTCCCTGCTCAGTTAGACCAGCTCAGCTGTCTGCAGAAAAACCCGGCAAATGTGTTCCCTACACTAGCTGTTTTTAACTCTGCTTAGGGGAGCTGCAGTCCTAAATGAGCTGTCTGCCTCAGCTGGATATGGGCTGTCCTTGGCATTGGGTGTCTCCATTTGAGTGTAAGCATGAGTCCTAGCAGAGCCCAGATACAGACAGATGGTGGGTACCTGGCCCTCCATCTCTACTTCATCACACCTACAGCTTTCTGCAGGTCCAGTGCTGTTCTCTTGTATGTAATGGCTGCTGCTGCTGCCATTCCTCCTGTGTGCTGTCCCTTGTGCTGCCTTACTCTCCCTTTATGCTGGGTTGTAACGTGTGCCAAAGCAGACTCTGGTCATGCTCCTCTTGGCAGGAGGTGGCTGCTTGCTGCATGGTGGTACCTGTTGACAGCACATGTGGCACACAGGCACAGGAGTGCTGCCTGTATTGCTGCCAAGCAGAGAAGGCACAAAGCTGCCAGCTCAGCCTTGGGAGTAAGGAAAACATGAGTATCCTGGACAGTCATCTTGCATGTGGAGAAAAAGGCCATAAATATTGTAAAGCAGCATGGCTCACAGCTCTAAGGAAAGTCTTGTGTGTCATGGGGAAGGGAAGTCTTGTGTTGATGAGGGGAAGAAAAATGCCATCTGCGTGAAAGGGCGAGTGGCCTGATGAGAAATGCCAGTGTCCAGCCAGCACAGGCTGGTACCAGGTGCAGCCCTGGGGCTGTGGCAGGTTCTCAGCAGGGTCTGTCAGCTCCCTCTGTACCACATCTCCCCTCTGCGTGGCTGTCACAGGCAGGTCAGTGCGGTGGGCTGAAAGCAGTTACAAAGCTCAGTTACCCTCTCAAGAGGATTTGGATGATGAATTGCATCTGGTTTTTGAGTGTGGTTTCAAGTTGTGGGGTTTTGTTTCTGTGGGTTTTGTTGTTTTGGTTTTTTTTTTGAACTCATTGCCCTGCGGAGAGGGGAGGAAGAGAAGGGACAGCTAATCAGGAGGCCCTGGAAACACTGAGGGTGATAATACACAAATGAACAGAGACAAGAGCAGCCCCATAGCTATCACTGCTACTGACATAGTTTTGGCTTTCTTTCTCTGCTTGCAGTGGGTCTTATCTTGGAAAAACTTGTACTTAATAGGGCTTTCAGAGATGAGCTGTCCTGGCTCAGTATTTACTGCTCACTTGCCTGCCTTGAAATAAACCCCGAAGCAATCTGAAAGGTCATCTGGTTCTCTGATGCTTCTGTAAATGCCTTTGCAAAATGGCATTTTCAAGAGCAGTGAAGTTCAGCTCTAGCCTTTGGTAAGCTACGGGAGGGTCAGAACTCTCCGAGCACGAGAGCTTGAGGGCAGCAGGGGAGGGAGCAACAGAGCTAGGATTTCCCTCTGCTTCTGTGGCAAAGGCATGCCTGCAATCCAAAGAGGCTACAGATAACTCCATCCCTGCTCTGCAGCTACTGTCAGTGCAGTCACAGGTAACGCAGGTTCATTCAGAGCAGCCGCCTGTGGCCTTTTGTCTGCGAACAACAGCTGCGGCGGGAACAGGCTGTGCTACCAAACATACATGGATAGGTGAGGACAAAAGGAGAGCTGGTGACTGCTGAGCCAGAAGAGCCCCCTAAACTGCCTGCTTTGGCCTTGCTGCAGAGTTTATGTGCTTGTGCTCCCATGCAGAGCCTCTCCAGCACACGAAGCTCTGCACAGTCACCTTTCCACAAGCTGCTCCCGGGATCGACCTCCTGAAGTTTGGCCCTGAAGATTATAAGGCGAGTAAGACAGTTTGCTATGTGGAGATTAGAGAGTAAATGTGGTCAGTAGGATTGTTTGGTGCTAGACACCTGGCAGCCAGCTACAGCCTTGTCATTGTCAGAGTCACAGCTGACTGATGTACCCACAGTGAGCATCTTAATTGGAAGAGACAGGCTCCAGAGCAGAACCGAGCAAGCATGTTACTAAGGTAATGCAAACCCCACCTCAGACCCACACATCTCAACAGCCTGTTATGCACACTCTGAATAGCTCCAGATGCCTGAAGCTGTCAATCTGAAGAAGCCCGTTTCCCCTCAGTTAAAGGTACAGTTGCTTTGTGTCTTTTAAAGACGAAAATAAGGCTTTTTGTCCTCCTCAGTGCAGCCTGTGGCAGAACAAATGTTCATTTAAGAAAAGAAATCAAAGATTGATTTTTTTTTTTCTTCTCCCCTAAGGAAGGGAGATAATTTTAAAATACATGTGATTAAGTGCTCTGTTCAGATCCATTCCATATCCTGCTTAAACCTTACAGCTCTTTGCACATTTTGGTTTTCTTGCTAACAACCCACATTTCAAAGCTTTATTTGAATATCTATATGAATATATATGCTGCTTCAGTACAGGAGACAGCAGGCACCAATTCCATTTCTGAATTTCTGTGTCAGGCCACCTGCAGAAAGGGGAAGGGAACCCTAGAGTTGCTCCTGCAAAATGCAGTTGTTCTTGTCAGCTGAATTACAAACCCGTTCCCCGCGCTGTCTGCAGAATGTCAATTCCGACGGAGTCCCTTTCTGCCAGTGCCACGGCGCTGCCAGGCTGTTCCTCACGAGCAATACCACGCTGCTGACAACACCAGTCTCTTGCTGCCAGGCTGCATGCATTTAAACTTAAGATCCTTGCCTGCCCAGCTTCTCATGCAGGGATCAGGTCAGATGGAAGGAGGCACTAATATGGTTTTAAGCAGCACATATCAGCCTGCTGGTTTCCAGGGGAATACCGAGCTGTTCCCTGGCTGCAGCAGAATTGGGGGGGTCCTGGCTGCTGGGGGACAGGACAGGCACCAGCTCGAGCAAGGACGTGCACTTGGCACAGGCAAGAGGGGTCTTTCCAGCTTCAGTTCTCAAATGAAGCGCTCAAGGCAGCTTCTGAGGATTTAACTGAGATTAAAAAAAAAAAAAAACACACTAGGAAGAGAGAAAGAACCTGTTTGATTGTGATAACGAAACGTCAGGCTTTCGTAATTCGGGGTGGGGGGCGGGGGGGATGTTTTCCTTTAGGCTTCCTGAGGTCTGGCACACAGTGGCACGGGCAAAGGGCACCTGCAGAGCTGAGGAAGCACAGCTCGGGCAGGGCTGGGGGGAGCCCGGAGCCTGCGCTGCTGTTAGCCCGGGCGCTGCGGGGATAAGCTGCCCGGGGAAGCCTCGGCCGGAGACTGGAAGGTGTGTGTGTGTGTGGGGGGGCTCTAGGCTGAGCAGAGCAGCTGGGGAACTGGCTCTGCTGTGCTTTCCCCCCCCCCTACCCGTGCCGGGGCTCACCTTGGCCTGGAAGTGAATGCCGTGCTGGAACGCCTCCTCGTTGTGCAGCGGGACGCGGGAGTCGCAGCCATCGTCCACCAGGTTGTAACGATTCTTCACCGGCATAGCGGCGAGAGAGCGGCCCCGCCGGGCATCCCCGGGGCAGCACCCGGCACGGCACAGCACGGCCACGGGGACACGGCTGCCTCAGCCCGGCCGCGTTTTGAATGAGCGTCCGCGGGTGTGAGCGGAGCCCCGGCCCCCGCCGCGGTGCCATTGGCCCGAAGTTGTCTCATGTGATGCTGGAGGACGGTGGAACCCGCCCCGTCTCGGCCGGCCCCGCGTTACCCCGGTGTCAGCGCTGGCTGCTTGGCTCGGGGAAGGGGACGTTTGGCTTCGTAGAGCCTCTGTGGGTTTGATAATGAACACACCTGCAGCGTGGCAGTGAAATGTGGCTTTGGGGAGGTTTCGTCTTTCAGCGTGTCTGAGGCTATCCCGGCCTCCTACATTACATTGTAATGGGCAGAACAATGCCTCGTGGTACCCGCCGAAGGCACAATAGCAACCCCCCAGGTCTTGGTTGTGAATGTACAGCGAGGAAATGTCCCGCGTGTGCCTCGGAGAAGGTGACTGTTGTCTCAGCTGTGAGCTGCAGCCCTGGGCTCCTGATGGCAGCGGTTAGGGATGGAATTGTTTGTGGTTTTGGACAGTGTCAGTCACGCTGGATCATGTCACCAGCACCTGCTCCATTTTTGGTGTTAGAGGTTCTCAAAAGACGGTGCACGCGATGACCTAGGGTCTCACTGCAGCTCCTGCACTAGTAGGGTAGGCTAACACCATTCTGTACGTCTAATGTTAACGTGACATAACAGCTTCGTCAGTAATTAGTACACACCCTCTGTCAGAAGCTTGTTGCTAGCTGCTGTCCACTGACTCAATATCCTGCCAGGATTTTTGCTGCAGGCACAGGATGTTACTGCTGTACCTGTGTGCTCAGGGTGTTCCTTCCGTCCAGCCACATCTTGGTTGATGAGGTGCTGCTGGCATGCCGGCAAGCCCTTGCAGATGCTGCTCTGGGATGCTCAAAGCCCATGCTCTCAGCAGGAACCAGCAAGAGTAAGGTGCAGAGGCACGTGCACAGCCCCATGGCAGGTCCCAAGACTTACCTTCTGTTAGTACAGTTGCACTTTACAGGAATGATCAGAAATGGGAACTGTGTGGAATCCAAAAGGTGGAGGCTTGTATGGGCTCCAACTGATCTCATCTGGGCTCCCCCGAATTGAGTTTTGAATGATCATTTATAACTTTTTGTCACACAAAGCACTCCCCAGCTGGATGCCTGAACATTGAGGCCACTGTTCACGGGGCTTTCACGTTAGCCACAGGCAGATAGTGCACAATTCCCTGTCTCCATGTCAGGTGTGTAATCATCCTGAGTTTCTTGGCATCTCTGGGTACTCCTAAGTCAGTGGGAGATGGGCAAGAACCCAAAATCCAGAAACTGACAATTAAGTGAGGGAGCAAAAGCCCAAAGAATTAATATTGGTTCACTGACTGTGACTCTACATGTTCAAATATTTTGTGGTATTAGCAGCTTATTCTGGCACTTGTGCTGGGAGGGATTCTGTGGTCAGCCTCCTGTCTTTGCTGAGCTTTTCTGTTTCCAGACAGGCTTCTTGGGTTTTGGTTTGTTTTTCCTTCCAAGTTACATAAGGTTGCATTACCTTCCCATTTAAATATGCTCATGTTTATCCTAATCCCTCTTTCATACACTGTAACTCAAAAAGGGGTTTGTTTCAGGTACGTAAATACATTAAGCAATTTCTGTCTGACACTCTACTCTAGATACACATCTCACCTGCAGGTTCATCAGTTCAGTTCCTTGTCAGGGATTTTTTGGTGTGGTCTTTATGCTGTTGTTCAGTAAGTACTGAGAACATTTTGTGGCACTCTTCTCTTCTTGTACGAATCTCAGTTTAAAACATATCTGTTGACCTGAATGAATAACCTAGATTTTGTGTGCAAATGTCCTTGGACTGACTGAGCAAGATTCGGTCCTTTGGCTCTCCTAAGCCCAAAGAGGAGGAGATGCCACTCAGTCAGTTTATGCTTGTGCTTCCTTTGATGCTAAAGCCAGCAAAGCTCAACTTGGTAAGGGGAAAAAAAATATAACACAGCCACTGCTGGTGAGTCTCTGCATTGATTCTGCAATAGTGCATTTTAACTGAGGCATGCACCAACCTGTCACGGTGCTGAGCCGCTGAAAGCTTCTCCTCATTACCCTCCCATTGCCACAAGAGCATTCCTATATAAGTGGGAGTGTATGGACTTGGGATTGTTTTCTGATAGAAAGGACAGGGTGAAACAATGAGAATGGCTTTTTTTCTTTCTTTTCTGGTGCTCTCCAGTATCCCACAGATCATAAAATCCTTTGGGTAGGGGGAAAGAAACATCTCGTGGGAATCCTGAGAAAAATAAGGCAACAGTGATTTAATAAAGCCTGCAGTGCCAGACTCTGTTAGATCACAATTGAATGAAGGTTTTAATATTCTATGTTCATTAATTTCTGTGAGCTTTTCATGGGGCTTAGCTCTTCTGAGGTCAATGGTTTGGATCTGTGTTTGGGAACTGAGCTTGAGGGCAGCTAAACTTAAAAAGCTGTCAACTTTCTAGTTTGTTTGTTGGGCAAAGAAAATTCTTTTGACTTCACTGGAGGTAAGAAAGCTGTGTGCCTTTTCTTCTGGATAATAAAACTGGGCAAATATGTGGGATTAAACAGTTGTACAGCACCTCATCATGGATTTAGTATAAACAAACCCCTACTAGCATTACCCCTTCTTGACGCAGAGTTAGCCAAACTTCATAGTGGGTGTTTGCATCAGATGGAGGTACTGAGCTGGTTATTCCTTTGATGTGCAAAGCACACATAGAAAGTTCCACAGTAGGAGTGAAGCGCCAAAGACAGCTTCTTGGCTCACAGCTTCAAGTGTTTTTGCAGAGAACAGGTTTATATCAGCTTTCTTTCCCAGGCACAGGCTACCAAGATTTCTTTGCTTCTCTTTCTCTCACGTGGGTGCAGGCTGACATTCACTCTGCATGGTAATCCCTCATCCTATATAGCTTAACTGCTTGAAGAGACCTCAGATGTGGTGTAAGTTGGGTAGTGGGTATTATATGCAGGATGTTCTGTAGTTGTTTCATCAGTTGCTTTGCAGGGAAGATAGCTGTTGCTCCTGTCTGATTCTGTCAGGTGTTTTTTCCAAACCCATCTTCCCAACTCAGCTGCAGGAGTTGCAGAGGCACTGCACGCTTTGCAAAGGGACCTGCTCTTGATGCCAAGGAATTTGTCTCCCTTCTGCTAACCATTTCAAGTATATATTTCTACACAGCAGAGATTTCAAATGAGAAGTAAGATGTGACATAGCAAGAACAACCAGTAATGGCAGACAAAGCCTCTGCTACAGGAAATCACTTCCATGTCACACTCGTCAGAGCTGAGGAAGCTGTTCCCGAGCAGATCTGCTTTTCTCATGTGACTTTACCAACATGATGAATTTGTGCTGGTGCAATTTTTAGAGCAGAGTCTCTGGTGTACTATCCTGCCTGCAGACTTGCAGTGTGCCTGTGGACACGCCTTTGGGATTTGGCAGCTGAATCCACCTGCCGTTCTTCAGGAGATGTGCTTTTGCTTGCAAGCAGCGTTATTCTGTATACAGTTACTACAGCGGCAGAATGAAGCAAAGTGTGCCCCATTCCTAGTTACTGAGAAACATCAGTTACTGCCCTAAAGTTTCATCAAGTAAGACCAAAGGGACTTAAGTGACTTACTGATGGCTTTATAGAACAGAAAGATGAAGACTGGTGAATCATCTGGGGTGTGTAGCGAAGCAATAAAACCTTTCTCCAATTTCAGTGACTTTGGATTTGTATAATAGTCATTTAAGAGTCTGAGAGGGTTTTTTATGTGTAATACTAACAACCAGCTTCTGTCCCCTCCTCCTACAGAGCAGGATGAGCTGATGTGGGGGAAGGGGAAGACAGCATATTATGGGAACAACGTGCTCTGCTAGTGGAGGCAAAAATTTGTGTTTTGCAGTTGGGTTTCCAAAATTCAGACACATTCTACTTGCCTTGCATTTGCCTGCTTTACTCAAGGAAGCAAAATTAAGCAGCACTACTACACAACAAAATCTGCTGGCTTTTCTTGATATCTTAAAACAGTCAGCAAGACAAAGTTCAGACACAGACTTACGGGGAAGATCATATGAGGAAGTTCTCCACGACCATGAAACGCCACACAAAGCTGCTGCAAGGCCAGAGGGTTATGTACGTGGTTTCTTTGCTGTTGTTCCAGGAAGCTGTGCTCTCCCCCAGTGGAAAAAAAAGACCTGGAAGCAAAGAAAGGTAAAGATTTACATTCTCCACTACATAACCGCCAACCTTCATTTCAATGATTTTGAGCTGCCATTTACCAGAAAAATGTGGAACAAATCAGAAGCCCCAACCATTGCCAAGTCAGAACTTTTCTGTATTGATAAAGATGGATGAAGTAGTTCAGAAATGTGTTTTGACTTGCAGTTCCTCTCGTTTGCCTCACGTTAGATAACTCCCTATCACTCGTGGTAAGCTTTTTTAACCAGGTGAGCCTGGGGGCACCAGACCGGTCCTGTGAATACTGCTGTGTGATAAAATACAAGGCAAGAATACATACATTGGGTACTGTTGACTGAAATCGTGTGATGTTGCCCACTGTTGTATTGGGGATTTGAAGAAAGCAGAGGAAAACCTCGCAAGCAGAACCTTTGAGTCTCTGAAGCTGCCAGATGCCATGAACTCAGACGTGACATGTGCAACTGTCGTTGTTTCAGCCCCTTCAGTCAGTGGCATGCATGTCCTCTGCGAGCACAGGGGGCTGCTTGGTTAGATGATTATACCAGATTTGTGTTGCTCAAGAAGAAACAGAAGCTTAATGTCTTGAAGGTTTAGCTTAGCAGCATGGCCAGGCAAGCTGCCCGTTAGAATTGCAAGCCTCTTTCATGCATGGCCAGTCCCAAAGTTCTGTGCAGCAGGATTCAGCAATGAAAAATGTCATCTGCAATTATGCACAGATTCATCATCTTCTCTCACGCGAATCCTCCCACCCCAAGCGTGCAGCCAGTGTTTTGTTTGCATATGTAGGTCAACCACAAGTCTTCAGTGGTCCAGCATTGGCAGCATAGGCTGACGTAGACAGACTTCAACCCAGTCTGAAGCACACCATCACCACTGACGTTTTCCAAGTGGAATATCTTTGCTAGGTATGTTTTCTTCTGACTTGACATTCTCTAAAGCACTGCTTTCTCATTTGTGAAAGTACAGCTGACACTGCAAAAGGAACCAGTAACTCCAGGCATGGATGGATAGTTCTGAAGGAGTATCTCTTTTTTTGTTTTGTTTTGTTAGTTTTCACAGTACCCTGAGGAATATGTTCCTTTTCTAAATGGTACATTAAAATACTTCTGTGAGTAATTCTTATTTTGCCCCTGTCAGGAGGCCAGTTTTATATAATATTTTAAAAAGACTGTATGTTGTTTTTGCAAATTGCCTGCTCTGTCTTTAAAAGAAGAAAAATACAGAAAATACTACACTTGTCATCCTTATGATAAAAGTTGGAAGTTTGGATCCAGACTCAGTAACTGAAAAGCTTACTAGAAGTCAAATTTATTCAGGAAAAAATGTTGCTTATTAGAGTCATGATGTGTTCACATGTCTGAACTCAGGAGTTCTGCGTACCATGAGTTGGCAGGACAGCCTGAGTTGCTCAGCAAGCTACCATTTAAGATAAATGAGAGTGAGGTTGGATATAATACTCTACAATCAGTGTGCTTCCTCATTCCCATTACATTAGATCAGCACTTGTTGCATTTTATAACCTGAATTTAACTATTAAAAGTACAGGGACATTAAATTAATAGATCAGGGCAGTTATGAGGCCAAAATGCTGAGGCCAGAATTGAAATATCTCTTGCAAGTATGTGATACTGTGCTGATAAATATACATGTGTACCAATACTCTGCCAAATTCCCTTCTGTGTGGGAGAGCACACGTTGTTCTGTGCTGCCTACAAACACCATTGCCACTGTGACACTGGAAGATGATTCAGAACACAAATCCATTGATATTTTTTTCCAGGACAGTCTAACAGATGTACAGTTCTCCTAGCCAGGATGCACACTCTTGTTATCAACAACTCCCTGTGAGCAAAGGTGTCAGGAAAGAAGCTTGTGTTGGAGAGCATACAGTGACTTCAAATTTCCCCTCTCCTCACAGGGATCTAAAGTTTTGTATTTTTCTCCTGCTGCTAGATCCAGCTTACAGTATTCGGCAGGATACACTCTCCTCCTGCATTACTTTGCTACCTTATTACTACTCAACCTATACTTTACTCCCCTACCTTGCAGTACCTGAATACTATGTACAGTCTGACTTCACGCTGCACACTGCAGACCATCTCTATTTTTCTCAACATGAAATTCCTGGTTTGTGCTGTATTGTATGGATAAAACCTTCATCTGATGTATTACAGCTTCTCTGGTAGAAAAATGACTAGTACATTATTAAGCTGCAAGAAATGTGGATAGATCATAATTAGATATAAAAAATACTTCCTGTTTGTAATCACCTTGTTTGGTGTTTCCCATGCTCCAAAGCCTCTTAATGCCTTGGTCCTTCCTAACTATTTCTCTGGCTTTACTTCAGCACTGCTGACATTGGTGAGGATAAATCTCTAATATATGTTTAAAAATGTCCATCCAGAGGCCTGGCAGTAAACTAAGAGACAGTCAGTGAGGTCACCATTTAAAATCACTTTCCAGTTGGCAGACATCAACATCTGGTGGTTGTTGGTGAGACAATCAGGATGTGCCCTTCAATGATGGACATGGAAAAGAGACTACCTGGGCAGATCAGCCTTGCCAAGATGTCTGGCCCCTCTGACCTCCTGCTGGCACAGGGAAACGATCCCAAGTTTTAACTGAGAATTGTCACAGCTATTAAAAAAATGCATATAATAGCTTGCTTTTGGTCATTCTCAGGTTGCTATGTGACCTCAGCCTTCCTGGTCACTTTGCACTGTAACTAATTAGTCTTTGTTGCCTGCAAGGGAAAATGGCAGAAGTTAGGTGATGACCTGGAAAAGTACAGTTAGTTAGGATTGCAGGTGAGGCTTTAGTTTGCTGTTGAAATAAGACAGTATCTTGATGATTAAACTTTCTTCTTTATAAACTGCTGCTACTTGTGGAAAAGGGTCCACATGTATCGAATCAGTTACTGGAGTGATGTGTCTCATGTCTCAGCTTCTGTAAGATACCAGGAGCTTGTGAGGTGAAAACGGGATACTAATCCAGGTGTTCCTAAAACCTGAACCAGCGTGGTAAAAGATATGTTAATCTCTGAGGAGTTTCCCAGTCAGGAGCTTAGTCTTGACACAACCTTTTTATTTGAACTTGCAGCTAACCAGAAGTCCCAACATTTTGCGGCTTTTCTTTTAATTTTGCTTTCGTTCAAACCATTTCTTCCCACATCCCGGTTCAGTCTTGCTCCGCAGCAGGAGCACAGCTCTGCTGACAGCTCCTTCCTGCACAATCCTCATTATCCCTGTCTGTATTCCAAGCCCTGCACCCTTACAGCCGGGGCTGCTTTCCCAAGCCGCAGCGCCACCGCCTGCCCTCGCTGCTGCTGCTGCTGCCTCAGTTCCCTGCAGCTCTGGGTTTGCTGCCCTTCACATGGCAGCCGGTTCACTCTTTCGTTGTGTAAGAAACAGTGATGCTGTTTTTGCAGGAATAGAATCCAAGCCATTAAGACAAAGAACTTTTTTGTCTATCTGTGTCCTTGTAGTGTTAACCAGCTGGCTGATGTCAAGACTTTNCTTGCAAGAACGCTTCGTTAAAGTGCTTCACTACAGAGTCTGACTCGAGTCTTTCGTGGGAGAACTTGTTTTGTTTCCTACAGTTGCCTCTGAACTGATGTTGTGAGGGAATTCACGTAGCTGTCGGTGAGACCCTTCACTCCGTTATTGATGCCGTTAAAAAGCGGCTTTGTTTGCTGCGATTTGACTCGGACAAGAGGTTGTTTACAATCCAGATGCAAGTGAATCCAGCAGCGTGGTATTCAGCTGAATACACAGGCTATGGAAACGCTTTTCTTGGGAAGATGTTTCCAGCACACACAGGTGGTTAATGGCCAAATGCTTCCCCCCCCAGAGCCAGTGGCCCCGCTGCAGGCTCTGGCATAGGCTCTCCAGGCAGCTTGTGGTTAGAAATCATTCAATCCAGAAACGAATCCAGCCATACAATGGAACTTAGTCCATATCATTAATCTGGTCACTACAGGACAAGGGTGAGGATTCTTATGAGCAGAGTAGCAGGGCTTTTGTCACTGATTAATGAGCCTGGACCCCTTGCTACACGTTAAGGAACGGGTTTAACGTCTAAGCCACGCGGGCAGGCGTGTCGGTGGCCAAGGCAGCGGCGGCCACACGCTGCCAGACCCTCACGAGCAGCCTGAGGCGGCCGCCACCTGCGGGCTGATTCCCGCCCGGCGCCGCCCGTTTCCAACATGGCCGCCGTGCCCCTATCCAACATGGCCGTCGCGCCCCTATCCAACATGGCCGCCGCGGGACATGGGCGAAGCGTCATTGCCGGGGGAGGGGGGGGGGGGGGTGTGTGTGTGTGTGTGTGTCACCGTCTCGCCGCGATTGGCCCCTCTCGCGCCCCGTCCGCCGCTCGGCTCCGCGCCGCTCCGCTCTCATGGCAACGGGCGGGGAGCGGGGGCGGCCGGGCCGAGGCAGCGCTCCGCGGGATGGAGCCGGCCGGGGCCGTTCCGCACGGCTACGCCCCGGCCCGGGAGGCGGAGGAGCCGCCGGGATCCCCGTCTCTCCCCGCACAGGAGCCGCGGTACGGCCATCCCGCCGCGGTGCCTCCGGGGGAAGAACGGGCGCTGCTGTCCGCCGCCGGCTCGGAGCGGGGCCGCCGCGGCCCTGACCCGCAGTACCCGGGCGGCAGAGGCCGGAGCGGAGGGGAGCGGGGAAGCCGCGCCGGCCGGCGGCCGCGTGTCACGGTGGACAGCTCCAAGGCCAAGACGTCGCTGGAAGCGCTGAAGATCAGCCTGAGGCAGCTCCGCTGGAAGGAGGTGAGAGTCCTCCCCGGCCCGCAGGAGGTTCCCGGGGCTCTGCCCGGCGCCGTCTCTCCCTTCCCCTCCTGCCCCTGGCTCTGGCAGGGCTCAGCCCGACCCACCGGTGGTCGCAGATCTGTCTTGTCTTTCCTCTCCCCTCGCTGCTTTGCCTTGGTGGGGGGGGTCCTTCCTCCGATAACGCTTTTCCCCTTCCCCCTCCTCCTCCTCCTGAAGCTCCTTCCCCTGCCTCGCTGAACTAGCGCCAAAGTGAGCGTCTGTAGCCGGGGACTCACCCCGGACGGTGTCATCTCGACGCTGGGGTTATTTCTAATTAGATACCAAATCTGGAGGTTGATTTAGTTCATGACCAGGACTGGTTTCGCTGGTTACGCAAGACAAGCCGGGTAATCGGATAGCTTAAACAGACCGCTGTAAAGGGCACGAAAGAAACTGACCAACCCCCCCCCACACACACACACGTGGAGATGTTTGGTGTGTCGTGTCAGTTTGCATTTCTTTTACCCTCCCCCTCAGCTTGGGTGCATGAAATAAGGCTCATGGCAGTAGATAACTGTGACCTGATGGATCAGTTGTCTGATCCAATGGCAAAACCTTGTGGATTATGTTGAAGGCGTGTCAAAGAGCGTTGCATGTGAATGAGGCATAAATTATTGTATATAGAGAGAGTATGTCTCTTTTTATTCCTCCTACATCTTGAGCCATATGTTTCTCTGTTCTGTGCAAGAAGTTCAGTGGTACCTATCTATACTGAACGGGAGTTAATGACAATATGGGAGCTGGCACAAAACTGATGCTTGGGAACTCCTTAATTAAATCCTGAAGAGATCTCTTCCTAGAAAGGCTAAACTGTCCTCAGTTTGTAAAGAATTTCTTTCCATAATAGTGGCTTTGTAGAAGTTGAGATGTCTTCCAGGAGCATTTCAAGGAACTTCTGTTAAAAAAAAAAAAAAAAAAGTGTCCTCCTAAACCATTTAGAGGAGGAAAGTTGGAGGGGACAAAGTGGAAGGATAAAACCTGTGGATGAACTATTTATTCATGGGCAGAGCTAGAGTGCAGCAGAGTCCACTTAGATCCTCTGGGAGAATTTCAAAGTATTGTTGCACAAAGGCTCTAGCTTTCAAGTCCAGCTCTTAGAGCAAAATAGTAATGGAAAACAAGAAGAGGGAACTTCAGACTTCTTCTGTGTACCTCTCTTACTCTTCAGTGCAGCTATGGAGTGTCTGTCAGCAACCTTGCTCTGTGTTTTACTCAGTGACGTTCAGAGCAATGAGGATTTCTTCCATCTCATGGAAGTTTTGTGTCCAGTGCTTGTCCCAGTGAGTGTTTCTGAATTACTGATGTGAGTTAGCTTTGCAGATCGTGCTGGTAATGAGCCATACTTAACTGGTTAACTTTGTCTTCCCTGTATCCTGAGTTGTTACTGTAGTGCATATCTGTGTTGCACTTGGTATTCTGTCCTACAAATTGGCTTTGTTAATGTACTCTTGTTCCTCTCTTGCATACCAGCTTGCACTGTATTAATCAGCATTCTCCTTCCTGCTCTGCATCCCCAAACAGCAATTTCTTTTGCCTTCGCTTCATTTTTCTTTGTTTACTGTCTCTCTCAATATCTTTTCTCCTCCATCCCTTCGTTCAGTCGATATTTTTCATTTAGTCTGTTGCTTCCTCTCCTGGCCACTTTGCACTCTTCATAAAGAAAAGACCTAATATGGAACTTTGTGATGCTTGGCCATACTGTCTAGGTGGTCAATAATTCATTCCCTCTAAATAAGTCACTATAATGTACTTCTGTATATTTTCAAGCTTATAAATAGATGTATGAGTGGGATGTTACCTTTTGTCAAGAAAGTGTTTTCTCATATCAATATATATGTGTCAAATCAGTTTTATCTCTTTTTTTTTTCCCCCTTTATGTCCCACCCACTCCCCTCTGAAGAAAGAGGAATGACAGGGAAAGCAGTATTAGCTATGACTCTTAACTAGTACTCTTTACATTGTGGAAAATGTGAAGGTGGAAGTCTTCTAGGATGGGAACAAGACAAACTGTTAACTTTAAGCCAGCAGACTTCTGTGGGAGAGTATTGGGCTGCAGGCAGCTTTAACCTTGAGACACAGCTCTTCCCTCGAAGCACACAGATAAACAGCTCTAAGAAAGAAGTGATAAAGACAGAAGAACTGAAGCATAAAACCAGGATGCGAGCACACCAAAAAAGCAGCAAGAGTGGTGTGTGAACAATAGAGTGACCCATCATTATGTTAGCATAGGCACGTGCTCTGAGACTGTTACCCAATTAACACAGAATAAACTGTGCCTGATCAAGGGATAAGGGTATATTAGGGAGAAGCTTTGGCAATAAAGTGTCTGCTGCACCATGAACAGAACACGTCTCTACAAGTTATTCTTGGCTGCTATGACATCTGGGGTTAAAGCTTCCTGCAGCCCAGTGCTCTCCCACAGACTCCAGTGTAGAGCTGAAGAGAACAATGTGCAACATTAAGAAGAGAAATCCAAGGAAAACTTTTTAATTCTGATACTGAATTATTTGTTCACATGACTCATTGACAGACAAAGAGCCTTGGAAGTAGTTGCACTGTTACAGCAGGACCAGCAGAGGGAACACAGATGTTGTTGCTTGTAAGAGCCATAAAAATAAGGCAAAAAAAGATCTTAGGAGTAATAATGAAATGCATATACTTTAAATACTGATGTTTCAGGCACTGATATTCCACTGTTATCTCTTGAATAACGCTTCTCAAGATTGCATCTTGGGCTTTGATTTAGTGTATTTCATCCTTC
>WBNH01003004.1:199443-461769 GCA_013401255.1 Urocolius indicus | reverse complement strand
AAGAAAGAGGAATGACAGGGAAAGCAGTATTAGCTATGACTCTTAACTAGTACTCTTTACATTGTGGAAAATGTGAAGGTGGAAGTCTTCTAGGATGGGAACAAGACAAACTGTTAACTTTAAGCCAGCAGACTTCTGTGGGAGAGTATTGGGCTGCAGGCAGCTTTAACCTTGAGACACAGCTCTTCCCTCGAAGCACACAGATAAACAGCTCTAAGAAAGAAGTGATAAAGACAGAAGAACTGAAGCATAAAACCAGGATGCGAGCACACCAAAAAAGCAGCAAGAGTGGTGTGTGAACAATAGAGTGACCCATCATTATGTTAGCATAGGCACGTGCTCTGAGACTGTTACCCAATTAACACAGAATAAACTGTGCCTGATCAAGGGATAAGGGTATATTAGGGAGAAGCTTTGGCAATAAAGTGTCTGCTGCACCATGAACGGAACTCGTCTCTACAAGTTATTCTTGGCTGCTATGACATCTGGGGTTAAAGCTTCCTGCAGCCCAGTGCTCTCCCACAGACTCCAGTGTAGAGCTGAAGAGAACAATGTGCAACATTAAGAAGAGAAATCCAAGGAAAACTTTTTAATTCTGATACTGAATTATTTGTTCACATGACTCATTGACAGACAAAGAGCCTTGGAAGTAGTTGCACTGTTACAGCAGGACCAGCAGAGGGAACACAGATGTTGTTGCTTGTAAGAGCCATAAAAATAAGGCAAAAAAAGATCTTAGGAGTAATAATGAAATGCATATACTTTAAATACTGATGTTTCAGGCACTGATATTCCACTGTTATCTCTTGAATAACGCTTCTCAAGATTGCATCTTGGGCTTTGATTTAGTGTATTTCATCCTTCTTCTCCTTCACTGATGCTTCTTCATTTTTTCCCATTGCTGTTTTTGTTTTGTTTCTGTTCTGTTTGCTTCTGGATGTGTTGGCTTGACTATTTTCTCAGGCAGGAGTTATCATAATAAGCTTTTACAGTGGACACCTTTTTATCAGTAACTCTTTCTGTCTAATGTATAGCATTGTAACAGTGTCACATAGGCTTTTGTTTTGGTCTGAAGTCTCTTTGCTGTAATTACCCTGACTTGCTGGAAGAGATTTGGTCCAGTAACAGTCTTCCTGTGATTGCATGTGGTAACCACGTGATTTCAAAAAACCAAAGGGAAGACTACTCTGAACATGGCTAATATTGGTGGGCAGCTTATTCTATGGGACTGATACATGAGCAAGAGGAGAAAGGGGCCGAAAGAATTCAATTTGACTATTGAGATTCTGTTATCAAAAGCAAAAGACAGAAAAAAACCCCCACAACATTTTTATATCTGTGGGAATTTTGAGTAAATCCATTTATCAACCATGACAACCTTGTCTGGGGTAACAGGGTTTATCAACCATGACAACCCTGTCTGGGGTAAACACTCGGGGGTGGCACCTTCTGAGAAGCGTTGCAAAGTCTTGATGTGGTGCCAGTGAAGCAATTACTGCCATCACTAGATTGGACTATCTGATTTAGCATGTCAGATTCTTTAAATGAACATGATATGCCAAATGAAATAATGGGCACAAATTGAGCTTGCGTCCTGAGTTTGTTCATCACTTAATAAATGATTTCTTCAGCTATCTTTCAATTACCAGGGAAACGGAAAGAAACAGATGTCTCAGGCATCAAGTATCCCACAGAATCAGGCATTTTGTTTATTTCCCTGTTCAATAACTGCATGAAATAGTTTGGAATTTTATGCTGGGAAAAGCTGACCAGAAGGCAAGAGTCTTTTAATTTGTCATTAAATATGATGGAAGAGACTGATGTGACCCGTGAGATGATTGAAATTATTGGCTTCTAATCAAAAGTTAGAAATGACCTGTCAGACAAATGTGACTTTGATGGATTCTTAATTGTGGCAAAGTTGTGGAAGTAATTCTGTTCTCTTTGTGGCTCCTGTTTAATTGATTCTGACAACTGCCGTCCAACTCTCAATAAAAAAAAGATTTAAAATGAATTGTTCTAAGAGTTAGTGACTTGATTGCAACCTGGAAGTTGTTTGCAATGACTGATCCTTAGACCAGACTCAGGTTTTTTGCACAGGATGAGTACACAGGAGCAAGGGCAGTTCCAATCGTGAACAACCTCCTTCCCATCATGTGTGCAACCTCCTTCCCATATGGCTGTGAGCTCCCTGGGTCCTTGGTCTGTGAGCACCTTGGCTTTGGCATCAATTAGTGCTGAGGCTACTCCAGCTGATGCCAGATAATGGAAATCATTATGAGAACAGTGGACTGCTTCAGACATCCACCTTTCTTTTTAGCTAGTTCCCTGCAGCAGGAGCTGGAGGAAAGGCCTCCTTTACAAGATGAATTCATATCTGCCTGGCACTGTCAGAAGGAGCCAAGTAATTGAACTTGTTCATTCCTTTCCAAACTTTATTGTTCTGTAAAATTGTAGCACAGATGATAAAGAATTCTTCCCAGCTCGATCAGGAGGTGAGTTTGATCCAGTTGTTGGATAAATCCAAATAATCCTGATTTGTAGGGAAGTTGCCATGCTACCTGAATCACTGATGCAGGGCTGCCGTGCTTCCATTTTCCAGTCCAGAGGTGCTCATCCTTCATCTGTTGTGAAATGATTCCTGTGCAGTGTTTGTAAAGTGCTTTGATATCCTCTGTAGATGAAAGGTGTTATATAAATGCAAATTTCATTCCTTGCCTTTCAATTTCATTTAAATAAATAAAGAAGTAGTTGAGGTTTTTGTGGGAAGGGCGCTCTGAGCCCTGATACTGCATCTGTATTCTGGCTGCACCATGGAGAGAGGTTAAGGCCACTGATTGTCTTCCAGAGCCTTACAGAATTAATTTTCACTCGTACAAAACCAGATTTTGCAGGCTGAATAATAATGAAATAAGTGAAGAATCCACTGGCTCTGCTAAATTGGGTGTCTCATCCCTATGAGTAAGGAAACAGAGAAAGGATGCGTTGCTCAATTAGCATTTTAAATGAACTTTTCGAGGCTATTTACCCAGGAAACGGAAATTTTAATTAAAGTAGCAAATAAAGTAATTCACTCAAAAGCTTTGTGAGATTCTATTTTCTGTCATATCGAAAACAAATCCAGTGCTTAAAGAAACGTTTTAAAGCTAAAAAAACACCCCTCCACCTTTGGAGTAAAGATCAAGCAGTTTCTGTATCATACTGTGGTTGTTTAAGTACGTGATACTGAGGTTATTGGGTGACGAGAGTGGTCGATATTTCATACAAGTGTGTCCTGGAAATGATGTGGTCAAAAAATATCGTGTGTGTGTGTTTGAAGAAGTTGTAACCTCATGGTTGAAGAGATTCCTGTGAACGTATTCCATGTGGCATCTAGGTGGAGTTCCAGATAAATGGAGGGGTATGTATTGATAAAAGGGACCCTGTCTAAGAGGAAAGTGTGAAAAGTGAGAGCATGTTGCTTACCCAGCAATGTTTAGTGGTATTATAAATGTTTGCTTTTCCACAGTAATTGATTTGCTTTGGGTTGTTGGCACTGCCATCCAATTCTGTTTTCACTACTGGTAGCTTGCCTTTGTTAAACCATTTGACTACTATTAGAGACTGTTGCTATCAGTAATTAGCAGCACTATTTCAGAGCTCTTCAGACCGTTTAAAAAAGGTTGATCATTTTGCTAATAGAAAGCTATACAATCTCCCAGTTTACAGTGAAAATCTTGTGTGAATGGGAAAAGAAGCTCTTAGGTTGTTGAAATACTTAATGTTGTTGGAATAATTGCCTTAGTCCTTACTAGCTGAAATACAAGCTCAACAAACCATTAATTAAATTATAAGCTTTTCTTTTAAATACAGGCTATTAATAGCAGGGAGGAATTGATGCTGGATAACTTAGTACATATCACTGAATATATAAAAATGAATAATATTTATACCATGAAAATGAATAATATATTTATACCACTTAAATATCTTGCTTTGAGTATCTGTTTTGAATTTATTACAGCTCGGACACCAGCGTATATCATCTTGCTCAGAAGGTGCTTTGCAGTTACAATTTACAAGTATATTACAAGCTGCATGTATTCCCTGAAATGCAGTTGTAGGGAGTAGAAATGCCTCCTGCTTATGCTCGACTGGAAATGCCACGTGGATGGTGGCGAAGGGCCACCCTGGGTACTGAGGTGGTCTAGGAAAGAGGCTTGGGATCCCAAGGGAGGGAGAGTACAAATACAAACCTCTCAGCATTAATGGTGATGTGTTTAACTATAGGAGCTGATTTAGTAACTGCCAGGAATGACAATTCTTCCATGACCTTCAGTGGGTTTTTTTTTCCCCCTTTGACAATTTCTTATCACCCCTTAAAATGGGGAGGGAAGAACACAATTCAAAGCGTTGTCAGAGTTTATTTCCTTGCCAGCTGTAGCACTTGCTGATGCTCTGCCTTCATGTGCTGGAATTAAATGCTGCTTAATGAAATTGTATTCCCTGTAATAACATTTTAAATTACAAACGAGTCTTGCCTTAATTGTGGTTGATAACAAGCTTGGAGTTTCTTAATACAGATCATTCCTCAGTCATTTGGGTTTAGTTTCTGGAAACCTTTCACAGTTTGCTACCATCTTGACCTTTTGAGTCTCAAAGTGATCAAAATATTCTTCATTTTGCCACTGAAATACAGAGCATATTTTTCTTTTGATGGTCAGAAGACTGTTCTCGGATGGTTGATGCTTAATCTGAGTGCTTAAAGTAAGGAATGAATGGGTGTTGCCACGTTGCTTCAAAACTTATCTCCTGTCTCTCTTCCAGTTTCCGTTTGGCAGGCGCTTGCCGTGTGATATCTATTGGCATGGGGTGTCGTTTCATGACAATGACATATTCTCAGGTCAAGTCAACAAGTTTCCAGGTACCTTACTTCTATTTCTAGTTTAAACAAATACTCTAAAACCATGATTAGTTTGACTGTTTTTTAATGTGAATTGTTTGCCTGATCAGCTGACAGTATTTGTAGCATATTACCACTTTTGGTGGGTGATTTCAGTTTAGGGGGTAAGAACGTCAGAGCAGAGGTGTCAAACCATTTCTGAACTGAAGCTTGTAGAGTGTGTAGGTAGAGTGTTTTTGATGAAAAGGATACTTCACATACATGAATTGAGGAAAAAAGAAGAGTGTTAGGCTGTAATTTAAGTGAAGTGTACAGTTATTGTATGTTACCTAGCATTGATAACAGTGCTGTATCTTTGGGCTTGGCTTTGATTCAAAAGGGAAAGAATCTGTTTTGGTTTGTATTCTGGCCCATCTCAGGGAGAAGCCTGAAGTAGAGTTCCTCAAATGGATTTTTTTAATATTGAAGAGTTCATGTCAGCCCTCATCTTATGATGACTCTTCTGCTTTTTTAAGCTCCCTCGTTTTCTCATTTAATCCCTGTTGAGATCTCTCTAAATAAGATCTAAGAGCTTAGGTATTGACTTATCTAAGCCTTTTCTTCAGATTTATTGCTGCTGTTAGTATGCTGTGAGAATAAGAACCCTCAGTTACCAAACTTTATGTTTTATTTACCCTGACTTTCTCCTGTCTGTGGGAAGTTCATGTTCAAGTATCAGATGGTATAGTTTTCTGGTGGTTTAAATCTGTGTTAGGTGAATGTTATTCTCTCTGGATTCTGGCTTCCAGGTGGTAAGCAAGCTGCCTGCACCGTAGTCAGAAGCAGAATGTTTTAGAACTAGACTCAGTTTCTAGGAACATTGTGCTAACATGATGCTGGGCTTTACTAAATTCTCACAAAATAACCTTTCTGATGTAGCTACTTAAATGAATGCAAAGTAACCACAAAGCAGTTGATTCTATTTAAATGCTGTTATCACCTGATCCTGGAATGATAGCAGGCCAGGGCACTCCTTTGGGTGAGCACAGTAGTTACTATTTGCCTAAAGCTTTCCCTCTATTTATTCTGAGCTTTATTTCTGAGAACTTATTTCAATATGAAATATGTCAGGGGAGTGCTACCAATATTTTGTCAAAAGGTTTTGGCCTTATTGAAAGCAATGACTGGAGTGCCAGCCAGTAGGGTGGGTAACAATAGAGCAATGTACTTTTAGGATGAGTCTTTAGTGTGGATTTTTTCTCACTTTCAGATACTGTGTGTTTTTTCCCAGGCATGACGGAGATGGTACGTAAAATTACCCTGAGTCGTGCAGTGAGAACAATGCAAGATCTGTTTCCTCTGGAATATAACTTTTATCCTCGCTCCTGGATTCTGCCAGAAGAATTTCCTCTCTTTGTGGCTGAGGTAGATTATTTTTACTCTCAGAATAATAAACTTGCTGAACGTTGTTGCCATGTCATTCCTTAGTTTTTCATACCTACCAGGTTACTTAAAATCACACTTGTGTGCTGTGGATGACGTATTTGTTCAATTTGCCAGAGATCAGACTCAGTCTGGATGAGCAGATTTTGTTATGGTCTAGAATAAGCTTACAAACAATTAGCTTCTCTGCAATGCCAGAAGAGATGCCTGAAAATTTGACATGGTAGAACCAAAAGCCCTTTCCCTTCATATTCTACTGAGTTGAAATGAGGTGAGATGTCAGTACAGTCATGGAATATGGTACTTCACCAGGTTCATTGTCACCAGAGTCTTTTTCAGTCCATCCATCCTGTTCTATCCAAATCCTTCAAAACAGCATTTTGTACCCTACATTATTAAATGCCCTTGCATTTTCACGAAGATTGTTTGAATCTCTTGTCAGACTGTTGCTTTGTTTAAACATTCAGAATGGAATAAGATGCCATTCCTTTTCAGCTTTAAAAAAAAGTGATGCCGTGTGTTGGTGTGTGGTTCTGTTATTACAGAGATTTTTTAAACATACTAATAGTATGTGTGTGTTTTAACCCTGTCTGACTTGCCCCTGTCTGACTACCTGCAGTCACAAGCTGTGTGTCAGTGTAGCTGTAGGCCAAGTATGAGGAGATGGTTTGATACTGTTTAGTGTAGGATTTTGTAGCAAGGGGCTGGAGTGAGAAATGTGAATTCTTGTGTTCAACAGTATGCTCTGCTTGGAAAAGAGAGAGGAAAAAGTGTGGACTTTAATAGAGTTCTGTACTACTTGTTAATTTTTAGATGATTACCATATCCACAGTCTAATTCAATCCATGGACATCTTTTACTGTACACTCAAGTGCCCTGGCTGACTGCCACAGCTCTGCTGGCAGCGGTAAAGATGGGTAAAATCCCAGCAGTACTTCAGCCTTGCTGCTTTAGGTGCTTTAGGAGTGCAAATTGTCAGTCAATTAGCAATGATGGATAAGTGCAAGTAACTTGGAAGTAAACTTTCAAATAGTGCACTGAGGGTTCTAGCAATGGCTCTTCTGCCCATCTCCGTTACCAGGTGCTGCTGAGCTGAACTGTGCATCAGGTGAACTGCACAGACCTGCTCCCTGTCAGCAGGTGGCACTGCAAATGAATACTTCTCTCTGGCTGAACGGTTATTGGAGTGAAAACGAATCGGTTTTTGTTCCAAGAACAACAGATGTCCAGTAACACACTCTTAGGAGTTTCCTTTGCATATGTTCTTCCATCTGTGTTTGAGAAAAGCATAGTTCTTGTTATCAAACATTATATTTTATATTGTAAGAGTTTATGTTCTACTTAACACAAGTTTGTAGTGTAACCCCTCTAAAACAAGAAACAATAGAAAACAAAACCCCCAAATCCACTGTGAGCCATAAACGGTTCAGAACACTTTTCACTTGCAGTTTCATGACTTGTCAGCAGGAGCTCTCCAGCCTTCTCTGTTGTTTATTTGTTCATCTGTGGTTTGGTTTGCTTTGCAACCACAGGACCCAAGTGCTGCTGAAAATGTCAGCTCTCTGAGTTTTCAGATTGTTCACAAGCAAGTAGAATACAGCATTGATGGTGCCTGCATGTTAGTCATATGCTACACTGAAATATTTGAGTGCCATGTGTACAGGTATCTGAACAAAACATGATTTAGCCATCTCTGATGCTTCTGGAACTAAAGCTGTGTAGTCATAGGCTGCTGCTACTAAGTGTGTAGCTGCAGCTATGTTGTACTGAAACTAATGTTGCTATACCTTCATTTTTACTGGTGTTCAAGCCCTTTAGGATGTCCTTGGTTACCCGAAATCACAAGCTCTGTGTCAGTATAGCTGTAGGTTCATGGTCATGAACTTCTATGAGACATTTGTTACCAATAGCTAAATAAAAGGCTTTTCCCACTTTTCCCTATGCCTAAATGCAGGTAGGAAACCCTCCAGCTAATCTGGTATTAATCTGCTGGGCTTTGAAAGCCAGTAATTGATGAGAAAGATGCATTCCAGTCATATTGGGAAATACCAACAAAATGGTAATTCCCTTAGTGTCAATTGTGTTGAAATTAAATGGTGATGGGGAACAAGGGCTTCAAATCCATTTAGCTAAGTAAATATGTGTTTGTCTATTTTTAATATCCATCTATATTTACCTTGGAACACATTTTGTACAAACATGTCACCATAACAGAAGTTGAATTACAGATAAGCAAATCTCTCAGATGCTACAGTAATCACTTCTTCACTACTAGAGAAGAAGCTGTTGGAATTTGTGTGCTAAGAGCTTATTTCTAATAGGAAATTCCAATTTCTGAAAAGTAACCAGCTTGGGATTCAAATCAGGACCTTGATTGCTCTCGTACTGCCTTCTCTGTGTTGTCTGTGAGGATGATGAATAGGCCTATTATGATTAATTTTTAATAAGAATCTGATTTGGACAGTCTAATTTCTAGCACAGCATATTTTTGGTGGTTTAATCAGATTTTCAGCTTTTGGATACCTCTTAGGTATAGACATGACTATTCTGGTCTTTGTGCTGTCAAATTTTCTAGCCCATTATACACAGTTTTTTTCAGAACACTCTGTTCACTCAGCCTGTGTTTCCTGATGAAAGGCAAACCTGCAATTGGATCAGATTTTTGTACCATTAGACAGCATACTCTTCTCTTGCTGTTGATTGTAAACAGTTAACATGTTTTTAAAGATAATTACCTTCTGTCAAGCTAGGTACACAGAAACCTCTCATTTCGTATGAACTAATTTTCATCCATGAGTGAATTTTCTAAGTCTGGACAAGCTTTCCTCAGAATGAGAATTTGAAAAAACATAGTTGAGGGAATTGTAGAGAATTTGAAGATGACTGTCAGGAGCCTCCTTGAAGATCAAGAAACCATCTGCTTTCTTCAAAACAGTCAATCTGCTGAAAACCAGACTGACTCTGGATTTCTATGTACTATATCCCCTTTCCCCACCATCCTCTCTTTATTTGCCAGACTGACTCTGGATTTCTATGTACTATATCCCCTTTCCCCACCATCCTCTCTTTATTTGCCTTGTGTAAGTTTTGATGGACTAGAAAATGATGGAGAAAATTATTTCCTTTCCAGCTAGATGGAAAGAGTTGTGACATCTGAGACCAGTGATTGTTAAAATGCTGTACTTCAGAAGCACGTTACTATTGCATCTTTAACAATAGTCCCCAGAAAGCAATCTCTTTTTTGAAAAGGTGCTGCTGTAGCGGAGCAGAAGTAGCTTGAGGCATGAATGATAGACATGGGAATGGGAGGCAGATTGCCCTGGTGGGTGTCATAGAGGTTCTTTATTACTTTCGGCCTTAAGTAGACCATGATTGGCACTTCATATGTACAACTGGAGTCACAGCAGGGTATGTTTAGACATGGAAGTTGAAGATTAACCAAGTGTCTGGATGCTGACTTTAACAATGGTGAACCAGAGAAACTGCAGAGTTTCTATGCAGAGCAATGTCATGTCAGGGGAAGATGATAATTCAGTGTTAAAAAGACTAGGGCATAAATCCTGCTTTCCTTCTTTGCACATTTAGGCCTGCTGATCTACTTGGGCCTATTTATCCACATGCTGTTTATGTAAGCCTGATCTCCATTGTGGCATTTTTATCCCTCAAAGTGACCTATTTTGAAGGATCTTTCATTGAATTAGCCTGGCACTTGTCCATGAGAAAAACCATAGTGAAGGTGGCAACTGATTGTTTTTCCTTTGTTATCTTGTATTCTCAGGCTTCTTGCAGTCAATCTCCAGTTGCTGGTGAGCCCCAGGCGTGATCTTTGTTCAGCATGTGTGTGGCTGAATGGAGGGAATAGCAGCTGCAGGTCTGGTGCCATAAAATGTGTGAGTGCAAGGAAAGAGTGATCTGTGCAGTGACATCCCTCTGTTTTGAAAAGAAGAGATTTTTAAGTGCTTTGTTCTTCTGAATCCCATGAGTAGCTGATAAACGCGTTAGCCTGCATCCAGTGTTTTATTTAGCTGCACTCTTTGTTAGGGCTTCCTGTGTCACTGTTGTTAGGAGTTTCGTGAGCTTCAGCATCTCTTGCTAAACAGCTTCCAATAGCACTAAACACCACTGATGCTGATGGGATTTGGACAGATGCACAGGCAGCCTGTACCTCAGGTAACCGCCTTTTCTCTCCTGTGCTCCTGAAGGCTGAGACATGTTAACTCACTGGCTTAAACACACTCACGTCCTTTCCTTGCTACCTGTTGTAAAACATGACATATTTTATGAATAGTTTTTAGAATGAATCTAAGATAACTCTAAATCCTTCCTGACTCTCTTTCCTTCTCAATTTTACTTCTGCTAATTGAGGCATCCACATCTACTAAGGCAGTCCTTATTTCTACTACAAAACTAATACATAAATTACAGTGTGTGTAGGCAGTGGGAGATGTGCATGGAACATGAAAGACCTGATATTCAGCAGAAGTGTCTGGCCCTTACAGTGACCTAGTTATTGTCTTCCTGCTTTTTTTTCGTCCTTAAAATGCATTGAAGCTTGCAAAGTTTAGGTTGGCTTCTTGGGAATATGAGCTTTGGAGACAGTTGAGTGTAATTTCTCTTTCATGTGATATAAAGATTCTCTATATTGATTTTTCTTGAGAGAATTTTGGGTGAATATATGCTGTTTACAGAAGTGCAGATTTGAATCAAGTGGTTAGTTATTGGTGCCATGTTTAGTTTTGACTCACTGTATCCAGTTGGGAAGGACATTAATTAGCCTCCAAGCATTCCCTGCTAAAGGAATGTATCACTTTAACATGTTCAAAGGCCAAAACCACCATATTACAATAATGGTGGTTTGAGCTGCCAACTATTAACTATATTCAGGTAGAGGATTATCTAAATCTGTGACAGGTAAAATAACCTTCTTTAAGAAAGAAAAATAAATGTTTGCCTTTTCTAAAGAAAAAAATTAGTTCTTTATGTAACTCCCATTGGTTTGTTAAAACCAAACCCACAACAGATATTTATTGTTGCTTCCAAGAAGCTAGTTTCTATAAAAGGCTGTTGTCTGTTATAGTGCCAAGCCCTGTTTATGCCCCAGAAACCAATCTGCTGAGGTCAGGATGTAGAAAAGACTCTGGGATTGAGGAAAAAAATGTTCAGATCTGACTGCCTTTTGAATTTGAGACATTTGGATCTAGATCTGAGGTTTTGAACTTCTGTTTTCCCTTCACTTTCTGTGTGAGGATGCAGACACTTCTCTTTAATCCCATAATTCTCTATAATTTACTTTGGTGTTTCATCTTTGCTAAGGCCACATCTGAGATTCGGTAGGATAGCAAGGTTCTGACAAACTGTGGGTATTTGCCCCTCGCTGGTATTACAGTTTCTGTTTGTGGTAAACCATTTGCCTTATACACCCCAAGAATCTAGGGCACAATCTGGAAAATACCCCGAGGCAGTGGGTATAATGTTTTACACTGTACTCAAGGATATCTACAAAGCAGCAAGTCAACTGGATACAAGCACTGAGGTCCATGCTGCTGTAAACAATACAGAACTAGGTCACATAGTCCTCCAGCCGCATGCTTACCAAGTATTACAGTTGACTTTAACAAACAGAGATATTTCATGGTAAAACATTGCAAACAATGGAAAGAAACTGATACTGAAGGTACTGCTTTGCTAACCTTTGTTTGGGATTATTTTTCTTTCTCCTTTTTCTCACTGTTCCTGTGGCTTGATGATCTGTATACACACGCTCACAGAGTGTTAGTAGGTGTCAAAGTGTCTTCTCCACTCTTCCCTTTGTAGTGGGGGCATCTCCCATCACCCCACACATAGCAACTTCAATCATCAATGTATGACTTTTGGGAAAAAAGGGTTTTCCAGAATGATTCTATTAAATCACCTTGTTAACAGTAAAGAGCATTTGACATAACTTTTAAAGGAACCTGCAAGCTGGAGGAATCTCTGTGTGATAGTGAAGTGTGTCCTGGTGTGTAGGTGCTGCTGGTGGCTGTTTGTGAGCTCGTGCACTAGAGTGCACTGTGCTTCACACTGAACCAGCACAGCAGTGCTGGATGGCTGAGCACAGACTGAATGTGTGCAGTAGCTGGAGGAAATGACAGGCCGGACATGGAGTGTTTATAGATTCATCCAAAGGTTTTGATTGGGTGCTAGACACCATCAAATGCTCCAACCCCACCAATGTTGTTCCCTTTCCTGATGTCACACTGGAAAGCATCTGAATTGTCATGTGCTATGAACAGATCTCCCTCAGACAAATCAAAACCACTGAGAATAGTTGTTTAAGTCATGAGAGAATTGTCTTTATCTTGCATTAGATAGCAAGGTAGTAATTGCACATCAGGCTTGAGGGGAATTCTGGTGTAGTTTAGAAAACCCTTCATTTCTGCACTGTGTTTGCTACTTTAGTGGAATGATCATGTCATTTGTATTTATCTTGTTGGCTCTCATGGTACCAGCCCTTCTCCCCCCTTCCCCAGATAGTGTCTCTCAGTGTAATTCTTTTCCTTCTAGGTTCGTATGATGAAAGACAGCGATCCATCCTGGAAGCCCACATTTATTGTAAAGCCTGATGGAGGGTGCCAGGGGGATGGAATCTACCTCATTAAAGACCCGAGTGACGTCAGGCTGACAGGGAGCATCCAGAGCCGCCCAGCTGTGGTCCAGGAGTATATTTGCAAACCACTGCTTGTTGACAAACTGAAATTTGATATTCGTCTTTATGTCTTACTGAAATCTTTAGAACCCTTAGAGATTTATATAGCCAAAGATGGACTTTCTAGATTTTGCACAGAGCCCTATCAAGAACCCACTCTCAAAAATTTGCACCAGGTTTTTATGCACTTGACCAACTACTCACTGAACATTCATAGTGGGAATTTCATCCATTCTGACAGTGTAAACACTGGCAGCAAGAGGACGTTTTCCAGCATTCTCTGCAGACTGTCTTCCAGAGGAGCTGATGTCAAAAAGCTGTGGTCAGATATAATTTCACTGGTAATTAAAACAATTATTGCACTGACACCAGAACTGAAAGTTTACTATCAGTCTGACATACCAGCAGGAAAGCCTGGGCCAACTTGCTTCCAGGTAGGTTGGAATTTCTGCAGTTATTTGCATGCATGGATTAATTTTCTGGACGTTTAACTCCTTGTCTAAAAGCTTTCTCTAGTTATGTCGCTGATCACTGGTTGGGTGTGGCAGAGACCCTTGAGTAGCATTGTGTGAGCTCTCAGCTTAGGTTCTCCTCACCTGTGTATTTACCTTACAAATCTCAGTCTCCTGAACTATGTTGCTACTAGCCATAAACAAATACAGAGGTTTTTCAACAAGTGTCAATCGTTAGAGTACTCTTCACTCCAGTTTTCATCTTCTAGATGTTATAACTGTGAAGCTCTGCAGCTTCCTAATGCAGCTATGATGATGGCAGTTTTAAGTCCTACTTAGGTGCTAAGATTCCATGTTGACTGATGTGGTATTTAGGGATGGCAGTAATGTAAAAGTAGCCATTCATACTGGAGACAAATGGTTTCAGGAGTTATTCAGCAATATAACATGTTTCTCAGTTATTTCTCTTTTGTCCCTCAAAAGTTTTGTCCTGAATATTAACGTATGGATGAACTTTACATTCTCTAGAAGAACACTGTGAGTAACTGAAGTAACATATTGCTTGTCATGCACAGATTTTAGGGTTTGACATTCTGCTGATGAAAAACCTGAAGCCCATGTTACTAGAAGTAAATGCAAACCCCAGCATGAGAATAGAACATGAGCAAGAGGTAAGACCTCTCAACATAACAGTGATATTGGAGTAATGTTTAGGTTTGGGTTTCTGGTCTTTTTTCCTTTGTTTGAAAGATGAAAGCTGTCTGCTAATGTGAAACTTCCAAGGTTCTCTGTAATTTTCTGCTTTGAAATCATTGCTAATCTTATATACTGGAAATATGATTTATTGGAATTGTGAAAGCTCTCCATCATCTGTGTCATAAATACATTTATTCATCATCCCCTGCAGTTGACTTAATTGTATTTAGGGGATTGCTAATATTTTTTGCCATGTTTGTGTGCATAATATTAATGACAACATTGGCAGCAATCTCCTTTTTAATATTTCAATTTACTACAGAAACTTGCCAAATATTGTTGTAACGTTGTAACAGAAATGTTAAGAGTATTTGTGTGTCCTTTAAGAAGTATTTTGTAATCTGTCCTTGTGTATTTAAAACATAGGACATGCATCAAGGTTGAGCAGGTGTGGAATACTGAAAGATTGTATCTCTCTGTAATTTCAAGCTTTCTCCTGGAGTATTTGAAAATGTCCCAAGCCCTGTTGATGAAGAAGTGAAAGTAGCTGTCATCAGAGACACTCTTCGTCTAGTGGACCCTCAGAAGAAAAAGAGGAAAGATACCCAGTAAGTGAATTCCCTTTCTTTGGGTTTTGTAGCAGTGCCTTACAATAAATATAAAAGTGGAACGTTTTTTCCCCAGTTCTGTTGGTTTATCCAGGACAATGAGATTCCAACTGCCTGTGTGACTCCTTTTGCATCCCCTGTGTTAACTCCTTCAGAAAAGCTTGGAGGATATCAATTGGTTATGTGGTACAAAAAGAGTATTCAGATTGGTGGATCTGCCAGAGGAAAGTCAGGGAGAAAAACAATTGGTTATACCATCTGTTTGTTAGCAGTAAGTCCACCAAATGGAAGGAGCGGTGCAAGTGCCTAGCTCAGGGAACTGATAAGGTCTGCAAAGGGCTGGTGAGTTAGGCTTTGTCAGTTTCCCTGGCATATCTTACTGGATATTTCCTTGGAATATCCAGAACTGCTGCAGACTATTTACTAACTTGGATTTATTTATTTGGACTTCTACTTGAGGCCTCTTTTTTATTGAAAACAGTCATGAGATGTAAATTTGTGTGTTAATTTGCTTGAAAGTCACAAATTACTCTGAATGAATTGCTCCATTGGAGCTGAAAAGCATGAATGTTGTATTTAGAAATTGCTTCCTTGATCTGTGATGATAAATGTACTTAAATCCATGATCTAGTAATGAGAGGAACTGCCTGAAGCAGCCTGAATGCTTTTGGTGGGATTGGGTAGAGAGAAAGAATATCTGTTTTTTTGGATGAAACACCTTGTTTTAAGCAGTTCCTTGGAAACATGAAAAGGAGATTTAAAACAAAATTATTGGGATTTTTTTTTTGTCCCTAGAAGTTCTTGTTTGTAGACCTGCTCCCACACTAGAACACTGATTGTGTTCTTCTCTTGGCACTGAGTGGCAACCTTAAATATGTTATTCATGTTCTAAAATGATTTCAAGTGCAAATTTGCTGTCCTCTTATGAGCAGGGTCCCATGAACAAGACATGACTGATAACACTTATAAGTTCTGTATTATTGTAATATTATTGTTAGATCAAACTATTCTTTCAGAGGCAGTGAGTGCCATGTGTAGAGGTTGCTGTGGTCAGTGTACAGCATGTTTTGCAAAGCAATCTATACTGTGTGTTGCCTGTACTTAACCTTTACCCTTAAGATTATTTCAGTGCATGGAACTGAAAAAAGATCATTTTTTAACCTGTAATTATGTGACTAGTCATGTCTTTTTTTTCCTGCTGAATTTGTCAGGCTTTCATTAGCTACATATTAGATATGGAAAAAAGGCAAATGCTAATTGCAGATAAATTTCTGGAGCACGCCAGTGTGTGTGGAGCACTCATTCTGACTGAGGATTCTTCTCTGATACATTTGGAGTCCTGCATTTATTATGGGATTAGTTGGTGATGAGAGAAACTGTTGGCTCTTTATAGCAAGAATTCATCAGTGCTGCAGCTTTCTTTTTTTTTCAGGATAATCTGGTTAATGAAGCATCTTGATTAATGTCTATGTGTTCATACCATAAGTCAATCCTATTTCTTGCTGCAAAGGGCCAAATTCTTTTTGTGTGAACATACAGGAGCCCACACATGACAACAGCCCATGGGTTCAGCTGAGATTTACCCCTTCTACTTCCAAGTACTTTTTATTGAACTGAGGATGGTACCTCTTGCAGCAGAGTTGCTTTGCACAGCCTGCTGAAGGTGAGGGAAGGCTTGAGCTGGAGGGAATTTGCACAATTAAATGAACGGTCTAATGACACTGAACAACATTCAAAGTAAATCAACGTGACTTACATAAACAGTAGTTTAATTAAGATAATCACTGATACAAATCATTGTTTATGTTGTGCCTTCAACAGAAAATCTATTTTGAAAGGCTTTGCTTACTTCTGGAGTTTTGTTTCTAATGTTTAAACTTTATAATAACAAAAAAAAGTTTTCTGTTTCAGTGTTTATTTAACCATTAGCAATTTATTCTCCTGAAAATTACATTTGATTTGAGGAGCACTGGGGTCTCAGTCTTGTATGCAAATGCTGTGTGTTCTCCAGTGGACCTTAGATGTAAACTATTTGGTGGTGTAATTGCAATTCGTGAGTATCATGTGGAGTGGATCTGCTCTAAATGTTTTAGGAAGATCATTTATATCATCTCGTCGGTGTAATGACCTGCTTTCCCGTCCTGTCAAAAATATTTGTGCCTTGGTTTGCTAATGCTGCTTAATCCAGCAATAAGAAGAGACTCCTTTTGTGGTTTTGTTGCTGTAGGTTATTGTCTCCTGCATTTCCATGCCTAGTTCCTTACATATTTCAAGATAGAAAATAAGCATTTTATACTTTTGACAAAGCATAATCTTGTGTACTTCTTGTCCTTAGAAATATGAGTTGCTCATGGAATAAAACTGCTGTTTACTTGCTAGAGATGATGAGGGTGCAGCTCCCTAAGTGATATAATGACTTTTATTCAGCACTGAAATGGCCATTGGCAGAAGAAAGAGTTGAAATACTTTGGAAATGAAGTGTGATTTAATCTGTGGCTGTTATCAAAACAATCAATTCATTGTGCCTATAAAAAAACCAAGTATGTTGATTATCAATTATGGTATTGCTGCTTCATTGCTAGTTTCTCTCTTCTTGGGTGTTATTCTCTGTGTGTACCACTTCTGTGTTTTCCCATTTGAATTCAGCCTTGAAATTTATTTGTGATGTTCTGATTATTTTCCCCTGATTTTAACAATCTGTCAGGTGTGATTCTCTTCCCTGGATTCCATGGCTCCAGCAGATGTCACATATGATTAAGTAATTTTCTGAGCAGGGGGAACCTCAATGTGGTCTCTCTCAAATTTTTGCAAGATCAGCATACAAACACTGGCTAATGTCACTCTGTTCAGTGAGCACCCTCTAAATATTAATGTGTGCCAGTCTGACTTTTTATCTCTAAGTGTAATGTAGTTAGAAGCAATTCCAGTCAAGGTTTTGTAGAGCTTACTAGACAAAAGATCTCCTTTCTTTGCACAAAACAAGATGGTTCAGTTTTTCTACTGTGTGGATAAATGTTTTCCTTTTCTGATATAGGACAAAGTGAATAGTTTATATGTGGAGAATGTGATATGTATTAAATGATAACATCAGTTAATTTCTGGACATTCTATTAATGTACTTTCCCCCTTGAATGTAACTTAGGTTAATGTGGCAGCTTCTGTAGAAGGTTTCTCCTGCTGTGCTACTGACTGATGGGTCTAACCTTGTCTGCTAAAGTGCAAGAGGAATGTGGGCCTTAAGCCTTTCAGTAATGTTTCTGTTTGGAATGTTTCAAAGACTTCCTAAATCCTGAAGCTATTCTTAATTTCTTGATGCTGAGGAGTGATTTTGTACTTCCTTAAAGAGAAAAAAAGTCAGGAAATCACTGTGCAGCTGGTTTCATTTATTTTGCAGACTTTTTAACTTCAGTTTTGTAACCTCCCCTGATGTTTTTGTCATGTTTAATGGAAATGTGAAAATATACTCTGCAAAGATGTCTCGAGAGTATCATTATCCTAGATTTTGAGGGTGATAAAGTCATTCTTGCCATTGATTGCTGTGTTTATCTCACTATACATGTTCTAAGGTTATGATTGTGTGACAGGGGTTGTTTCAGAGGGTCATAAACTCAGTGCACAAACATATGGAAAGACTGAGTGGGAGACCACTGGTGTTGCTGCTGTCACTGATCAGCAAGTAATGACTGTTCTTCAGTCGTGTTGTATCTTGGTTTCTGCTTCTGTGAGTAACTGTATTATGTTCCACAGGCATTTGTTTCTCAGGGTTATCTATGCCTTTTGCATTATATGACGTGAGTTTAGTGCTTGTAAAAGTAAGCACATCATAAACCGAGCTATGGCAGTATCGGTATTTTGGTTTCCATTAGCTAATTGAGTTCATGAGTTGCCTGTTAGAGCTTTAGATTGGTTCCTGTATCCCTTTGCTATCATTTGGAATTCTAGTCAGATTTTCAGCTATTCAAATGCTTCTCAAGCACCACCTCTTCATTCCAAGCCTTATTTCTGCCTGAGAGTGTATGAACTCATATGTGTAGCTTTCTTGAGATTGATCTTTGTACTCTAGTTCATTTTGGAGGGTGACACAATTTTCTTTCTCCATCAGTCAAAATGACCCAGCATTCATATTCAACATCATTCTGCCAAAGTCCTTTGAAAGCACATTGAATCAGACCTTTTCTCTTTCCTAGAGGCTTTTTGGTTTATTCCTTCATCAGGCAATCTGCCAACTTCAGTATCAATTCTTGTCTGTTACGTTAGCCCATGTGGCTTTTGATGAGCTAGACATGTGAGGGAGACTTCTAAACGTGATGTTTGTCAATGGTACTTCAGTTCAGATTAGTGAAACGTTAACTTGGCTTTTCAGTAGTTGGAGAGTATTTATTTTTACTGCTATTTCTCATTCTGCTCAACAGGAACTAGCCTCAACTACTCTGTTCATTTCTGTGAAGCAAATATTACAGGTACCTTGATCTTTGCTCTCTGTTCTTGCTCTTCCAATTATTTATCTTCTCTATCTTTAAGAGATTTTAACCTTTCTCCTGTTGATTAGGACAGGCCCTGTTGGAAATCCTATGAGTTTTGCAAGTGAGGTCTGTGGTTGCTCATATATTGTATTCCAAGCACTTAGATCTCAAATGTAAAGACTGTATTTTAACTTCCACATAAAGAATTAATTCGGTCTTGTTGTGGAACTCTTGAAATGGCCCCATATTGAGGGACAGCTGGAAGTACTTAGAATGTACTGAGCAAACAAGCTGATGACAGGCCCAGTCCATTTGAAAATTGTAACGGACAAGAATTGATATGGGCTGCAGAATTTTAAAAGGTTTCACTGTGAAGTTACTTGGTCCAAAGCTCCTGAATGCTTTTGCAGTAATTGATGTTCTGCAGTGCCCCAGCTCTGCTGTGAACCAGCCTGCTTTTACATTATCCAATTGCAAATGGAGACTAGTTTGTCTAACTGGGCTTGAATCACAATGTTTTCAGACAGAGCTAATTTCCTTACCTTTTTATTGACATCTTCTTTCTCTTTGCTCTCTAACATTTCTAGTAAGCAATAGAGGAAGGATTGGAAATAAACTGAGGAATGTGACCTGGGTATGTCCATCAAATCTCATCTTTCCATACATTCTAATATATCAAAACATACTCCAGCAGTTACATCTCTCAGGTATTCACACAGTATTGCATTTTAAGTTGATTGTTAAGAAGTCTTTTTGCTTTTCCCCCCTCTTATGAGTCTTAAATAAAAACTTTTGTGATAAAATACCGAGAAAAGTGAAGTTTTACCAGAATGTCACTTTTCTATAGTTTTTGTTGTGCAGCCACAGAAGTTGCCATTGTCTTCAAGGTTTGCCCAAGAAGGGAGGTGAGGAATAAAGTGGAGTAGCTGCTTAGTCTCATTCCAAATGACATAAAAGTGAATGTGGAGGCAATGGGTCTAAATGCATCGTTGAAATCAGTTGTTTAGTTAGCAATTGTGAGAGTGAGTCTTAACTGTAATAGAATCTGGCTTAAGACACATTGTGTTCTGCGTCCCTCATAACCAGCAGTAATGTCTGGGGCAAGAGGAGTCCCATTGGAGTCACTGAGCTGTGATTAAAAAACGTGGTAGCGAGGTTTCACAGCGCTTGGCGGCTCTCCAAGCCTCGTCCTGTGACTGACAGCAGAGATGTTGGAGCTCCTTTGGTGTGTGCTTCTGCTTTGGCTGAGTTCTAACACAGCAAGCTTCTTTGTTGTTTCAGTTTGGGTTTTTTTGCTTTATTTTTTAACACAAACTCAGTAATACTTCAAAGCATCCCAGGAGCTTTGTTGCCTTACAGATGTTTGCTGGATCCAGCCGTTGCTGATGACAAAGCTTCAGCTGAAGCCAGTGAAAATTCAGCTTAAGCATGGTCAGAAATGGGCTCAGATTACATTGGCTAGGATATAAAACAAACAGCATTTTTTATCCTATTCATCAGGTGCTTAAGTGCATGCTTAAAAATGTTTTGTGGAGTTAGCTGTGGGTACCTTTGGGAGAGTGAAATTGATGGTAATGATTAAGGCCTTGCACCTTGTCTTTACTTCAGAGGTAAACTGGCTTGCAAAAAATAGTGTGGTAGATAAGTCCTTGGTGTTCTTTGATGTTATTTCCACCATTCAGGGCTTCTTGTTTGTAGCCTTCAAGGCTAACATCTCTTCAGGCTGCAAAGGATTTAGTGTTTTTGTGTTGAACAAGGGCTTAATTTCCAACCAGTTTTCAGTACTTGGCTCAGGTTGTTTTGGGCTTCTCTGCCTCAGTGAGCTAGGCATCCATCCAGCTCTGCAAGTGCAATGCATTTTGTCAGAGAGTGTTAATCTGGGCTAACTCTTAAGTTCAAAAACTGTTGTGTAGTAAAAGCTAAACAAATGTATTTGTGCCTGGTGAATCTATGAAAAGAGTAATGGGGCAGAGGAGAACATGGCTTAGTGTGCTGTCTGATGGGAAAAGAGGCTGTTCAGCAGCAGCTAAGGAACTTCCTGCCATGAAAATTGGTTTCATTGAAATCTGTGTTCTTCATCTAGGGAAAGAATGTTTATTCCTCATCTTCTGTACTGTCTAAAATGCCACCTCCTCTCTCCCTCCGCTAGACTGCATCAGTTGCAGCCTCTCTAGTGCAAAGAAGAGGAGGAAATGAGCAGTTGTTTCCTTAATGAAATGGTTTAATTTGTTAAAGTACATTTTAAAGAGAGATGCCTACATCTTCTTTCCTTGGATTTGCTGTAATTTCCTCTTTAGTTTTCAATACAAGAAAGCTGTTGTGTTTGGAAGTTAAAAACTTTTTTTCTCTGTATCTTAGGGGTCAGAGACAACATCTGTGTTCTTGTCTGAATTTGCATGTTCTTACAGGAATGTGGTTGGGTGCAAATTGGGTTTTTCCTGACACTTCAATGTGTTAATCGTTTGAGCTGAGTTTCTGCTATCAGCAAAATAATCTTCACCTCTCCTTACCCTGTGATCTAGTTTTCAGGTGGTATCCTGACTTACTGCAGGAGTTTCAGCTGCACCCTTCAGTATAAAGCCTTTGCATTGCTTTTGTCTATGACACAATTTCCATTATTAACCTGCAGTTGAATACTTCCTGAATTAGATTTGATTTCTTAATTGCCTTGTCTAAAATTAAGGATATATTTGTTAAACTTCTTTTCCCCTTTTACCTTCTTGAATGCACGTTTGTGCTGCACAGAAGCACCTCTGCTTTTAACTTAATGTTTCCAGTTGATCTAGGTTATAAACTCCAGTAGCGTCTAATTTTCTGTAATCTGATACTAAATTATTTCCCACCAGATAGTAAGCACTTGAATACTTATTCTATGAAAACCATCAGGATAAATTGCAGTGTATCATATGTATTTGTGTATATACAGCATGCCAATAGGTATCTTGGTATGAGATATAACAGTGTCTTATCCCATGCCTGACCCCTTGCTGTCTGTACAACCTGTACATTTTGTGTACCTGAAACTGTGGTAGTGTTTGTGATAGTGATGGGTTTGATTGCATGAAATCTGGGTAGCAAGCCATGAATACTTCTCTTGGTTTTCAGTTACATCTTTGTAAATTCTTCCTGAGGCTGCTGAGTTGCAGAATGTACTTAATGTTCTCTCAGGAATGGCACAGCCCACAAACAAATTGATTAGAAAAAAGCTAGATTTCATGCAACCCAGATGATGTTGTAACAAATCGATAAGCCAAGGGCATGCTAAGGTACATCACCTTACTAATAAAAGAAACAAATCATTTCTGTGGAGTAGGGCTCCTGGGCTGCATAACAGCGTTTTATTAAGGTAACAGTAAGATGGAACAAATGAATGAGTAGGCACAGATGATATCCCTGAACACCAGTGGAAAAATCTTATGTGCACATACCTTCTAAGAATGATTTATCTGCAGTGTGTTTAGATGTCACGGCTCAGGGTAAGAGAACTCGTAGCGAATGCTTGTTGGTGCAGCTGGGAATTCTGGCACATTGGAGCAACTGTGGGCACTGGCTTCTCCCTTTTCAGAAACAGTTTCACGTGAAGTAGTCAGATCTGCAGTGTGGGCTGTTTGGTTTTCTTTTGCTACTTGACTTCCATTCACCTTCTAGGATCTTCCTCCCTCCATTCTGGGTTGCTTTGAACTTCTGTACGTTTTGCCAGTGTGTGGTAACAGTGGTGAACTGCTTTGTAATCTCTGGTAGCTGCTTTCCTCTCTGGAAGAGCAGCACTTTAAAATATCCATGTTATTAATGGATATACATACAGCTGGAAATACCTTTTTTTTTTTCCCCATTTTCTTTCCAGGAACACTGTGATTTGCTGGGACAGGGGTTGGGAACTCTGTCTTTTCCTGGAAAGATGTTTACTTCCCAAGGCTTTTTTCTGTTGTAACTGTAGGGTAAATGCAAGCATTTATTTTGCTAGCATTTGGTCTTAAATAGACATGGAATGAGAAGTGAGGGAAAAATGGAGATTATTTCTCTGACTTGGGGATTTTTTTCTGCAGGAGCTTTGTTATTCTCACCAGCTTCAGGCCATCAGAAAGTTACTCAGATACTGAGTGTTCTCAGATACTGCACACGACTGTGATTATTAGATCATAACCATCTCTGAGGACTGTTTGCTTCTTCCCTTGTTCATAGTTGCATAAGAATGGTAAGGGAGTGTGAAGCAGGTTTTTAGGGACAGCAAAATTAAGTGCTTGGGATTTTGGCTTCCCTTAAGCACAGGCATTGAGCAGACGAATAACATTTTCCCTCTTACAGATATCCTTCAGGTGTCAGTTTTGCAGGATCCGGGTTTTATTATATCAATCACAAGCAGCTTAAGGCTTCCAAAAACACAGGCAGAGACAGATGTTGAGCCTGTCTAGGGATTAGAAATATCCTCTTCCATTAAGTATAAATTAACTTAATCACCAGGTATGAAAGATAAGCAGCATAAACATCATTCCCTGAAGCTTTCATTAGAATTAAAATTCTATTTAAAACCAGGCTCGTGCTTTCTATGACTTGATCCCCCTTCAAAGAGATTCTATCTGCTGTAATTTTTTTACAGTGACAGAGTGACAGAAATTAATGTATTGGGGGCAGTGATGTTCTCTATAATTTAACTTCTGCTGCTAGTCATCTTTTAGCAGGAGAGATGATTGGCTTATTTTTGAGTAATAATTGGTCTCTAGTCACTGAAAAAAAAAAATGAGAAAGCAATAAAACTGCCTAGCACCCAGTTACCACGGAATGAGAGAAGAATGCCACGTGACTTAACAGCAGTGTAATCACCAGCGGTGTTATTTTGTGTATGTAGAATTCACCTGCTTTAATAGGAGGATTACTGCTGATAAAATGCAATTGCACTACTGCTTTCTACTCCGTTGGATGACAGGGTAAAGCTCCTTTTCCACCCTGGCATAATCGTGACTGCTTTCTAAGAATAATTTCTACATGGGAAGAAATACCATGGGGTTTAAGTTTTTTTCCTGTCCTACTGTAAGACACTTGGTGGTCTAATTTAATGTTGGTTTCACTGTATTATCAGGCTTTACAACTGGTTTGCCTTTGCAGTATCCTTTATTACTATTTTTAAGGCACACTTTTCTGAAGAAACAAAGGAAACCTGAGAATAACGAGGCACATAAGTACCTTAAAAGCAAACAGGGAACACAAATAAACCTACTGGGAATAATAAAAGGCACCTCCACAAAAATAAGGTACTGGGGACCATATTTAGTGATGTTTGCTCTATAATAATTTTTTGCTAAAGTGGAACAAAGTCTTGCAAAGCAGGGTTTGCATTGCTCAGCCATTAGTTCGTTACAGTAATGCCATATTTTCTACAGCACTCAAACAGATGACAGGTAACAGCATAAGCACTCACTGCTTCTCTTACATTAAAACTAATACATCATTAGCTAATGCAGCCTGCTATTACCATTATTCTTAAAAACAGAAAGTTGGAAATCAAGAGTCTCAATTAATAATTAGGAAATAACTCTTTTTTTTTGGCATACTGCACCTGAGGCTCCTCCAATACAGTCCTGCAGTGATTTAAACTACGTATTAGGCAGTGCTATAGGAATAAAACCAGAGCTCGGGTGCAGCTCTTATATCCAACTGGATGTTCATCCCAGGTGTGCAGTAGCTACTTGTATCTCTGGAGGCTGTCTCTGATGTGCTGTTGTACTGATTCCTGTCATCACCTGGTAAGGTAGGAGTTGAACAGAACTAAATGTAGTCACAGTATCACCAGTGAACACTCAGCGTGTCGGATGACAGCTTTAAAATACAAGGGAATTAACACAGCCCTTCTGACTTCTGAGTTGTGTAAGAAGCCTACACTTCTTTTTTATAGAATCATAGAATGGCAGGGTTGGAAGGGACCTTTAGAGATCATCCAGTCCAACCCCCCTGCAGAAGCAGGTTCACCCACATCAGGTCACATATAGGAACACGTTCAGGTGGGTCTTGAAGCCCTCCAAGGAAGGAGCCTCCACAACCCCTCTGGGCAGCCTGGGCCAGGGCTCCCTCACCTCAACAATGAAATAGCTTTTTTTAATATTTAAGTGGAATTTTTTGTGTCCCAGCTTCATCCCATCAACCCTGGTCCTGTTGCTAGATACAACAGAAAAAAGTGCTGCCCCAACCTCCTGACACCCACCCTTTAGATATTTGTAACTGTTAATAAGATCCCCCCTCAGTCTCCTCCAGACTGAACAGCCCCAGGTCCCGCAGCCTTTCCTCGTATGAAATATGTTCCAGTCCCCTGATCATCTTGGTGGCCCTGTGCTGGTTGCTCTCCAGAAGTTCTCTAAATGCCCTAAAATTAAGTCTTTTCTCATCTGGAAGAAACTAAGACCACAAGCACCTCAATTGTCTAGGAGAATCAGTTTTTCAAAGGAAAATGAGACACTGGTGATTCACACAACATGCACTCAGACTAGGAACCTTCTTGCTGTGACATACTGGGAGTGCTGGGAGCCTCTGTGTTCATAACAGTAATGGGATTAGTTCATAAAAGAAAATTCATGAATGGTTGATAACAGAGACACTGCATCATTTATTTCTATGAGTGAGCACACAAATGGATTTCATACCTACACACTCCAGTAACAAGCACATATCTGTTTCCTGGGAGGTCCATATGCAGTGGTGATAAATGAGTGGATAGATAGATTTGTCATGCAAAGTATTCTCTGCCTTTAACTACGTTAACATAGTGCTTGCTTTGAGAATAGAGACTCAACTGAGGGAATAATTACAGCTTCAGAACCCCAAACAGAATATTTTCTTTTATTAGGTAAGCAGTTGTCAGCTGATACCAAAAGTGCCTAATTTATACTGCTAGCAATGCCCTAAATGTTAAATGTACAAAGTTAGTGTTCTTAGAAGTATTAATATTGCAGTTCTTACCCTTTTTTTTTTTCTGAACTTGGCAACTGAATTTTATATCCAAGCAAAGCAAATGCTGTGAATTTCGAAGCCTTTAATTAGTAGTTGCAAATTTGTTTGTCCCTTAGGAACCTGCATTTGCATGAAGATTAAGGCCAGTCAGAATGGAAGGGATGGAAGATAGATGGAGGAAACATTAATAAATTAGTAATCATGTGTAAGAGATAAGTAGTCTTAGATGTTGTTTCCATAAGCTTTAGTGAAACTGAAATTCTTTTTTAAGGGTGCAGTTAATATTTCCTCCACAGTTGATCATTTCCAAAGAGACACGGATCATGAGCTGCAGAATTAGAGAAATGAATGGATCGAGGTCAGACATTAGTATGTAAATGAAGCTTTGCTTTTATTCTGTGTGGCAACAGCAGCATTACCTTATATTTGACCTTTCATTCATTTAGCTTGACTCAGCCCTGTCAGTCAAAACAATTAATTCTAAGGAGCAGCTTTAAAGCGTGGGGCTCAGCCTTCTCCTCCCCTCCATGCCTGATGGGAATCCCATGAGAAAGGAGCTGACAGAGGGAACCTGGGCATGATTCTCTTTCTGGATATTTGTTTCAGCATTTTGGAGCCTCTGCTCCCTTCCCCACCACTCCACCACAGTGCTTGTCCAAAATGTCTGACATTAGTTCCATTTAATAACTTGCATTTGTCCAGTCTTCTCTGGCTCCCAGCAGCAATGTGTCTGCAGTATTTCTTTCCCACTTTGGTTTAGGTGTTTGCTTCATGACCATTTCATGTTTCTTTTGAGGATAGGGGTTGAAGGATGAAATCCCTCTTTTTAAATTCCTGTACTTCCTCAGCAGCTCCAGGGATTGTTCCTGCAGCAGGAAGGAGACATGGGTTAGCAGAGGAAGGACAGATTTGCAGATGAGATGTTCCCCAGATCAGACTTCTGTCTCTGACATGGGGTGGATGGACAACACTCCAACATCCACCCCTGCCTGGCAGCACAGGCACCAGGGTGCTGGGGCTGTAATTCAGTTTCTCTGAAGCTCCTCTTCAGCATTTTCTATAAAAGATGAAACTTCCTCAGCTCTGCTTGCAGCTGTTACAGTAAAGATTTGTGGGTTTTTAGCTGAAAATGTTAATGATGTTAATCACGTACAATCCAAAACACCATTGAGTTTAAATTGAGAAAGGGCTCAAGGCTTCCAGGCATTGTGAAAATGATAGTTATGTTACAAACAACACAACCTACCACAATGGGCTGCCCAGATGGGCCGTGGAGTCTCCTTCTCAGGAGACATTCAAGCCCAGCTGGATGAGTTCCTGTGCGACCTACTGTAGGTGGTGCTGCTCTGGCAGGGGGGTTGCACTGGATGAGCTTTCGAGGTCCCTTCCAACCCTTGAGATTCTGTGTGATTCTGTGATTCTCTCCTGCTGAGTACAGAGTTTCACATTTAGTCAAGCTCTAGTTCAACTGGCTGAAGATTTGAATTTTTAACTGAATGAACAGATCTTTTAAGACTAAAAATAGAAGCCTGCATGCTGCTTGTTTCGTGGCTGTATGTACTCTCGTGTTTCTGGCAGCCAGAGGGTACTCCATGGCACTGAAACCACCATCCAGGCTTACATGGGAAAGAACAAAACTAATAATTTATTACTTTAAGCTTTACTTGAGACAAAAATAACACTGGTTTTCTTCTTTGCTCTCTGCAGCAGAGAAATGTCACCCAAGCACTACCTGAGATTTTAATTCATTTCTTAAAGTCTTTTCTCTCAAGAAATGATCACATTTACATATACTCAGTATTGAGGAATGTGAGTGGGGATGCAAAAAAGTACTGTTAGTTTAGGAGTTTGTAACAATACCTGTCTGAGAAGAGATGCTTTGAGATCCCAGCGTGACAATCTCCTGAGTCGATAGCACCAGAAGAGGCTGAACACCGAGGCTTTCTACAAAGAGCTGCTGCAGCCTCTACTAACATTCAAAGTACATCACAATGAGCTTGGAGCTGCCATTTGGGGCAGGGAGACAGTTCCAGCCTCGGTTCTGCACTGAGCAGCTACATCGTTGGTTCCAATCTGGGCAGGTGCTGCAGTGGATGCAGAGCTGCTGCCATCTGAAGCGAACATCTGGAGGTGTGAATGAGTTCAGAGCCCAGATTCAAGCAGGGTTGAAAGCTTGGCCCCAGAAGTGTCTGTTAGAAATTAGCTATTACCATTTAGCTCATACTAATTACGGGGAGGAGGGGGGTCGATTCTTACTTTTGCCATCTATTTATTTTCAGCATACATCTCATTAGAAGTTTGAAGTATTCTCTACTGCAAGCAGACACAGTGTGGCAGTGGATTCATGTCTTTCAGGGAAATTTAGTATAAGAGAGAGGCTAAAAATCCCATGGGGATATTTGTTACGGATGCATGACTGCAGGAGGGTTGTAGGGGAACTAAGGAAATCTGCCTTTTGCAGTCGAAGTTGGAAGGTACAGATTGAGTGTAGATTTGTCTCAATAACTTTTACAGTGCTGTGGGTGAATAATAACTATGTTGATTGTTATCCTCTGTGGGAAGGGAACTTTCTGAAGGACTCTAAATCTGCTCAGGAACACAAAAGATCAATGTAGCAAAAGCATTAATGTTTGTAGTGCCTGGTGTGAATTATGCCTGATGATAGGCACTTAGAGAAATGACTGGGAAGGAAAGAAAACCCTGCATGTGCTTAGAGGGTGCCAAATAATTACCATCAGCTCTCAGGCTTTCTGAGCTTAGGAGGATGGCAGTCTTTAATTTTGTCTTGATATGTCAAATGCAGAAAAAAGAAGTAAAAACATGTCATGCTGAATAAACATGTAACATTGATTTTGGAACATCATTATCTGCATCAGCTTTATTCAGGGAATTTGGCAAGAACAGTGGGGATGAAATAATGTATTTTGACAGTATGCACAGAGGATTTGAAGAAAAAATAATGGGATTGCCCAGAAATTGTCTTCCGAGTAGTGCCAGGATACATTTGTGTGTGTGAACTGTATTGCTTCTGAATGCATTGTTAGGATTTCTTCTTTGCAAAGATATCTTACTGTGCTGCTTGTGCCTGACTTAGCAGAGAAGGGAAAGGCCTCTAATCACTACTGGAAAATAAGTTTAAATATCATTACATTATGACAGTCTCTAAGAATTGCCAATGAAATAATCCATGAAACTTGTCTTTTTCTACCTGTATTTGTCGGGTGCTGATAACACCAACCTGCAGTTACTGTCTGGGGAAGACATCAGCCTGTTACCTTTTGGGAGGCTGCAAAGACTTTGAATGGTAAACCCAAGACTTTGATAAAGGAGAGGTTTACTAGAAAGGATAAAATTTCTAAACTTAGAGATAAAAGATATGATTGTGGCCAGCTCCCAGGCAAGTCAGGAGCTAGCTCTCACAATGAACTGCTAACGGTGCAGCATCTCTTTGTCAGTTGCATTTATAGGCATTATTTTGGGTGTCAGAGTGATCCACTCATTATCTAAGTGCTCCTATATTCTTGATTTTTCATTCTCGTAAAGACCTCATCATGTTTTATAATTAAAACAGAAACATATCATATTGTATCCTTTAAGAGTAGGGTTAACATAAGACACAATCGTTTTATGTCTTACAGGTGTCAGGCTTTGGAGGAGGTGTCAGAAGCCAAGGAAGAGCTGCTGGACGTGGGGCCAGCAGGTGATGCACCACCAAGCCCAGAGGCTCATCTCCCCTCCCTCTGTCTCAAGCAAGTGTTTCCCAAGTATGCCAAGCAGTTTAACTACCTGAGGCTTGTGGACAGGGTGGCTGCACTTTTTATCCGATTTCTTGGTGTAAAAGGGACAACAAAGTTGGGGCCAACGGGCTTCCGCACGTTCATCAGGTGAGTGCAGTCAGGGCTTCTTTAGGACTCAAAACATAATCAAGAAGTTGGAAACTCTCAGTGCTGTCCCTGTGCTTAGTGGCAGTTTTGTTGGATAAAAGCATGCCCTAACCATGGTACACTTTTAGCTTGGTGGTTTAGTAACTTTTCCCCATCAGTTCCATTGAACCATGGCACACGTTTCATATAACAGATTGTTATCATTCTAAGCTCTCAAAATACCTGACCTGTGAAACTGTGTCTACCAGGAACCTGGCTCTTGAACAGAATGCCTGAATTCTGGGATTGGAACAGACCTCTGGAGCTTCTCCAGCCCAGCCCCTGCTAAAGCCAGGTTCCCCTCGCTCAGGGGGCACAGGAACATGTCCAGGTGGGGTTGGAAACCTCCTGAGGAGCTTCCACACCCTCCCTGGGTGGCCTGGGGCAAGGCTCCCTCACCTCAGCACCTAAGGACTTTCTCCTGGTGTTCTGATGGAACTTGTCATGTTCCAGCTTGTGCCTGTTGCCCCTTCTCTTGTCACTGGTCACCACAAAACAAGGACTGGCCCCAGCTTCTTGACACTTAGCCTTTAGGTATTGATCTGCATTGATAAGGGCCCCTCTCAGCCTTCTCTTCTCCAGGCTAAACAGTCCCACGGCTCACAGCCTTTCCTCCTCATAGAGATGTTCCAGTCCCTGAATCATCTTTGTAGCCCTCCACTGCGCTCTCTTCATTCTGCAGCAAATCAGTGATCCTCTGGGCGATACTATTTGTGGTCTTAGTCAACATGTCATGTTCCCAGTAAATCACAGGAACAGCGTTGTGGGAAAGTGACAGCTGAAACTGGGTGACTTGAGATCTGCTTCTGCTGGCTCTGGGGCACAGCCATCTGCCCCAGGAAAGGATTTCCAAAGGCCAGTTGCTGCTGCATTGTGTGTTGAGGATTTGCATTGTGAGATTGCAGCTTGCAATGGCGAGGAACTCAATTTATTTTTTCACACACTTTTTATTCGTGAGGGTTTTTTTTTTTCATTGTTTTGTGTGGATATATCTGTTCTAGTCATGGTACAAATATCTCATTTTCTGTCTTTCATCGACAATGACAAAAGAAATGAGCAGCAGCAGCAGATGCACTCTTAAAATACAGCTCCTGCTTCTGTGCAGATGCATTTAGCATTCAGGAATGAATATAAACAATTTGAGTTATACAAATTACAATATATAGAAAATGACTGAAGGCATCTGCTCCATCCACAGACCAGTACAGAATTGTTTCCAGTTCTGTATTTTCCATTGTTTAGTCCAGCCTTAATTTGGCATTTGTCATAGGAAAACAGAACAAATGCCACATTTTCTTTTAAGAAGATGAAAATAAGTTGCTGTATCTTAGTGAACAGTTTTTCCAGTTTCCTAATGCATCTTAAATTGAACTTGGTAATATTGGCAAATACTCTGTTCAATTTTTTTTCACAGAGGACCTCTCCCAGCTCTTGTGGCCCTTTAGTGAGATGCCACACTGGCTTGATTGCTCAGTTCAGAAAGGTTGTGTTTCTGAGATGTGCATCGTGTCCCTTCTCGAGAATAAAGTGGTACACAAGTGTGACTGTGTGTGTGTGCATGAGCCTGTGGGCAAGTGGTCACAGAGACTCTCCACTCAAATCTTAGCTAATCAAAAGCTGTTCCCCTTCAATAATTTCTTCATTCTGAGAAAGAACTAAAAGGGAAACATGAAAGGTGGCTCTAGTCCTTGTTTGGATGCTGCCTACAATGGTTTTTGGGACTCTGTAACTCTGTTTTAGGGGACCTTGGCTTATGCTACTAAAGAGTGAGATTATTTTAAATTATCTGGGGATTTGGGGTGGGTTTTTGTGGGTTTTTTTTTGTCGTTGTTTTTTTATGTTCTGGCTGGAAATTTTGGCCAGCTCTTTGGCATGTGTGCTGGTTCCAGCCAGGCTGCCAGACATCTGGAAATCCTGGACAGATGGCTCATTCTCGTCTGATCGACACTATAGTGCAGGCTCAGACCACACAAGTGTCAATCTCCTACATGTGTTTATCACTGAATGCCTGAGATGCATCCAGAGATGCTGCTGTTTGCTACACAGCATTCAGTCATGCACAGGGCAAATCTCTTCAGTGCTCAGGCACGAAGAAGTAATTTTGTGCTGACAAGTTTCCCTCCAGCCCTTTTCAAACAGGATCAGTTAGTCAAAAAAAGAGCCTTTCTCTGTCTTGTGTAGATAGTCTATGCAGACTTGTGCTGGGTTTCACAATAGGTTTCTATGGTGTGTTAAGAAGATTGTGGTCACAAGGTCAAGGAATGTTCTCCAACTCTGCCCTGCCCTTATAAGGCAACATCTGGAGTTCGGCGTCCAGTTCTGGGCTCCCCAGTTCAAGAGAGACAGGGAACTGCTGGAGAGAGGCCAGTGCAGGGCTATCAAGATGCTGAGGGGCCTGGGACATCTCTGTGAGGAGGGAAGGCTGCAGGCCCTGGGGCTGTTCAGCCTGGAAAAGTCTGAGGAGAGACCTTTCCAACTTTCTTCCCAATGTTCTCTCAATTGCCCCTGCAGAATTTTTCCTACTTGGAAGTTTGGATTTAGTCAGAATTTGTTCTTTGTCTGTTTCTGACAGGAACTGCAAGCTGAGTAACAGCAATTTTTCAATGGCTTCTGTAGATATCCTGTATATTGATATCACAAGGAGGTGGAACAGCGTGGGAATTGACCACAAGGAATCAGGTAGCACTGGTTTGTATTTGCAGACTCTGGCAGCTGAGTGTTTTGTTGGTTTTTTTTTTTTTTTTTCAATTTTGGTAGCTTAAGCACATCTCAAAGATTCAATAAAAAAGGAACAGGGAACATACATCTGAGGCATGTACATGGACAACAAATTCTTCTGTTCAGTTCTGTGGCAGTTCCCCTTTATCTACAGAATAGATCACTTTTGGTTTTCAATTTATTGGAACAAGTCTTCTTCAGGCCCCTTTTTTAGTGTGTAAGGCTTGTTGCTGCTTGCAGAGAAGCGTTTAAGACCGTTCCCAGTGGAACCTTCAACTTAATTCCAGTGTAAGAAGGTATGTCCATGTCAGAGTAGCTGATTGTAGGCTGAACTGTGGATGTTCACATGGCAGATGGAAGGGGAAAAAGTCCAGATTAGAAGGGAGAAACTGAAGGTATAGTGCAGAGGAGGTGGTTTGTCACATATGAACTGCTGAGATAGGTTAAGGTCACCTTCAGTCCACGGGTATGTAAAGTGAGTGTTTGCATTCAGGACTTGAATGTAGATATAGACCATTTCTGTGATTACCTCCTAGAATTTCACTAGCAAAAATAACAGAAATGCATGTGAATCTTGAGGCTTTCAGGACTGAAGAGATTTGTTGACAATCTCAATGAACCAAGTGTTCTCCAGGCTCTAGAACATGAAATACCCAACGATTTATATTGGCTTTGTACGTGGGCCACTTCCAGCTGTAACCAATACAGTAACTTTGCTGCTGCTGTAAACCAGCAGCTTCTAACTTTCTTCATCTTATGCTTCACATCAGTGTCTCTTAGGGGAGAGAACGTGTGTATGCTACCAAAGGTGCTTTCCCTGCCTGCAGCTCACCGTGACTGATAAAATAATTTACAGAGCTGGCAGCTGCTGCTTTCAGATAACTCAACAATTCCTTTGCAAGCTCCTTTACAGCCAACACCATGAGTGACATCAGCTGCAGCCTCAGTTGAGAGAAATTATACTTCAGAATGTAATTGTAATATTTGCAAAAGGTGCCTTTCCTGCAGCATCAATAAGCCAACGTTGAGTTAAAAACCCCAAACCTTTCAATATCTCATCCTAAAATAATCTCCTTAAGTGTATGTTCAAACTGGGAGAGCCAGGTAAAGCACAAAGCAGCTGTAACGGTTCCTTGTTGGTGGCATTCTGTAAAACCAATTATGGGCTAGCTTCTTAATTAAGACTTAAAGTAGGTGTTACTTCAAGGTTTTAAATACAGTAATTAGTGTTGCTGTGCAGCCCCTCTTTCAGCTGGCTGTGGTAATGTGTTATTAGTAAGATGTGATCAGACAACACCTGAAGAGTCTGTGCTGCAGCATGGGGCTGCTGCAGGGGACTTCTCTTTGTGAAGGAGCAGAGGAGAGAGTTTTATTAGAGCAGAGAGGTTTTTGGCACTGCACCACTTCCCTTCGTACACACTTCACCTGTTTGTTTGTCATTCAGTTGGAACAAAACTGCTACTGTAGAGTTACCCAGTATGGCTGAAAGGTGGCCTCTGCCCCTTCTAGAGGAGGGGTGAGGATTCATGCCTGGTGCAGCCTTTGCAGAGGGAAAGCCACACTTCAACTCACCTGTGGGATGAGGTAGTAACTTGGTAATGGGGTTATCTTTCGTGCTTGCAGACTGAAATGACACTGTTTCAGCAGTTCCACATTTGAACTTTTGGTTTAGGTCCATCTCTGAAACACAAGGTTTAAGTGACCCAGTTCAGATGCTGATATAAACTTGGTTTTCTCTGTCTAGGTGGGTTGTTTTCTTTGAAGCTCAAGATGTTACCTGTGTCTGATTTGGTTTCAGTGTAACATTTGAGGCAGCAGAAATCAAGGCTGATAATTTCATCAGTTTTATTGTGCTGCATCTTAAAGTGAGTTGTTGCTGTCCCAGTTTGCCTCTGGATGCCAGGCTGCTGGTCAGGCTGGTGTCTGCAAAGCCAGAAATGGCCTCAGCGACAGTATCACCTGTAAGCTGGCCTGGGCTTACCCTGTACCATATGAGCTCGTGTGTGTGACACACAACACCTTGTCTTTTGGTCTTTGAAGGCCATTATTTCCTTAGTGAGTATTCTAGATGGCTGCTGTTTAAAGTACAATTTGTCAGCTAACAGGACTGTGTGTGCCCACACCCAGCACGTGCACCTTTGGACTTGCTGCCAAAGGAACCAAGAGCTCCTCTTGTGCTTGCAGAATGTCGTTTGCTGGAGAGCGCTGTGCTGTGGATCTCCTAGAAACACCTTTTCCTTGCAGGAATGTGTTTGCAAGCCTTCGTCGAAGCTTTCTTCTGCCTGGCTCAGAAGAAATACAAGTCCCCCCCTCTCCACAAGCAAGTGGCATTGCTGATGGATTTCTGTGAGGACCAGCTGGCTGCCCTGGATGAGAAGCGCGTGGGGAGCGGCCGTGGGGCTGCAGAGCGCCGCAGCACAGCCCTCGCTCCGGCAGCTGGCCTGTCCCTGGCAGCAGCCGCACACACCACGCTGCTGAGCCGCGCGGCCGCGGGCAGCAGCTGTGCAGATGAGAGGCGCCATCGCTGCTAATGGTGCTCATTCCCCAGGACAGGGCTGAGGCAAGCCCCAGCTACACCTCTGTGCTGCAGGAGGACAGACAGACTCCGGAATTCCTTCATCTTAATAGTCACGATTATTTCTTTCAGCTTTTTTTCTGTTCACAGTCATCACGGAGGCTGCTGCAAGCTCCTGTTCTCAAGTCGTGGTCCTGCAATGGCTGGTTAGTGACCGTGGTGTTGGACCTGTCATCCACCTCATGGCACACACTGTGCTTTCGTCCCGAGTGGGGAGAAAACCACGTGTGAAGACAAGGACCAAAAGTACACCATGGGGTAATAAGCAGCACTGTGGGGGTGGTTGCACGGAGAGGCACACCCCTGTCAAGGGAATTGTGTTGCTTTGGATGGGCTGGATGTGTCATGGAGACCCAGTAAAGAGCTGCAGACTCAGATTCCACTGTGGACTTTATAAGGCTGAAACCCAGAATGATGTCTGTGTTCAGACTTCAGGCTTTGACCCTTTTCCTTTGGTGGCTTGGACAGTACATGTTGGACTCAATACAGATTTGGTCATTGTCTGCACACTTAATTTTTAGAGTCGGTCTTAAAGCACTGAAATCATATTTTGGCTTCTACTTCTTTGTACATGCCTTTGCCATGACAAGTACTGTTAACTTTTTAAAGAAAGAAGAAAGATACTTCTCCTTTTGCTTCCACAGAACCAATAAGCTCACACTTAACAGGTAAAATGTACTTCTTTAAGTCAGGTTTGGTGAATCAAGTGGTGGCTCTGTGTTCAGGTGCTGAGCACTGCTGCTGCAAGAAGCTTGGCAGTGTGAAGGCCTAAGAGTTCATTTAAATTCCAGTCAAATCAATCCCGTCACTGACTTTAGGCCAAACTAATTGTATTATAGCTTTGCCTATTGTTTTGCCTTTTGCATGTTTGTTACCCTAGTTGAACCTGCAGGTTTTGTTGTCTTTGCACATATTCATTCCCTTTGTTCCCCTTGAATAACACTGTAACTGTACAGATTAGATCTGTTGTATTTAACAGGGTTTTCTGTCAAAGGCCTGGACTGCACCAGGGGAGCTGAACAGAGACATCTTTATTTTTCATGAAATGAGCCACGACTTCCATAATCACACTCTTCCTGGGAGTGAGCTAAGCAGAACATGAGACTGGCTGAAAGGACAGGAATAACTAGGAACTTCAGGGCTGTTCAGTCAAATTCCTTTGGGTTTACTGTTTTGTTACAATAATGGATGCCTACATCTGAGCTGGATTTGCCTTTGTGCTCTTCTTTAACGTTCATGAGTCTGCTTATATCTTGGTGTTCCTTATACTGTCAGAAATGGCAAAGCTTGGAAGATGGTGCAGCATCTGGGCACTTCCCTTTGTGCTGGGGAAAATGACCTGAGCTGAGTGTCAGAACGTTGTTGTGTCAGAAGGCCGTGGCCAGTGCAGAGGGACTCAATGTACACAAGATCCCATGAGCTGCTCTTCAGGGAAAGCTGACTTTCTGGCCTGATGTTAGCTTTAAGCAGCATGCACTTTTCCTAAGTGGCAATCAGCAGCATGGCAAAAACGATGCAGAAGTCAAGCTGAGCCCACCAGACACTAATACCCAGCATGAGTTAATACCAGGTGTGGGCAGCCCTTCTTCTCTTTTGTCTTTTCCCATGACACCAATCAGAGCGGCAGCAGGTGATGGTTTTCAGTCCAACACTTGGACTGTTTGAAATGTTATTTATTGTACATAAGAGGACAATTGTAGACTAATGTCATTGCCCTCAGCCTTGTTTAAGTTTCATAAAGATTATTGCAGTATGAAGATAAAATGCCAGACTCCAAGGTCTGGCATCTGTCAGAACAAACGAAGCTGAAAGGGTCATTTTTTTTCTGCACACTTTCATTGTAATGTATTTGAAGACATTCACAAGTTGAAAAATGGTTACTTCTCACTCTGTGACATCTGACATTTGTCTTGCGATTGGCAGTGTGTTACCAGAAAATAGCTCAGAGTTTCTCTCATCTGATGATTGATGTCCTGCAAAGGAGTTCTACAAGACTCAGATCTGAAACGCTGCAGCTGCCAACGCCTTTCCTTACAGCTTTCAAGGAGTACAATCCATGGCCTAAAATATCCAGGTTCTGCTATTGTGTGAGTTCCCCTGATGTCAGTGGGAAAAAAAAAATGAACACTTGTTTGTGGTGTAGAGTGGTGAGATCTGTCACTGCTTTGGAGATCTTTATATGCTCTGGGTTTGAATTCAGACTTTTTATAGGCTGTGCATACATGGGCTGATGCAGTGCTCCCTGCTTATCTCCCACTTCAAATGTGAAGGGTCCCTTGTAGAACAGTCAAAGTATTCAATTATCTGCCTCTCATGATCCAGTGTTCATGTGTTTATATAATTGGAAAATTGAATGCCATCTCATTCTCAGGGGGAGGAGGGGGATAAAACACGAGTGTACTTTAGAGACTTAATGACAAAGTCACATTTCTCTTCCCTCTCATCTGATACAGTTTCCTCTGCATATTATTTAGCATCCAAAGCAATTTCCCATAGCCTTTAAGTTACCAGTCTGTGCACATGCAAAAGAAACGGCCAGAGATGCTTTATTCAGAACATGAATGCTAAAGCACTGATAATGTGCTAATCCTGAGGTACCTTTCTAGCAAAAGAAACAACACTTGAAAGGCAGTAGCCATAGGGCTTGTTAATAATACTTCTCTATACTCTTTCCAGGGAATAACACAGCACTCGCTGTTCCATCTGTCACAAAGGTGATATGTACATTGCATACCAGTGAACTCCTTGTTACTGGACATACTGGGTCAGGTATTCCTCACTGAGGATAAATCAGAATAAAACACTTCAATATCTGAGGAAGGTTTGAGGCAAGGTGAGCCCAGCCTTTCCCTCCAGATATCCCTCAGCCCTGCAGGCTTGTGTCTAGCCCAGATGTGCCCAAACTGCCTTGATGCCTCCTTGTTTGGTTTTAAGTTCTTTCTCTGCATAAAGCAGTTGTGATCCATTAGCTCAGCTTGCTGTGGTGCTGTACAACCATATCTGGATGCTGTGTGTCTGCATTCTGAAGGTGAATCCATCCTGTGTCATCTCTTTGAGGTGTTGCTGTCCATCAGCCTTTGCTGAGCTGATGCATCAGGTCAGGCCTTTCTGTCTTGGTGGTTGGAGGGTCAATCTCTGTGGTTTTGCCCTCTGGCCCCTCTCCTTTCCATCCCACTGCCCTGCACATGGGCTGCCTTTCAGTTCCACAGAGCAGAGATAAATCACTACTTGAGCAGGTCCAGCTCTAGCAAATGGAGTCCTGAGTGAAGTAGGTGGCTTTCCTAACGATCGCTGTTGTTTATCAGCAAAGAGAAGGAGGCTGACAGCAGGGCCTGCCCAGCATTACGGTGTCAGCGGCCCAAGGTGCTGCTGCATAGCTCCTTAGCTTGAAATGGGAGATGAAAGTGAAGTGATTGGCACATCTGTCATTGTCTGGGCTTTTCTCCACCTCCAGTCTCTGTCACCTGCAGAGGTTGATCAAAGCACTCCAAAGCAGGAGCTGTGCATGGGGATGGTGGGGCCTTACCATCGCGCCTGCACGTGCCTTTGGCTTTGCTCTGATAGTTCAGTTGCTGTTCTATGGAGCCAAATGCTGTAGCAGTTAATAAACACCGCTGGTGAGCGTGTCAGCACCCAGTCCTGGATGGATCATGTTGAGACTCAAGGTAGATGAGATGAAGAGCTGGGTTTCGGTCACTCCCCTGGCAGATGGGGGAGGGTGCAGGCAGGAGAGCTGCAGAGGCCCTGGGGGTCACAGCAAGCTGAAGGAGCCACTGATCTTCAGTGGAACATAAACACATCTTTAGAAAAAGGGATTTTTTTTCTCTCTTCCTCCCCTCTGCTCACCCATTGCCCTCTGTTTTAATCAAAGAACTTCATTTCTTTCCCTTGAAGCTCGTGTTCTCCCAGCTTTTAGCTTTGCAGTTTTACCTCTGCATTTCCCTTTGATCTTCCTACTTTTTCCTCCCTTGTTGTCATGATGGAGGGGAGAACTGAACTCTCTCTCCTTCCCTCTCCTGATCTTGGCTTTTTTAGGTATTATTGAGGAGTTAGATGATTGCACTCTGTGGTTCCCATTGATGTTGCCAGTTTTGGGGAGGGCTGCTTTGCAGGGAAGCTTTGTCTGAAGAACTGGGAGCTCCCCACTGCAACCCCACAACCCAACAGCCCTCCAAGGGATCATAGACTCGTTTTGGTTGGAAAAGACCTTTAAGCTCCAACCACTCACCTCACAGTGCCAAGCCCACCGTGTCCCTTAGCACCTCATCTACATGGCTTTGAAGTGTCTCCAGGGATAGGGACTCCACTACCTCCCTGGCTGGCATGTTCTGGTAGTTGAGCTCATTCTGCACCTGGGTACCTTTGTATTATCTGTGCCAGTTTGCTGCCTGGAGCAAGCTGCATGTGAGCTGGCCAGGCCAGGCCACTCCAGAGGTGCCCTGTCCTGAGCTGCTCTGCTTAGGGCTATCAGCATTGTCCAGTCTGTGGGAGTGTTTCTGTTTTGGATCTGGTTGGACTGAGATGTCCCTTGGTATCGACTGGGACTGTTTACTGCACAGGGCTACAGGTGTTTCCCAGCTGTGCTGCCAGGCAAGGATTCTCCTGCTCCCCATCTCTGACAAAAAGAACATGTATGTGTGCCCAGGGACTGGCAGCAGCCCCAGCTGTTCAGCCTGATGCTCCCTCCTGCTATTGACTCTGTGATGTGTAACTGCTGCAGAACCCCAGGCAGCCAAATGCACCCACACTGGGTTCTGGGCACAGCCACAGCACCATCCCCAATCCCAGCAGTGCTGTTGTGGGCTCCTCGCTGCCCACTCCAGGGAGAACTGCTCTGAGCACAAGCTGAGGACCCACTTTTCTTAGGTAATGACTCTGTTTGTATGGCTGTCACTCCTTTTGGAGAGGCTGACTGGCAAGACTGCTAATGTGCCTGTGCCTGTGAGCGCACACGGGCTCTGCAGCGAGCGCTCGAGTGTGCTCAGTAATTAGAAACCTGTCCAAAAATGTGAATGCTGTCACCACCTGTCTCTGTGTCTGTGCCTGACAGTTCTGCTGCTCAGTTACTGCTGGTGTTATACCTGTCTCTGCTCTCAAGCTTGGTTTTGTGGGAGAGAGATGTTTATTCCCTTTGCCTTCTGGTGCACAGTTTTGGGAGGAGGAATGACAGCACTCCTCTGAGTCAATTGACTTGCCAGCAGCAGCAGACCATCAGCAGGCAGAGATGCAGCATTCCCCAGCACTAGCCAGGGAGATGGAAGAGACACTGGGGGTTTGGCTGGAGCTCTTTTCCATACCCACCTTTCCATATCCACCTGGGGCTTAGCTGCCAGCTGGGGTTAAACCAGGACACTGAGCCATGTGCCACCTTTCTCTTCAGACAGAATCACCTTTGTTTTCTAGAGCAAGATCATTTACTTGAACTCAGGAGTTCTGTTCTGGTTCTGGAAGCCTGTAAGAGGAAATGCTGGAAAGCAGGTTGGCACTGAGTGCCAGAGCATCATTCCCTCCTGCCCAGTGCTGGGAGACTCAGTGTGAAAAGGGACTTTATAGGGCACTGACACTGCTTAAAAACAGCCTCTCTGTCCCTTCAGCAGCCTGACAGTCTGTTCAGCTGCTGTGGGATGGAGATAGTCGTGTTCTCACTGCCGGAGCCGTGCACTCTGCAGGGGACATGGTTAATCCCTGCATCACAGGGGTTACAACAAAGTGACCCTGGCCTTAGTCCAAATAAATAACATGAGCTGCAATTGAGACCTTATTAAATGACCTTTAGAGCTGGTTCCCTTTCTACACGGGGCTTCTGACTAATGTCTGAGGGCTTTAAGACAAGCTTGGGTTTTGGGGTTAACAACAAAGGGCTGTGAATAGCTGCATTGTCAGGCAAAGGAACTCCTGTGGGAAAGTCCTGCTTCTGTAGAATGACAATGTTTGGGGTTTTCAACCCAAGAGCCACAAATCCAAGCACTGACAACCTGCCTTTCAGCATCTCAAACACAAACTGTTAGTAAATTGAGCAAAAAGCCTTTTTTTTTTTGACTCAATATTGAGGTGAGCAGCTGAAGTGCTGGGAAGCTGGAAGGGCTTGGCATTTTGTCAGAGGCAGAGCACGTGTCTGGGATGCTTTTCCCCAGGATATGGGGTTTGTGCTGCCCCACAGCTGCTGCAGGCCCTGGCTGCCTGTGAAGGATGTGCATCTTCAGAGGGGTCACAGTTTCAGCATCTCTTGTGTGATTCAGAAGGCAGTGGGAAAAAGCATCTCTGCCTTGGTGAAGGTTGTGAGGCTTTCTCCATGGAGAGGAAGGGCAAGGGACCGATTCAGTTCCTTCACGGGCTGCAGGGGTCCTGGGTGGTGAGATGGTGTTTGGGCTCCCATGTGCTGCTGAAATCTCAGCAGGTGGGTGTCTGCATCAGCCCAGCTCGGCCTGATTTGTGTCTATCTGCCTGTCTCCCAGCCCTGCCGTGTGCTCAGCCCCCTCCTCGCTTGGTTAGCCCCAGCAGGATGAGATCCTGAGCCTCCAGCTCCCCACGGCCAGCCAGGTCCCTGCTCTCCTCAGATCACTTCTGCTTTACCTACCTTCGCTTCACCTTAAGCACACCAAAAAGGGGGGAAAAAAAAAAATCATCAGAACTACCCAGATAAATGCATCTGGTCTGTGTCTCAGCCTCATTTAACCTCCCACTGAGGAGATTGTATCACATGGTGCTCAGCTGAAGCCTATTACCCCGCCTGCCCGAGCATATCACACTGAATTACCTTCAGCCACAGGCCTGCCCTGGCTGCTCATGCCTAATGGCAGCCTCTTAAGTTTGAGGTGATTTATTTGGAGGTGTTTCTATTCGGTGGCACAGCAGGGGCTGGTGGTTTAAGCAGAGCTCAGTGAGCAGATGCCAGTGGGCTCTGCGGGGACGGGGAGGGAGCTGCCCTGGGAAGGGCCAGGAGCTGACTTTGCCCTGTATTCCTGTTCCTCACCATTGGCCCAGATAAAGCAAGTGTTAGTCCCAAGGAGTGGCTGTTCCTGCTGCACAGAGCAGGAGACCCAGAGGGGCAGAGAGCTCTGTCATCACCATCTGCTGAGTGCCACCACAGAGGCTGCGGGCCGTGGGCAGCCCTGCGTGCCCTCCCCTGCCCCCACACCCTTCCCTGGCCTCTGCCTTCCCCACCTCGAGGGGAGATGATGGTGTTCTGATGGCAGAAGCAAGTTCAATCATGTCACTGCTGACTTCTATTTACTGTAGGTGTTGGGTAGAACTGGTATGAAATTGCTGTAAAGGACAAAAAGCAAAAGCCTGTTGTGGTGACGTGATGCAACTTTCCTTCCTCTTTCTACACCTCAGTAGTGGAGTACAAAAGCCCTGCTGCAGGTCAGGGTGAGATGCACTAAGGAAGCAGCAGCAGCTCAGGCCTGGCTGTGGCTGGGATGGCAGCAGCTGGAGCTGTTGGTACTGGGCGGGGGGAGTCTATTGCCTGCAGAAACCCCTTCCAATGTGCCTGTGACACCCAGCCCAGCACACATCTCCTTGCTCTGGGGATGAGGGAGCACCGTGGCTTCCAGGCAGAGAACAGGGACTGTAACAGGTCAAAGTCAGTCAGTTTGAGACCACTGGTATTCAGGTTTCATTCCTCAAAGAGGTGGCACAAAAAATCAGATGGTGGAGGTTATTCAGTTATCACTCCTGCCAGAAATGAGGAATCTGATCATGCAGCAGGGCCACATCAGTGTTATTGATGTGAGCAGCAGCTGTGCTGGTGTTGGGTGGGAAGGGCAGAAATCCTGCAGGTGTCCAAGTCTCCCTCTTCCCTCACCTCCTTTTGTAATAACCCATTAACCTAATCTGATGTCTCTCCAAGATCAGCAACACTGCGGGGCACACGATGGCAAACTAAAGGCTGTTTCCCCAAGCTGTGAGCTCCTTGGGCAGATCCTGCAGCAGTGCCCCAGCAGCCCTCGTGGCACAGCCTGGATGGAGCACTCCAGGCTCTGCAGTGTTTCCCTGCCCAGGGGCTGAGAGCTGGCAGCCTGTGTGGGAGGAGAGAGAGATATTAGGGAGTGTTCTGCATAACATTTCACACTGCTTTGCAAGGTAATGCTATTACACCCACTACAGACTGATCTGTGCCCTCTCCCCTCCCTTCCCCCAGCACCCAAAGGGCCTGGGAAGGCATCTCCAGCACCCCTCACCCCAGCAGCTTGGTGCAGAGGCTTCTGAAAGCTGCCCGTGAGACCTGCTCAGCCTCTCAGGGTTAAGCCGACTACATCCACAGCCCCAGAGGAGGGAGATGCCTTGTGCCAGTCTTCAGGCTGTGCAGGGAGCGCTGGAAGGGTCCAAGGCAGGGCAGTGTGTTGTTGGGAGAGGCTGCAGCCTGCCTGGGGAGGCTGGGGGTGATCTTGCTCCCTGGCACAGGTTGTGTTGGCCTCCTCACTGCCCTGGGCACTGGGCTGGGACTTGCCCGTGGGCTCAGGTCAGAGCACCCGAGGGGGTCAGCAGGGCTGGTGTGGCAGAGTGTGGGCAGTGACAGGGCTGAAATACAGTTGTGAACAGCAGCAGGAGCTGAACCAGCAACATCAATAGCAGTTTCTAGATAATGATCTAATTAGCACAAACAACAAGTTTGCACTAATGACTCTTGTTCTCCCAGCCCCTTCCTTTCTGCTCCCTGTCCTTATTGACTGTGGCAGGGAGCTGCTGTGCTTCCCGGCTCTGGGGCTTTGACTTCTGCAGAGGATGTTTGCTCCGGGGCTGGGGCTGTGCGTGGGGTGGCTGCTAGCAGAAGGAGGAGAGGGAGGAAACCCCTCTGCTTGGCTTTTGTAGCCTGCTACAGGCCTTGGGAAAGTTGTGTTCCCACTACATGTCCCCAGATGGGAACAGGAGGGTGCTGAGTCTCCCCAGCTGCAGTGCAGGGTGGGAGCCGAGTGCTTGTGAAGGGCTGGGGAAGCTGTGAGTGAAAGGCACTGGACAGGAGCAGAGATTAGAGATGATTGTGGGAGGAGCAGGAACAAGCTGTTTGTGTCCATGGCACTGTGCTCCTCAGCTCTGCCACTGAAACACAAAGGCTCTCTCATGCCATCCAGGCCTCATTCTGACACAGGTTCAGTGCTGTCAGTGCTCAGCAGAAGGGCTGTGGCTCTGGCCTCAGCTGTGTGCTGGGCGTTTGCTGGTTCCAGATGTGCTGCAAGGTCTGAGCTCTGCTGGGTCTGAGCTGCTTGGCAGGGGGTGGCAGGGGGGGATCTACCCCCGTCCCTCAGCAGTGTTGGGATCCTGCTGACACAAACTTTGAGTGAAAGTCTTGTCACAGCCTTGAGGCAAAGGCTGTGATGGGGATGAAGCAGAAACTCCTTTGGTGTTTGTTTGGGTGGCTGACACAGGATGAGGCGAGCTGCTGCACTCAGCCCTTACTTCATGCATATGTTTCATAGAACTTTACTCTTTTTTTTGGCCAGGGTGCCCCAGTGTCTGCAAGGGACATCCAGCCTGGACACTGGGGTGGGCTCAGGCACCTGCAGCAAAGGCAAGTGCCACAGCACAACTGGCACAAAGGTTCTGCTGCTTCCCGGGCTGTGAGGGGAATGTGCTGACTGGCACCACGAGCAGCCCCACAGTCTGCTGCCTCTCACTTACTGACTTGAAACAAATCCTGTTAAGGAGCAATTACTGGAACATCATTATTGCTGATGAGTCTTGGGCTAAAATGCCTCTCCAGATTAGGAAACCTCAAGCTGATGCATCCACCACCCTTGGGGTCTCAGCCCCCCTTTGTGCTGCTGCTGCTCAGACCCTCCCTCCTCAGCCTGGCCCTTCTGCCCAGAGGAGCCTTGGGCTGTGCTCTGGGAGCAGCTGCAGACAGGCTCTGTCTGGGCTGCTGAGAGCTGTCGAGTGCTCAGGGATGTTCTGGGTATTGCAGTGGAGAATTTAGCTCTGCTCTAATGAAGCCATAACAAGCTGCTTAAGAGCTTTTATTCAAATTGAGGTGTTCTTGACTAATCCCTCCTTGCAGCAGCTCTGAGATGATGCCCTGTGTTTTCCTGGGCTGTTTTTCTCTCTCAACCTTCACTTTCAACAAGGTTAAACTTGGAGGCACGGGAACTGCCCATCTCGGTCTGGTGGCACCAAGGGGCAGATGTGGGTTGCTGGAGCAGGTGGGTGAATCACAAAGGTTCAAACCTCCCCCAGAGCAGTTTCAGTGCCTGGTGTGCCATGGGGAGGGGGGGGCCAGGCATCAGCACTCAGGTGAGGCTGCTTTAGCAGGGGGTTGGATGATCTCAAGGTCCCCTCCAACCCCACCATTCTGAGGCTCTGAGATGGGGTGTGGGTGGAGGATGCAGCTGCGGCAGGAGGGGGCAGCAGGAGCTGCTGCCTGGACACTGGGTGGGTGCTGGAAGAGCTGCTGCCCAGGGCCCTTCACTTTGAGGCAGCTCAGGGACAGTGCAGGTGCCTTTGCACCCTCATGCTGGAAACGCTGCCTCCTGAACAGGGCCCTGGGGCTCTTGCCCAGCAGAACTGGTGACATTAAATGCAGCTGAGTGTGTTGGGATGGTCTGAGGGGGAAGGTGGGACCCAGAGGGAGGATTTTAGCTCAGGTGGTTTTTATCTCCCTCTCAGGGGCAGCTGCTGGCTCCCAGCTGAGGCAGCAGCAGATTCTCCTGCCTGAGCCCAGCCACAGCCTGAGCTGACTCTGTGCAGACAGCCTGTCTTCCCCTCTCCCAGCAGAGCTGATTATGAGGATGTTAATGAGACAGAGGTGCTGATGCTGCCCAGGGTTAATGACTCTCCTTCAAGTTTCCTGGTACTTCTACTGGAGAGACAGCAGCAGGTCAGTGAGGCAGGAGGGGGCAGTGGGCACAGGGGCTGTGTCAGCTATGGGCTGCAGAAGGGTTTTCATGGGGTGGCTGGGACAGTCTGGTGCCAGACTGCAGCCAGACATCCCTCCCTGCCAGCAAAGGGACAGGGAGGGTTTCTTTTCCTAGTGCTGAGCACAGTGCTCTGCAGCTCCTGCCCTCCCTCTGGAGCAGCTCCAACCTCTCCTGCATCTCCAGTCCCTGTGTGAGCTGGGCTTTGGCCCTCAGCTGGTGTCAGAGGTGGAGCAGGAGCTGGGATCATTTGCTGCAGCTTCCCACACCATCTCCTTCTGGCTTCTACCCTGCCTGCAAATGCCCAGATCAGGGATGTGGCTGCTTCTGCCCCGGTACTGAGTGCTGGCAGGGGGTGGCTGGCCAAGCCATGGCTGCAATGGGAGCAGCATTTCAGGTGACGTGTGTGTGTGTGTGTGTGTGGCTCCCACAACGATGAGCAGAGGTGCTGGAGCACTTACATAAAATATCTAAATAAATCTTTAATATTTCTAGTTGCAAATGTACATAAATTGCACGGCCACAGCATTTCTTTGAACACCAACGACTGTCTCTGTACATTATTACATGGTTTAAGAGGAGCTGAAGGAGGTCCAGCAAACACTTCCACTTTGCTGCTTTCTTCTTGTTGTTGTTTTTAAACATACTTACAAAAAAAAAAAAAGAGAGTTGTTTGTCTTTATAAGAGGATATAAAACATAGCAACTGCTTATCAGGAACAAGTATCAGCCGAAGCAGATATACAGAGAGAGGTATATCTTGAGACACAGTGATGTATGAGAGAGGAAGATGTGACATGGTGACTGCACTCGGGGGCTGGGTAACTGATGTGGGGCCACAGGGCGCTTACAGCAACGCCAGAGCTCAGGGCAGCTGGGGGTCAGTGCTTGACCCTCACACCCTTTCTCTGAGCGTTTGCTGTGTAACCCCGTGAGCTGCAGGTTGGCTTGTTGCTGGTGTCCTCCCTCTGCCTCCTGCCTGTCACCTTCTCCAGGGGAGAAGGAAAAGGCAGCAGTTGTCAGTGGGGGCTGCAGCAGGGCCTGGCAGGGCTCAGAGAGGGTGCTTGCTGCATGGCTGTGCCCCGTGGCCAAGCAGCCTCCTCTGAAACTGCCCTGAAGAGACAGAGTCCTGCTTGGGGCCGGGCAGTGTCCCTTGCTGTGGCCAGTGCAGGGATCTGCTGGTGGCCACACACTCGGAGCCACGTCAGGCCCCAGCACTGGCCGGGCCACAGGCGTGGGGAGGAGGCTGAGCCCAGCAGTGGGGGTGGGCAGGTGAGGGGCTGTGCTGCCCAGGAGCCCTCCTGCCTGCCCCCAAGCCGGAGTCACAGGATTGCTTGTTGTCACTCTGCAGTGACAGTGCTGGAGCCCTGGGCACGGCCGCCAGCACAGACACTGCGATCACTCCTAACAGGGAGAAGCCTGTGAGTGCTCCAGCCTTTGGAAATGCTTCATTACCTCTGATTGCTTTCCTAGGAGAGCCTGTGATGCTTTGCTCAGGTGCATCAAGTCCCTTCTCCCTTCAGGAGTATTTGTAGCTGCAGAGCCCGTGTCCTGCCCCGTGCAGGCTGCAAGGCTCGGCGTGTTCTCACAGTGCAATCAGTGCTGTACAGCTGCAACAGCAGGAAACAAACTGACCAGACTCCAATGACAATGCAGTGACACAGGACTCTTTGGATGGCAGCAGGATTTGCTTGAACTGGTGCAAAAGGGGCTGGTGATTACACTGTAGTGTTAGTTGGCATGGGGAAGGACGTGGGTCCTGCCTGTCGTTTGGCACTGAAGCCACAATCCCTGGCCAAGATGATACTTACAGTCCACAGAGACCTGGGGGTACTGCTCAGTCCATTCCATCCCCCCTTTACACAGATCTTTGCTGTGTGTGTGTGTCCACTACAGTTGAACAAAACTCCAAATCAAAACTCTTAGAACAGAATCCTTGAGGTGGCCCAACCCCAAATCTGGATCCCTGGCTTCCCTCCGTTTCATCCCCCCCAGCAGGGAGGAGGCTGAAATCATGAGTGGTGGTTGGATCCAGATTTGCTGCTTGAACCCACCTCGAGACAGCAGTGAGAGACAGCCCGATCCTGACCCAATAAGCAGCACCAAGTTACTATGTACAGCTGTTAGTGAGATCCACACGTTACAGGGAACACTGCAAACAGGTACCAAAAAAAAAATAGTAAGACTTGTATTAGGATAAAAATCTGAGTGTGACTCTGTTTCATTTACACCTCGACGAGTTTGCACTACAACAGCCTCTTAGTGCAGAGCGTGTGAGAAGGAAGCAGAACCCATCAGCACAGGCTGGGGGGGGCAGCGGGGGGCTTTGCTGCAGCCCAAACACCTCAGGGACCTGCCTTGGGTATTGCTACGGCAGAGCCAGGCCCAGGGCTCCCTCACTCACACACACACACACACACACACAGAGCAAGGTACAGTCCATAAATAACAGAAACACAGACCCAATAACAGAACTGAGCTGAGCCTGCATCGGAACACCTACCCCCAAACCTTCCCAGGGGAGGGTCAGGCTAGGGCCGGAGACAGGGGAATGGGGAGGGGAGGGTGGGAATCTCTGCTCTAACAATTCATCCTCACTTCAGTTTCTTTTCATACTGGCTCAGGAAACTAAGCAACAACTCCAGGAGGTGTTGCCACTGGAACGTTTATGATTTAGTAAGTGGCTGTGGCAGGCTTTAAGCGTTGCTGCCAGTCCAGCAGTGCAATGTGTGTTCTGCAACCTGCACGGCAACGGTACCCGGGAGAGGCTGGTAGCTCGGGGCAGGGGCAGCAGTGCCTGCCTGGGGCTTGTGGTTGAGGAGGCTGAGCTGTACCGGTGCTACCAGCACTCCACAACTGTTTTGTGGGTGTTTCTTTTTTGTCTGCAGCTCTTCAGGAGAGCCCTGGCTCCATGCCCCAGCCCAGCTGGCCGTGGATGGATGCTCACCCCGTGCCACTCCTCTACCGTCACTTCTCTCTTGCAAAGCTTCAGTCTCTCACTCCACAGGTATTTTGGAACTCAAAACCAATCATCTCTAAACAAACAGCTGAGGGCAACAGCCATTGAGAGTCATCTTTCTTTTGCAGGGTTCTTACAGTGTGTTGGACCCTGAGGCAAAGGCAGCTCTAAGTGTTCACAGCACCCTGGCTGCTCCTACCCTGTCTGGGTCTTTCTCCAGTTGTAACCTTGTCAGTTTTGTGAGGTTCTTCACAGCCACCTCTGCTAAGGCTCCACACCTGAAAGGTGACTGCACTGGCCATCAATACTTGGGCCTTTTCTCTGAGGAGCTCCGTTTGGGGTGTGCTGTGTGGCTTCTGCAGAGGCTCCTCTGAGGACTGAGCCGCAGGGGACTCGGCCCAGGGCTTCCAGGGAACACCAACACGTGTAGGACACAAACAAAGAGCATCTGTAAGGGTTGCAAAGAGCCGCGTGTGGCAGGATACTGTCAGTGAGCTTCACTCAACGCAGAGCTCACCGGCAACCAGCGGCCTGCTCGGGCCCTAAGCTGTGTAGAGCCCCAGGCCCAGCCTTTGGCTGTGTGTCTGCACGTGGCAGGAGGAGCTCACGCAGCCCTTGAGCTGTGTGTTACGCTCTAGTGGGAGGAACAGGCAAGTGTCCTGTGCACTGTACACTGCCAGCCGAACCTCAGAGAACTCTCTCTGGCTCTTGGTACGAGGGACCTGCTCTGAGGAGTGGGAGGCACGAAGCACTAACTTAAAAAAAAAACCAAACCCAAGCCAAACCCAACCCCCAGAAGCATGAAGCAGAGCGTGGCAGGGACACAGCGGCACAGCCCCCGCTCCAGAGCGAGCCTGAGCCTGCCCACTGTGGCTCAGCAGTCAGCAAAAGTCTACTCCTGGCTTATGCCTGCACAGTGCTCCTGACAAGGGGCCTTTGTGGCGGTGGTGGCTGCTGTTCTTGGTGGTTACTCCCTTATGACCATGTTTTACATTCTTCGAGCCGGTTAATTTCCGTGCAGTGCTCACTCCCAACTCTAACAGCACAGTATTCCAGAAAATGGGATCTTTTTGTTTCTAATGCATACTGTGAAAGAAAAGAAATACAATTACCGATCTTCATGCTTCTTCAGGGCTTTCTCTTTGTTTCTTTGCCTGTTTTTTCCTCCCCAGAAACAGTAAAAAACACCTCTGCACAGGGCATTCCATCCCCACAACGACCCCTCGGCCAGGCACGGAGCTGCCGCTTCTTGCAGCCCCTCACTCCCCCTCACCACCACGGGCACCAGCAAGCCCACAGCCCCTGAACCTCAGGCACAGCTCGGGCACCAAACACAGGCAACATCGACTTTATTCTGTGGCTGGAAGCGTGTGTGGGGTGGACAGTGCCCTGGGGCTATTGCTTACAAAGACTCTTCCCAGTTGTTTGTGAGAAAGCAGAAGCTGTGGAGAGGAACCGAGTTGTCCTTTACCAGGTGCCAGCTCCTCCTTCCACTTGGTGCACTGGGCTTGCCCTGCACCCCTGCAGCCGTGCCCTGCTCCCCTGCCCTGCGTTCCCTCTGACCCTGACCTTCCCTCTGCACTGCGCTCCCTACACGGGCAGAGCTCATCACACACTAATTAGCTGTGTAAGCACCCCCTGCACAGTCACCCCCCCGAGCCCGGTGAGGGAAGAGGGCTGAGGGTTTGCTCTGGGGGAGCTGCAGGAGCAGCCTTCCTGCCCTCCCCTCCGTACCCTGCGGCGCCCTGGGCCGGGGTCTGCTGCAGGCTGTGCCCAGCTCCCCTGGTTTCGCTTACTGCAGGGACAGGGGTGTCACTCCTTGCTGGGAGGGGTGAGCCACATCTTCTGGGCAGTTTAGAAGGAAAAGGTTACTTTTTGTTTTGTTTTGTTTTGTTTTGTTTTGTTTAAAGGTGAAAAAAAACACCACTGATTGAAATCCAACAGTGACAAGCCATCCTCTCAGATCAGGTGTGATTGATTTCCTTATGCCACTCATCTCTCACTCGAGCTTCCCGTTCCCCTCAAAGTGCCGGCACTGGCAGCTCCCAGCAAGGCCGAGTCAGCGCGGCGTCCGCAGAAAAGGAGCTGGTTGTGTCCCGAGGGGGGGGGCCTCACGCTGCTGCTGCACGTCTCTGGCCAGGCCTCCTGTCCTGCAGCACCCTCCGTGGGTTAACAATTACTGCTGTTTCTGAATTCTCCATTCTCTGTAATCTGCAATTTAGTTGGGTTTGTGGGGGAGATCCCATTACGTGTCTGCATGCTGTACCTCTCTTTCAGCTGAGTGAGGGCACTCATTAGCCGTGCGTTGGCAGCGTCCAGGGAAGCAATGCGTTTCTCCTGAGAACAACAAGGCAGAGGGAGCAGTCAGGGCAAAGCTTTGGAGGTCTGTCCTTCTGCCAGGGCCACCCAGAGGCCTCTTGGGCCAGCACCTTTCCCTTTGGCCCCCTTAGATGTGGGGTTTTTTTTTTTCCTACTACACCACACGTTCTGTGACCTGCTGCCCTTGGCAGGGCCACAAAGGCCCTTCCAGCTGAGCAAGGGGAGCTGCTTTCCCTTCAGCATCCTGAAGAAAATGCAGAGAATGGTTTCTCTAATTCTTCAGTTACACAGAGATTCGTTGTGCTGTTTGCTGTCACGTTTCTGTGGGGCAGTGCCCAGCCCTGGAGGGATCCCAAAGCTGTGGGGCTGAGATGCTGAGGGCCTTGGGTTAGTGCTGGGCTGGGCAGGGTGAGGACAGGGCTGGGACTCCCTGAAGTTCACGGACTTTTCCAGCTGGAATGATTCTGTGATCCTAGCAGCAGCTGTTACAAAGACAAGAAGATTCCTCTTCTAAAACCTAGTGCTCTCCCAAGGCAGTTATTCCTGTCAGTGTTTAATTGATTTTGGTAGCGTAAATTAATAGTTCAAATGACTCGTGGCCCCCCAGGATGGCTCTGATGGCAACTCTCGCTGATTAAAGGATTGCAAAGAGGGGAGCAAGAGCTTCAGGGTTGTCTCCTGTGCCTGAGACACTGAGGAAGCCACCGTCCCCCCCGTCTGCATCAGTGGAGGGAACAGAAGCAGCTCAGAGGGACACAGAAGCCTGCCTGTGTGCATCTCTGAAGGTCCGTGTATGAACGCTCCCAGCACTATGACTGTGCTGATGGACACATTTTGGGCTGACGAAAGGGACTAGAGCAGTGGGCAGAGCCCTGTGCCCACCTGGTGCTGCTGGAGGCCAGAAGGGAACCTGGTGGTTTATGAGCTCTGAACAAATAACTCAGCTGAAGAACTGTGATTCCTGTCATGAAGTTACAACTGTCTCATCTCCTTTTAATTAGCTCCATCGAAAATTAGTCATGAGCAGTGACTCACAAATCATTAACAGGGTTGCTACAGGTAAGCCCAGAATGAATACCCTGCCACTGAGCCACAGGCTGTGGAAGGCCCAGCTGCTGGAGGTGCTGCTCCTTCTCCAGACACAGGAAAAGAATACAAGCCATATCTTCAGATTCTCCTTTCCAAGCCCAGCATGCTGCACCCCTCATCCAATGTCCCTCTGCCTTTGTAGCCCCCACCAGTAACTGAGCCTCCTGATCTGTGAGCCACAGCCCCAAGGCTGAGACAACCTCTGGCCAGGCTGTGTGCTCCCTGCAGCCAGTGCACAGACACTGCTGGAACAGGAGGCACCACACAAAGCTCTGGAGACCTCAGGCTGAGCTAACGAGGAAGTGATCCTTCCCCAAACTGCCTGAGCTGTGGGCATGGTCCTTCCCCAGACAGCCTGAGCTGTGGGCATGGTCCTTCCCCAGACAGCCTGAGCTGTGGGCATGGTCCTTCCCCAAACTTGCCTGAGCTGTGGGCATGGTTCTTCCCCAAACTGCCACCCCCCACATCCTCTATGTCACTTGCCAAGCTCCAAGGCTGGAAAGAGCCGTATGAACACGAATGCTGTGACAATGAACTGCATCCTGCTTGGCCTGAGCAGCTCTTTTACTGCCTGCAGCTTGCTGCTGAATCCCTCATGCTCACAGTGTCCCTGTGCTGGAGCTGGCACTGCTGCATGGCAGGGAGGCAATCTGAGATGTGCTGCAGCCCTTGGCACTGACCTGTGCATCGATAATCTTCTGCTTGGAATCCACAGCAGCTTGCATTTCTGCATGGTCCTTCTTTAACTCCTCCTCAACTGACATCAGTCTGGCAGCCAAACAGACAAGAGACAAAAAGACATTTGTTGGGCTCTGCCAAGCCCAGGTGTTAGTCTCACACACATCCAAATCAGCCCGAGTGAATGACACAGATCGTGTCCTCACTTAGCTCTCGACACCAAAGAAGCAAAGAGGTGATGCACATGCCTGAAGCCCACAGCAAGAGCTGTGAGACACCAGAGCAGCAAGTCTGGAAGTGTCTTCACAGAGCAGAAATCACAACACTGGGACACCCTGAGCTGCTCCCAGGACCCAGAGCTGTGCCAAGGCACCAAGGAGACACAGTCATTGGCACCAGCTCTTCTTACACACAGACCAGCAGCTCACAAACAGCCTTTTTTCTAGCTCTTGCTCTAGAGATGTCTACAGCAGACTGACTCCAAGCCTAGTGATGCAGAGCTGTGAGGGTCAACCCATTTCTGAAGGACCCAGTTGGCTTGGCTCAGGTAAAGGTGGAGCAGCTGGACTGGCAGGGTCTGTCCTGGACAAACTCTGCATCCCACTGGCTGGGAAAACAGGATTTAGAGCTGGGAGTAATGAGATGGGGAGGAGATCTTCAGCTAAACATTTTGACTGTTACATCTCATGCTCCAGTGAACAGAGGCCTGCCAGACTCCCTGAGAACTGAGGCATCTCCCCCTCAAGTGCCACCTTTGTGAAGCAGGAAAAGGTCCCAGGTAACACTGATGGAGGGACATGAACAGTCGAGGCTTCAAATCCTCCTCTGGAGCTGTAACTCAGTAAATACTGGAAAACCCACATGAGGAACCTGCCTGTGTCCCCCAGGAACCCAGCCCCCCTGAGCAGGGGTGAGCTCTCACAGCAGCCAGGCTGCCTGCCCCTCTGCCCCTCCAGCACTCTCCTCCCCTCTACCTGCTGATGATGCCCTTCATCTGGATCTCCTTGTCCTCCTGCTGCCTCCGGAGCCGCTCCTCGCTCTCCTCCAGCCTGGCCTGGTACTCCAGCATCAGCTTCTGCGTGGTCTCCTCCTGGCACTTGAAGCGAGTCTCGTACTCCTCCAGCTTCTTGTTGGAGATGCGAAGCTTGTCCTGCAGCAGCACCAGGTCCTGCTGGTACTACAGCACGCAAGGACACACACAGGAGGAGAAAACACACGTGCTGTGTTACCTAGCAGGACTTTGTCCTTGCCAGGGTTTCCCCACAACCCCATCTGGCCCCTCTCCTTGCATGAGACTAGCTGCAAACCCGTGTCAGATAACCCCTCTGGCCGACACCTCCTCTTCAGTCTTCGGCAGCGACGCCGCGTCCCCAGGGTGGGCAGGTCACTGGCAGGTTCAGAGAATGGGTTGTTAGCAGAGTCTGGCAGTTCACGTGGGCAATGCAGGTTAGAGTGATGAATGTCAAACGCATCTGGCACCTTCCTCACACCAACAGCCCCGGGCTCAATGCAGGCACAAGCTGCTCTCGTGGGGTTTTGGGTTTACACATGAGCTCTCTGGTCTACAGCAATAAACGTGAGTGCTTTGGATGGGCTGGAAGCCAAGTAGGAGTTGTGGGTGCTGCTGCCTCCTGCCAGGCTTTGCTGCAGAGGGCGACTCGTGGGTGTGGGCACTGAGCACCAGTGCCTTTTGGGGCCCAGCCTTTTAAAGAATGCAACCAGACATCACACCAGGGCTCAGGCTGAGAAGAGCTGCTGCGTGAAGCCAAGACCCCACAGCTGTACTGGTCATTCAGATGAAGCTAAAAGCAGCAGAAGGATCACATGAAGCAATTCACTACTTTCGAACTGAGTACAGGTGGGTTCAGCTCTTGCAGAAGCACAGCATTCACTACAACTTGCTTTGCTAAAGGAAAACTTTGGCTGTACAAACCCTTCCATTGCCAAAATAACATCTTTGGGAGCTGTCTTTAAATCCATCAATCTCAACCGGAACAACCTCAGACTTAACACGCAGCTGATACGTGACAAGCTGCTTCTAGAGAGTCAGATAGGGGAAAAAGACTTCCATCTGAGTCATGAAGTCTGCTACAAAGCCACAGTGTTATTCATGAGCTGACAGGAACGTGCTTGAGCATCTTGCCTTGGTCGTCTGAACACTGGGTCCTGCCCCCAAGCCATGGACTGGGCTGTGTCCCAGTTTCCAGAGTCCTGCTGGGGAGCCTGACCAGCACATCAGCTCATGGGGCTGCTGCCCATGTCCAGGCCAGCCTGACCCCCAGCCCATGGGGATCCACGTTGCTCTCCTGGTGCCTCTCCCCTGACTGACTGCAGAAGTCACTGTAAGCCCAAGGACTGACAGTTTACAGTGCTGATGGTCTTTGAGCTGTGGCAGCAGGAGGGCAGGACCCCTGAGCCTGGGCAGGGACAGGCACTGCAGATCACTCTGGTTTTCCTTTAGCAAAGCTTTTCCTGCAGCACTGAAGCAAGACAGTTTGCACATGTAACCTGGAGTGAGGGAGAACACAGACGCCCAGACAGCTGCACAGAAGCGCTGAAGCCAGACAGAAGGGAGCTGCTTGAAGAGGAAAGATTAGATACCTACCCTAGCCTTAAAATAGGAGCAGCATAAGTGAGGAGAGGCCTCAGGGCCCGAAGGAGTCGCTCCTGGCTCTAGAACACTTGGTCTCATTCTCCGTTACCATTCCCAGCTTACGGTAATGGGCAGAGAGATTATGCTAATGGTGATCTTCAATGTCAGTGACTGATGTGACAGCAAAGTAACAAAGGATGCTGCATGGCAATGAGACCACAGGCTGCTGGGGCTGGGGGCTCCCTCTGGGCCTCGCACAGGGGCTGGTTTGCTGCAGAACCATGTTTGTAGCCCCTCCTTGTGCTGGCATGGTGATGGAGCAGTGCCTACCCGCTCACAGCTGAGCCCGTTTCACACACAGGGGGCAGGAAGGGGCTCAGTGAAACAAACCCAAACGTGAACTGTGCCCAACTGCAGTGGCCCTGGCAGAGCCAGGCTGCTGAGGAAGCAGCAGTCAGCAAAGATGGGATCTTCTCAGCTCTCAACCGCTGCATCTTTATTTCCAACCCTACTTTGTCACCCCTGGCCAGGCCTACTCTGTGCCTCCCCACCACAGGCCCACTCATGAGCTGGGCCCCTTTCCTTCACTGGCAGCACAGGGTCTCTCTGGGGCCATGGGCTCAGGCTGAAAACCCTGGAACTCATCTCCTGACAGCCCCCCCATACTGGTCAGGCCCTAGTCTGACACAGCCATCACTGCAGCAGTCCAGTGTCCCCAGGCCCCAGGCTGCCTCTGAGATCAGAACCTGGATGTCATTTTTAGGTCTGTTACAGCCTTTTGATGTGGAAGCTGCTTCTTGCTACACGTCCCCGTTGTGAGGCCCGAGGCTGCCTGTCCCTTACTCTCTTCTCTGATAAAACAGAGGGAGCAGGAACTGGGGAAGTACCAGGCACTGGCTGGTTTCAGTCTGTTGCAGGGCAGCACCAGCTCTTCATTCCTGGCTCCTGCTTTCCTTACTTGCTTTCATCAGTCAGCGAGTGTGTGCAAACCTCCCAAATCTTCCCCAGAAGTGCCCTGTGAGGCTGAGCAGCCAGGCAGACAGCAGCCTGTCACCCCTCTCTCCTGGACAGGGACGTGCCACACAGCCCACCCTGTCCCCAGGGTGCTCAGATGAACCACATTCAAGGAAATCCTCTCTCTTTTTAGAACCTTGTTTCAATCCAATCAGGTTTTACCTTTTCTGCTTGGCTGAGCTCGTCCTTATTCCTGAGCTTATCCCTGTGCTTGGAATCTGGGTCAATGCTTTCATCTTCTAAAAACTGCATGTTCATATTCAAAAGCCAAGCAGCAGTGCGGTCCAGGGCATTGGGGTTCACAGGAGAAGGGGCCTACAATGAAACATACAACCATAACAAGAGAAACACCTGTAACAGAAACGGTCACCAAGCTGGACAGAGAGAATTTCCTTCCAACAAGCCCTCGCCCCCGCTGCTCAACCAGCACCAAAGCAGTCTGAGCTACCAGAGCAGTCAGGGCTGGGGGGTTGCGACAACTCCTGTTCTGCATCTGCACGTTGGTTTAGGTCAGACAGCTCTTGACAGGCCAAATCCTTCCCTGTGCCACCCCCACTGAACAGAGGAACGTGTGTGCTGCAGGAAAAGGGAGGAGCTCGACCTGCTGCTTTCACTCTGTGAGCAGAGGTTTCCCTCAGCTCTTCAGCCTCTTGTAAGCTTTCCTCCCCTGCAGCTGGAGGGAGCAGGAATGGGGGCAGCACAGAGCTGCCTGCTGGGGAGATTCCATCCAGCTCAAGCCAGCTCTGCCAACTGAAGAGCTGCTTTGGGTCATGCAGGTGCCTTCCTGGAATAGAACAGGTTTCTTTTTGGCTGAGGCTACCCTCACAATGCTGGAGAGGTCTAAATGCTTGACACCTTAGCAGCTCATCTCTAGGCCTGCTGCTGTGGGAGCTGGAGGAGCAGAGCTGTGCCACGGGCAGTGAGCTGTGGCCACGGCTGCTGTGTCCAGGCCCTGCAAATGGCATTGCCTACACACCTTCCCTTCCTCAAGCTCATAACGTGGTTAGGATCTCCAGCTATTCCCCCTCCATTCTGGCTCATGAGAAACTGCAGTAACCAGTTTCTGGGATGAACAGGGGGGATCTGGATGATTTGGTCAAAGGAACTGAAGTGAACAAGTCAGAAAGGTCACGGGGACTTTCTCCTTCGTTCAGCCCTCACGAGTGGGGCCCGGTTTAACCACCTCACTGGGGCTGGGGCCTCTCCCAGGCCACCTTCCACTCTGGTCTTTTGCTCCCAGGATTTTGAATCCGGAGTTTCAGACTCATCTCACGACCATCACTTGCTACAGATCCTCACCCAGCCTGCAGCTCTCTGCTTTTCCTGGCACGTCCAGCGTGGGCTCTGCGCCTGTGCTGGCTGCTGCTCAGACTCAGTGCAAAGGCCACTGGTAAAGGATGTCAATGAACAGAGCTCAGCTCACTGTGCCTGGATCCTCCTGCCTCCTTCTCTGGAGGAGTAAAAAAAGGAGATCTGATCTGGCCTGGGACAGGCTGGAAGTCAGTTCAGAAGATGAGCTTCCAGAAGTAGAGGGAAGTGCTTCTGGCTGACAGGGATGGGGGTTCATGGACTTGTAAAACGGCCCCCAAGGGGGTTTCTTTGTTCTCAAACACCATTTCATCCCATCACCCACGAGCAAGCTGATTCATTATGGTTTGCTGCTAGAGTAAAAGCAGAGTAAGGGTAGGAGAGGCATTCTGAGAGCTTGAGGACTCGTGAGAACCTTTCAGAGGACAACAGGGGTGGGTGGAGGACAGGGCTGCAAACACAGCGTGGCCAGGGCTTTCTGAAGGTCACCCACAGCTTCCCACTTTCTTTCTGGAAGAAACTGCTACCCAACAGGCTGCTGCTGCTCGTCCATCTCTGTGCCCTCTGCACCTAATGAGTATTGATCCACGTTCCACAAACACTGCTGCGTGGCACACTTGCTAATGTCAGTGCTTAGGGATCGACCTGCGAGTGTGGACAGGTTCCAGAGGGGCTGATCAAACAGCCCTGAGCGGGCAAGGGCTGACAGAGGCCTCCAGGGCTGCCCTGGGAGGGACGGGCAGCCACACCGGCTCTGCTGTTCCTCCCACACCAGGCTGCTGAGGAGCTGCCTCAGTGTCACGACTGGGCTGAGATGCAGCAGGGGCCCTGCCAGTCCTTCACATCCACTGGGCCTGCATTGCTCATTCACACTCTTCCTCCAGGCACTGAGAGGCCCCGCTTTGTGTTAATCCTCTCCAGGGCTAGTTCTGAAATGCTGAGTGAAGAAATGAGCGCTAGAAAAACCACTGAACCGGGCCAGGAAAAGCAGAGGCAGCCTGGGATGTGCACCATGGAGAGTGCAACCGACCTCTGTGCAGAGCAGAGCGTGGTCTGGGACAGAACCCCTGTACAGCAGGAGGGGACACACTCCTGCCTCACCTCTCACACCCCACGGCTGCCCTTACAGGACGGTCTCCCAGGTCAAACAAGGAGTGTCCAGCACACGATGGTGCCGTGGCTCAGCCGGGACAGCAGCAGGGAGCCTGAGCTACGGAGAAGGCTGAGGCATGGTCCACGTCTGGGAGATGGTGTGGGGTTGACTATGGCATGGGATGAGAGCCTGGGCATGGAGAGGCAAAGCGGTGACGAGATGGTAGCGCAGGGCAGAGGCGTGACTACCGTCACCCTCCTGCCTCTGCCACGTACCGCCCTCAGCAGCCACGTGCCAGCGTGCCACAGGGAGGCTGTGTCCCCAGCCCTGGAGAGCCCCCTGGGGCCAGGAGCCACAGAGCATCCAACCCATACACGATGCCACACAATCTCCATCTCCTCCAGAACAATATCCCCTCCCCTGGCACCAACCCAGCTGCCCTGGCTCCGCGTGCCGGGCCCTGCTCGCCGCATCCCCTGCGCTCACCTGCTTGTGCATGGTGCGCTGCTTCATCTCGGGGCTGTCACCCTTGGAGGAGGAGGATTGCTGGCGGAGGCGGGCGCCGCTGCCGGGCCAGTCTGGGGAGGAGGACAGCAAGGTGCCGGAGGCCGGCCGTGGGTACTGGCTGCCGGCGAGCAGCGAGGGCGGCGTGCGGCCGCGGGCGGCGGGGGGAGGCGGTGGCGGCGGCTGGTCGATGCGGCGCTGCGGGCCAGCGCTGTTCTGCCGCGGCACCGTGGGCTGCCCACCCTTCTCCGACAGCGAGAGCTGCCGGCGCGCCAGCTCCCCGGTCCGGCGGGCAAAGTCCTCGGCGGCGGGCGCGGCGAAGCCCAGCTTGTTGGCCGCCAGCTCGTCGCTGTTGCTGTGCGAGCTGAGCGAGCTGTGGCACTCGGAGCCCGAGTCGGCCAGGCCACGGGGGGACAGCGGCAACCCGGCCGCCATCTGGTACACGGGGTTCTGGAAGGAGAGAGGTGCCAGCAGCTGGGGCCGGCCCGGCGCGCTCTCGCCGCTCGGCGTGGTGGGGGTCTGGCCCACCCTGCGCACCGTGGCCATGGCCGGCACGCCGCTCTGCTGAGTCCGTGCCCACGCGCCCTGCGGCTGCCCCAGCGACGACTGACTGTCGCTGAGGGGTTCGGCCGTGCCGGGCACCGCGCCGGCCCCGCCGTCCAACAGCCGATTGTCCTGCAAGTCCACCATGGACAAGCTCTTGCTGCCATTAGACATCTGCACGTCGGGCTCATTGGCCTCTGAGTAACTGGAGCTTCGGGCGGGCGAGGGCTGGGCCCCGGCAGACCTTGTGACAAAAAACAAGTCCTTGTTTTCGGGGGTTGGAGATGGTAACCGTGTGAAATCTATCAGACTGCGGGGAAGGCCGTGAGCAGGGAAGAGGAGAGGAAACAAAACAAAAGAGAAGAGTTGTGAATGCTGCACCGGAGCAGGAGAACTCAATCACTCACCGTCAGCACGGCCCCGCCGCACAGGGCACGTGTGAGGGCAGGGGGGGGACAGGGGGGCTGAAGAGGAGCCCAGGGTCAGCCCCACGCTGCAGGAGCGAGGGGCAGCGACGTGGGGCCAGGGCTGAGCTGCACAGGAGGCAGCTGGGACCCGCTGGCAGGGCTCTGCTGCCCGGCTGGACCTGCTCTCACCCTCTCTGTGGCTGCAGCCACAGCGCTCCTGCGTGCCCTGCTCTGCAGTGACCTCTGCTCTGCAGTGACCTCCCGAGAGCACGGTGGCGTGGAACACCACACAGCAGAGCTAAAGCTTAGCAACTGGAGGTTATCCACCCCTTCCTCCTGCTGGAACAGTCATGCAATATTGATTTCTTGGAGACAGGAAGAAAGAGCTTTGCAGCAGCTTAATGTGAATATACCACTGATCAAAGATGGTGCACTGTAAGCAAGTATTTGGGTGAAAGCACATTGTCAGAGACCTTCCACAGCCTTGGATTTAAATAGTTGTAAGCTCACGCTGGGAAACATTAGAGATGAAAGCTCTGATTGCAGCAAGTCCAGCACCATGGCTGCCTTGCATTGCTAATTAAACTGCTAAGTATTATGCAGTTTCCACTTACAAACTATTTCACTAGCACAGGTGTGTGGGCTCCCTTTCATTTTCCACACATAGAAACAAAACAGATCGGCAACTGAGTCATCGTCCCCATGAAGGAAACTCCTGACATCACTGGGCCAGAAGGTGTGCCAGGTGACCACGTCTGTGAGTCACTGCTGGTCACTAGAGACACCCAGTATTACACTGACTGGACAGAGGAGGCTGGAGGTCATTGTTGGTCCTCTGCAGCTTGGCACCTGGTAGGGAAATGCCTCTGATCTCTGACTCCAGCACACACTCTATGTCTTACACAACTGGCTGAGGCCAGTCCTGTAGATCTCAAACTCCATGGCCATATCCATCCATCCCCTGGAGGTTTGCACCAACGAGCCCTCAGAGGAGGAACATTTTCCTTCTGCAGCCACAGCTCAACAGCTGAGGCCAGACCTGCCAAGTTCTCCATTTCCCAGACCTCCTCCCCAGCTTTGGCTCTCAGGGGACCCATGATGGAGCTGCGTGCTTGCACTACCACCCACTGCTGTGTCTGGAGCTCAGCTACATCCAGTATCAGCTCTGCCCCTGGAAAGCCCAGTCAAGGGACCAGGCAACTCCCCGCTACACCCTGTCCCAGTCTCCCTGCTCCGTGACCAGGCCACCTTTTGTGCTCTTACCCAGACAAGTCATTCTCTATGACCATTTTCTGCAGCCCTGCAGAGATGCTGTTGCCAGTGCTGGGGGTGGAGGCAGCGTGCTCGGCCGTGACCGAGACCTGCACGCAGGCCGGGTTACTGAGCGCGGAGTTGACGTCCCTCAGGATCCGAGGCAGAGGCCCCAGTTTGGTTGCAGTGCCCTGGGCAGAAAAGTGAGCAGAATTACCACCAGCATCTTGTACTTTTGCTAGAGAACTGTGAGCTTTGCCAGTTGCTGGCCCCTCTCTTCAGTGAATCCCATTAACAACCTGCATTTTCTCCACCATTTACCCCCAGTGCTGAGGCTGTGGGATGTCCCAGAACATATGGCTTTGGAAACCATTTGCTGCTGTGGGGCAGAGGTACCAAGTGTCCAGATACAGAAGAAGACAGCTACAGCCAAGCATGGCCTGGGTCTCTTGGCAAAAATCCTTTTTAATTAAAAAGCAACCTTTGGAATCTGCTGGAATGGACAAAATGCTGGCGTTGGGCAGCTCTGCCTTCTCACCCCACCTGCCCCTCCATCCTCACCCCTCAGTGAGTAACAGTGGAGGAGGGAAAGAGCTACACTCACCTGCCCCAGAGGAGGGTGTAAAGAACGAGCTGCTTCTGCAGCACGTGCAAAGGCTGGGGCTGTGCTAAGGGTCAGGAACGGCTGTGCTGCACGTGGATGCAGTGAATGGAGCGGGATCTGCTGGATGTGAGAGGTGTGCACACACCCAGCACTGACCCACTGTGCTTCCCCAAAGCCCCTGCACCCCTGATACCTGCTCCAGTTGAGAAATGACTTCCCAGAGGAGCGAGTGCAACGTGGACAGCTCCCGGCCCAGGTCAATGTAGCCTTCAAAGCCAGCTGTGTTGGAGATGGTCTCAGGATTGGAAATCTCCAGGAGAAATCTCTGCATGTTAGTCCATTCATGTTCCAGGAACTGATTCATAAAGGACATGTATTCTTCTTTGCTGCCAAACCTATCAAGACAGCAACAGGATTTTCAGCTAAACCCTGTAAGCAAAGTGCAGAGCACAGGCAGGTGAGAATGCCAGAGCCTTCCTCTGGCATCTGAACCCTCCAAAGCCTTTGGGATGTCTGGGCTGCTAGCAGGCACCTGCTACACCTCACTGGCCATGGAACCACAATGAACTCCAGCCTCATGCAGCTCAGTCCTTGTCAGCCTGTGATCTCTGCAGTGGGAATGATGGTGAAAGCAAGAGAAACAAAGGAGGTCTTGGTAATGGACTGTACCCTCCCCAGCCTCCAGGAACAGGAACTGCCACTGGAAATGAAGAAATCCTGACACCAAGCACCACCAGCTGACTGCAGCCCAGTGAATGATGGTGGCAGGAACCCTGGCTGGCTCCAGCCACACTGGCTGCTGCTGCCCTGGCACAACCGCCCTGGGCATCATCCTCAGAGCCACACCAGCTGCTGGGCCAGCCCGCTTGTCCCAGGGCTGCCTGCAACCTCCCTGTGCCCTCAGCTAAATGTCTTACTTAGACCTCAACAGGGAGGGCCTCGTGGTTCAACAGCACCAGCAGCAGCTGGTGCTGTGCCAGTGCGAGGGCTCTGCGAGGCAAAGCTCAGCTCCATCCCTGTGCCTCGGCTAACGCCAGCTTAGCTCAACAGTCCTTCCTGCAAAATGCTCAGGGTCTGAAAGCCACTCAGCTGGGGATTGGTGAGGAAGACAGACAATTTCTGTCACATGCTGTAACACACTTGTGTGTCTGCATGCGTGTCCCTGCACTCCTGACTGCCGGTTGTGTACTAAGCTGTTTCCCAACCTAAGGAGCTTTAGACAGAAACTGTCCGTTCATGTTTTGGAAAGCTCATCACTTTGTTATCAGAGCTCAGGTTAAGGAGCTCAGAGCTACAGCCAGGGAAAGGACTTTTCAGAAAGCTCTCGCTTTGTTTCCATCAAACCTCTGGGCTTAGTTAAGACACTGAGAGTGTCCCTGCTCCCTTTTCATACCTCCCCAGCTCAAGACAACTGCATTTGAACAGCAGAGAAGGTCCCAGAGCTCACTGGAGGGAAAAAGCAGCTCCTGAGCTAAGCACACCACTGTCGCTGTCGGGTCCTGGTCCTGCTGGTGCCTCTGATGGGAGGAAATATGTCATGGACCAAGCCCCGTGGTCAAACCAGCCTGCTTCCCTGTCCAGAAAACATCCCCTGTTCTGGACACTGAGCTGACAGTGAGCGAAGGGATCCCCCAGAGACGCGAGGACAGGCCCTTTGCAGCGAGGGAAGGAGCAGGCAGCGTGAGGCCGTGCCCTGCCCCTCCTGCCCCGCGCTTACTTGGCGAAGTTGGCGAGGTTCTGGGTGACCTTGGCGATGAGCGTGAGCGTGCGCGCCGTGCGGTCGTCGGGGTACTCCTGCAGCAGGCTGAAGAGCGACGGGGACATGATGGCGGGGCAGAGGAAGCGCAGGAACAGCGAGGCGCTGATGAGCCGCTCGCTGATGTCCGGCCGGCCCCGGCTGCTGCATTCTTGTCTCCACGAGGCAAAAACTTCTTTGAGCTCCCTTGGGAAGACACTGCAATGACAGAAGGATGTGCAGGGGTGGCAGCTTCAAGGCCAGAGCACTCAGACTGCTCGGTCACCCAAGTGGGAAGCGTCCCCTGAAGGAACATGGCGCTGTGGGACCCCCCCTACTCCCAGCGCAACCATGGGCAGCAAAGCTGGGCTGAGCAGGTTCTAACACACAAGGACCACAACTGGAGCACCTGCATTAAATCCCACTGTGACTGGTACAAACTCAGAGCCCCACTGGAGTTGCTCCAGCCTTGTAAGTGCCCAGACCTCAGCCTGGCTTTCCTGGATACCACAGTTCCCCCGGGGCCAGCTGCTTGCTGCAGCAGCCCTTATCGCAGAGAACCTGCTGCCTGCTTCTGCTCAGCCCGCCCCAGCTCCCACCTTATCCTGTTCCCAGCATCTTATTTATCCAGCTGCATACTCCCAGCCCTGGGATTGGGCTGGCACAGGCTCCCACTGCACTGCCCTTGCTCCCCTGGGACCCCTGCCCTGGCCAGCAACCACCGGCTCTGCTTCCAAACCAGTGCTGTTTATGGGCAGAGCTGGATGGTACAAGAACAGACTGAACAAGGTTCAGGCTCCATTTTAGGCCACTGATGTCCTTAACAAACAGCCATTTCACAGGACTGTTTCCTGCTCTTGCTGCAGGGACTATCTGGGAGAAGCAAAAGCAACATCAGCTGGCTGCTCGCTGGCCAGTCCCCATCTCTGGAGGGACTGCACTGCAGCTGGACCTCAAAGGAGTCAGGGAGAGGAGAAATCCATGGCAGCTTCATGGCCAGAGACACCAGCCACTGTCCAGAGGCAGCAAACACCGGGTGGGAGGTTCTGAAACAGAGGAGCACTCAGAGCTGCTCACTTTACCCATCCCAACTGACTGCTCCTCGCCACGGCTGCAGAGCTCAGGAGCTGTGTGGCTCGTGTTCCCTTCGAGGGGCACACACCCTGCAGCCCGTGCCACAGCCTCCAGCCTGGCAGCTTTTGCTTTCACACCTATGAGCTTTTTACTCTGTGCTTTATAAATAACATTAACCAACGTCTTTGGCTGGATAAATCCTCCTCTGTTTCTGGCTTGATCCACACAATTGGACAAAGCCCTTTTACTTCATGGTATTTGCCCAGAAACAGGAGAATCCTTTAAGCAATTTAAGGGTTGACTGAGCAGGACAGGTTGTACAGCTACTGGAAAGCAAACCCTTGAAAATGTGTGTATGCCCTGGCTGCACAGAGCCTGTGAGCACTGCTCCCCACCACAGCCTGGGAGACCCTCAGTGTGCCTGTGTGAGAGTGGATGGGACTCAGAGAGTGACAAACAGGCCCGTAATTCATCACCCAACTTCCCAGTAACGAGCTTCCACATGCTGCATTTCTGCTTACACTGAAACTTCCCAGATGTCCAAATTATGTCATAATTATAACCATTCTCGGTTATTGTCAACCTTTCCTCTCCCTGACTCTCAGCAGATGAGCACACACACGCTGGCACTCCACTGAAAGCAAGATCATCAGCTGTCAGGATACCTCAGCCAATCCCACATTAATCACCAGCTCACCAGCCCAGTTCATCCCCAGGAACCGCTCAGCACAGAGGGGGAACCACTGAGAGCAGCAGCTCAGCTGCTCCAGCCTTCCTTGGCAAGGCAGGGCTGGAGCAACAAACTTCCTGAGCATTCCTGACCTTCCTCAGGTCACTTCTCCAGTCTGTTTTTAGAGTGGCCTTTTGGTGCTGCTTTGGGTATTTTTAGGAAGACATCAGTTCAAACAATTCCAACCCACTGGTGACTAAAGGCAGCAAATCCTTCCTGGGAAAGCAGCTAAATGCTGTTCCTGAGTCAGTTTTGTTAATTGGCCCAGAGTTAGATATAGGATATCTGTACAGAAATATGCCCTTTGCTTATTTGTGGTAAGGTAATGGAAGCCTGAGTGAGCCTCTCACTGTCTGTTCTCTCCCTGAGCAACAGCAGGAGAACCAATTCCCTTCCTGGGCTTGCAAGAGGCCACACTCAGCATCCCAGGAGGTGGCATATAATGAGTTTTCAGACTCAACACAGCCACTGGGATGGGAGAGAAAATGAGAAATCCTTATTACCAAAGACTTCCTTCCTCCCTCCAGTATCACCCTTAGCTGATGTTTTGCAACAACGATGTTGTTACTAAATACATGAATGAAAACTAAGCCCAGACTTGGAAGCAGGAAGACCACAAATCCCTCAGCAGGACAAAAATGACCGTTCTCTCATATGACCTGGGCAAGAGTCTCTGGCTGTGTCAGCAAGAACAGAAAGAAGGTATTTTTCTTTCTCCAGGAGTCACAAGCCCATGTTTCATCCCTTTCAGGACACCTTTGCAGGCAGCATCTGTGACAGACTCATGGACTCCTGGCTCCCAGGCCCCAGAGCTGGGCAGCAGGTAACACCATCAGCACAGCCTGACAGCCACCTCCACAATGTACCTTAATCCAATCAATTTTGCATCTTTGCGTCTGTCCCAACGAGTTTCAAGAAGCTTTTCCCCCACTACAAACAACTGGGAAATGCCTCCAACTGCATACCAGGCCTTGGGCCAAGGAGGCAATGGGCTCCCCATCTCTGCCTCCACAAGCACCCTGGGGAGCTGGGAGAGAGAGGAGTTAACCCACAGGAATGCAAGATATGAGCCAAGCTGCAACCCAGGAGTTAACAGCAGCATCCTTCCTGCTTCAGCACTCTGCAATAAGGGAACATCTGCCTCAACAAAAGCTCCCTGTGATGGGGAAAAGGCTCTTCCCAGCACTGAACACAGCCCTCAAGTTGCAGCCTCCTCAGGGCTCAGCACAGGGGGACAATCCCTGCCCTGCCCCTGCTGCCGCAAGCCAGGATGCTCTTGGCCTTCTTGCCCACCCAGGCACGCTGCTGGCTTCTGTTCAGCTGCTGTCAATTACCTCCCTTGAAAGCTCTGACAAGGTGCCCTCAGTGCTGCTAAGGGCCAGGGCCCAGCAGGCTGAAGCTGCAGTGCTGTCACTGCTGTCACCTGTGTTGCTGAGGGCACAGAGGGGCCACACTCACAGATACCAACCAGTAGGAGTTGATGATTTTGCAGAAGGCCAGCTCACAGCACATCTTCAGGTTGCTCTGATGCTCAGGGAGGTCTGAAGATGAACACTTACTGGGATCCACCTCACAATTTTCATCTGATTCATACAGTGCCTTGATAAACTCCCCTGTAAAACACAGAGTCAGTGATGGGAGACATGAGAGAGGCAGCTTTCAAACAATTGTGTCTGTAAACCCCATGCCAGAGCAGTTGCCCTACTCCCCATCCCACAGACACAGGTAGCAGGGCAGGTGCTGGGGGCTCCCAGGATGCCCCAAACAGCTCTCAGGATCTCCAAGCAGACCCAGAGGCAGCTGACACTGCCCCAGGAGCTTACAAACCACCACAGCACACCCCACAGAAAGGCACCCAGACTCCTGACAGCACATTTCACCCCTCTTCCCCACTTGGCAGCTCAGACTCTGTGGTTATGAGCTATTGCATCAGAGCTCTGTTGCCAAAACACTCGCTTCCTCAGCCTGCCCCGACCCCCTTACACCAGCTCCAGAGATGCTCCCTTGGGCTAATCCAGTAGGAAGGATGCTGGCAAGTTCTGTAATTATTTGTAGGATGGCCTGCTCCTGCAGACTGTGCCCTGGTGCTGACAAGCCAGGGTGATTCACAGGAGAAATAAGTAATTAAAGGAAAGAAACAATTTACTTGGTTTATTTTGAGCTGAACATCACACAAAATTAAATTACAGTATCCCTGCCTTTCCCTGCATGCCTGTTTGCTGCCTGGCTGCAGAGTCTCATGCTGGGGCCAGCTCCTTTTCTCCGTGCCACCCCTCACCCCGGGGCACAGAGCCCTGCACCCAGGCCAAGGGAGCATCCTGCCGCTGCCAGAGGTGGGATGGAGGTTTGTCCATCCCAGTAAGCACACAGCAGTGACTGGGGAGACCAAGGGATGGGGTAACAGGGACCAAGAGGCAGTGTTCAGCTAGAGTTCTGCTGGAAAGCTTTGCTTTAGTTTTCTTCTCATACCAGTTGGTTTGCTCATCTCTAACTCCTGACCATCTTGGACTTCCCCATCCTCCTGGTTTTTGCCCATTCTAGCCTGCCTTCCTCCCCTATTGCCAATCCTGATTTGGATTCCTTACCAGAGAGCCTCCCCAGTGTATTTGCAGCTCTGCCAGGGTGCTCTGAAGCCTCCTTGCTCACCTGCAGCTGCTGTGATTATCCAGCCCTGTTCCTTGCCTGTGCTTCATGGTTTAAAGGGAAGTGCTCTGCTGTATTGTGTTACCTTCTGACATTCAGATGAATCATTTCACTGATAAAAGGTCTACACAGAATCAGTGTCCCCAACAGCCAGCGAGGACTGCAGGCTCCTCCTGTGCTCGATGGAGCTGGGCTTGGCAGTATTAGCATGGAGCCCTGCAAGGGGATCGTTTCAGCATTCCCTGCCTTCATTAATCTCCTGCTTTCTTAGAAATTTTATGAGGTAATCTACTTACAGACTTGCCTTCAACCAGAAAGCATAACAAGGCAGAAATAAATAATATTCTTTCTCATATCTGCTGGTTTGAGTGCATCAGCCCAGCCACCTCCCCCCCTCCTCAGCACTGCCAGCATCATTATTATCTCAGTAAAGCATTTACGCTTCCCTGCTCCTTGCTAAAATTACACAAATCCATTGGTAGGAACCCAAGATACTGACAAATTAACACCTCAATAGAAACTCTGCTCATTCCATTGCCAGGACGTGGATCCCATCTATCTGCCTTCGGCTGAGGTTCATACAGAACACTTGAAAGGCCCCAGCCCATGCTCGTGCCACGCTGGCTGCACGCAGCAGCACGGCAGCTCCTTCCCGACCTGCCCAGAAGCACAACCTCACATTATTCTCATTTGCATCAAGAGAAATATTTTTTGGAGCCATAAACATAGCCAGCACTGAAATAAAAACCCCCTAAAGCACCAGGAGGGTTCCCAGCACGACCCGAGAGGCAACTGTCATCGCTGTGACTCGGGAGATGGCATCTGCCTGTGAGGAGCCGGGGCAGCGTCTCTGCCGGGCTGTGCAGTCAGGGAAGGGCTCAATCAGCCTCCTGACACCGCCAGCAACGAGACAGACGATTTGGCAGGCAGCATAATGCCTTCAAACATCAATGTGTTATCTCCTCTGAAAGCAGATTTTCACCTGGGGCAGAGCTGCCTGTGGCCACGGCTGTGCTCGGCCCTCCAGCCGCTCGGCACAGCAGCCATCAGGGCTCAGGGGACGGTCACTACCCCGCAGAGCATCCCGTGGCTTGGCCAAGGACCCGTGTGGGCGAGACTTGCCAACGCTCTGTACGTACCTAAGGCATCTTGCAAGTATTTCTGCCCCACCAGCTTCAGGTATTCCTCGATTGCTTTGGTGGCCAGCGTGTTCTCCCTGAAAATGAGATGCTCATTCTCACCACAGCGATCAACTTCAGACATCATCAGGTCAGTCAAGAAATCCTGGAAAGCAAAGCCCATGGTGGGTCACCATGCACTGACACACGCTCTGTGCAGCAGCCTCCCCTTCTCCAGGCAGGTCTCACCTCGGTAAGACACCAGAGGGAGCGGAGGTGCTGCGGCTGATCCCACGAGCACACGCTGCTTTACTACCAGCCTCCTGCTTCTCCAACCTCAGAGACAAAAGCAGAAGGAAATCTCTGGAGAGTCACAATGTTTGCACCCCAAAAAATGATTCATTCCAGACCTGTGCCACATTTGCCTCTCCATCAGTGCTGGATTTCAGCTGGGTCTCACTTCAGCCTCACATTTCCCATGTGAAACATTGCCCTCACTGTTCCATGTAGCTGCAGTTGGTGTCTGACTGCCTTGGCTGCCACACAAGCACACTGAGGTGTCATGAGCTGTGTCCCACAGTTAGTGGCTGATAATCAAGCCTGTAATAGGCATCGAGATGCCCAAATATCCAATTTCCTCGGTACTCATGGAAATAAGCAGCAGTGCCAGGGCACATATCCTGGACACATTTTTGGCCCGATGTGCACGCAACCAAACACCAAACACTCTGACAATCCTCTGTGCTGCAGAGCAATGGCAGGGGTGAGCAGGAGCAGGCCACGTGCTGACAGCTGCCCTGTGCATCAGTCCAGACTACTGAACTGCAAATTCTAACAGAGCAAAACAGCACTCGAGAGCGAGCTCCACGTCTGCTCCAGCAACCAGCACCAACGGTTCAGAGGGTCACGCAGCTCCCCGCTGGAAACCCAACGTGTGCTGCAACGTTCAGTGTGCTGGAGCTGGTGTTAATGCAGGAGGAATGCCATGCAGTTTTCAATGCTGATGCATATTCAGTTTCTGTTCTCTGCACTGCTAATGGGAAAAGGAGCTCTGGGCCCCTGCTCAGCTCCTCGCTGTGCTGGGTGCTGACAGGGTCGACCTTCTCCCACCCAGCACCACTCACTGGCATGACAAAGGGGAGCAGGCTGCTGGCACCACGTAAATCAAATGCATTAAACCTCTTACTGTCTCCCCACGCAGGAGACAGAGAAATGTTGACATACAACAAGGGCACCTTTTTAAAACTGCCTCCCTCTGAAACAAAATCTGCTCAGTGATAACCTTTCACTACAAAACTCTCCTTCACTCATCATGACTGCATCAGAAGCAGTTCATTCCTGGCAGGGGCAAGCAGGAGCACCCCAGAGCTGCCCTGCAGAGTCCCAGCTCCTGTCCTTGCTGTCCCCAAGCCAAGCACAGCTCCCAGAGCCCCTGAAGCACGTGGCCACAACCCAGGCTGCTCCAGCCCAGACTCAGCAGAGGGGACACCCAGCCCTGTTCCCTGCCAGTGGATGGCTGGGAGATTTGCAAGACAGGCACTCAGCTCCATTTCATTTTCCATATTAATCTCTCTGCACTGAAAGTTTAATCAAGGTTCAACCTGAAACCAATGGACCCAGAAAGGTATTCCATAGGCCCTTCATTAACGTGCTTCTGTCCCAGACAAAGGTACATCTCCCATCTGAGAAGAGAGGAGGACAGAGGAAGGCCAGTATCCCTGCAGCACCTGACAGCCTCATCCCTCCCCACTTCCCACAGGTCTGGGACTGGCACTTCTATCATTTCTTTAGCCAGCAGATCCCCTTCCTCAGATCCTGCTACATCTGCAACGCTCCAGCAGCTGCAGAGGCAGCAATCCCTGCTGGAAGCAAAGCACACCCCCCTCTCCATTTTCTCTCATTTTGCCCCTTTTATCAGTCAAGCTGGAACGAAACTTTAAACCCCTGCTCAAATCCCGTTAGCTGCTCTCTGGGTAACTCTATCACCTTTATCTTCCTGGGTCTCTCCCAGGATACGTTTCAATTCCAAGCCACAGCTCAGGCTGACACAAGGTGCTGATTCTTAATTAGCAGCCACTGACCTTGGCTTTGCTTGATTCTCTTTCCTGTCACTTTCCCAACATACTAATTACCTCAGGAACGTCGAGTTTTACAGCTTCTCTTAGCCAAGTGTTTGCTTTCTCCCCCTCTCTGGCTGAGGGCTGGCTGCTGTGGGGCATGGAGCTGGGACTGCTGAGCACTGCAAACCCAGGGGCTGAGCTTCAGCCAGCAATCATGTGAATTTTGATGATTTTAACTGATCTACAGAACTCACTAAGAATTTTAAATGAGGCAGAATTCCACTGTGGGACTCAACACAAAGGCAGAAAAGATCCCCCTGAAACCTCTGCTGCGTTTGCTATCCCCTACAGAGCACCTGCAGCTTGACAGCTGAGACAACAACCCCTTTTCTCCAAGGTGGAAAGGAAAGCTGCTGAAATCCCAAAGAGCTCCAATTCATAGAATCACTTCAGTTGGAAAAGCCCTTTAAGCTGCTGCAGTCCCAGCCCTCCCCTCACCCTGCCCAGCCCAGCACTGACCCACAGCCCTCAGTACCTCAGCCCCACGGCTTTGGGATCCCTCCAGGGCTGGGCACTCCCCCAGCTCCCTGGGCAGCCTGGCACAGGGGCTGACACCCCTCTCAGGGAAACAGTTCTGCCTCAGCTCCAATCTCAACCTCCCTGGGGCAACTGGAGGCTGTTTCCTCTTGTCCTATCACTTATTACTGGGGAGAAGAGACTGACTCCCACCTCACTCCAGCCTCCCGTCAGGAGTAGCAGAGTGCTCCTGTCTCCCCTCAGCCTCCTCTTCTTCAGTCTAAATAACCCCAGCTCCCCTGACCTTGTAACTGAGCAGGGGGTGGAGGTGAGAGCCAGAGACATTCAGCACATCCTCCAGGCCAGGGCTCCTGGCCCTTTCCAGCTGGTCCATTCCCTGTAGGCTGCAGAGGCATCCTGCCAGGCCCCCGAGATGGATCAGGCATCAAAACACCCACGGCCGTGTCCTTGAGCGAGTTCCTCTGCAGAGGCTGCTCTGGTCAGCCCAGTGGGACTCTGCTGCCTGCAGGAAACGAGCCTTGTCCAGGGGTCAGTTCCCACGACATCCTGCAACTTCTGTCCCAGGGGCCATCTATCCAGATCCTGCCTGCCTTCCACACCAAGAAGCCACATCAGCTCTGGATCACACGCCTGGGATCTGCCTTAAGCCCGCCAGCAGCAATCGGGACGCACAAACGGAATGCAAATACTTGTCGAATCCCTCCGGGGGCTTCGCTCACCCACATACAAGGCTCTGAATAAAATGCAATAACTAAAGCCAATAAAACTCCCTGTTTCTGAGCAGCAGAGATCAGCAGGGGGTTGTTTTCGGTTTGGGCCCCTGGCAATGGAAGAAAATAAGATGCTTTTTATTTCATTACATTGGAGTGGAGAGGGAAAGGAAAAGGCCTACAGTAACATCTCAGCTCTTCAGGATTGCTCCTGTGTTTGGTTTAAGGACATTTGCTTGAGACTGGCCACAGCTGAAGCTCTGGAACTTCAGCCACTGCACACATGCTGATAAAGAAGCACAATTAACAGAGAAATAAACCCAGAATACGGCAGCACAAGGCTGCATTGGTTTCCAGCACCCTTCAAAGAAGTCAGGCGTGAGCCTGGGGCAGCACGTGCTGCTCTGAGGCAGCTTCTGCAGGCCTCTAGAAACGCAGGCTGGAGTGTCCCTGCTGAACACATCCCTCTGGGCTGCAGCCTCCCAACCCCACCACTGACCGATGGGCAGATTGACTCTGAAACAGTAAGGTTCTCCACATCACAAGCCTGATTAATAGGATTGACTTAACCTTTAAGAGGATTGAATTGATAAAGGTAATAAGATTACTGCTTATTTCAAAGACTAGCCCAGAGTCCAGCCGGGCTTTTATGCAAAGGTGACAAACACCAGGGTTGGTAGGGCTGTAGGTTACAGGTGTCAGGACAGACCTACACTCCAGTGCTGCAGTGGCACAGGAAGGCAGCACTCGGTGCTGAGCTGTGCAAGGAGAGAGGTTAGGAAGCACAGAGAGAGGTTTAAGGGGCTCTTTGTGGGGTAAATGATACGGCTGCTTGCCAGTCTAATCTACAGCTGAAAGTGTGCAGCATCCTTGTGCTGAGGTGAGGGAGCCCTGGCCCAGGCTGCCCAGGGAGGGTGAGGAGGCTCCTTCTCAGGAGGTTTCCAAACCCACCTGGACACGTTCCTGTGCCCCCTGAGCCAGGGGAACCTGCTTTAGCAGAGGGTAGGGCTGGGTGAGCTCTGCAGGGCCCTTCCAACCCTCCCCCCCATTGTGGGATTCTGTGCCTGTAGCCTTTCCCATGCAGATAAGGGAGAGGTCCTCTCTGAAGGGACCCACCCAGCTCTGGTGCCACCAGTCTCCAAGCCCAGCAGCCACCAGGGCTGTGCCGGGTCTCCTGCCTGAGCTGAGCAATCACTTTCAGTTAGCCCTGTCCAGTGTTTGCAGATCCTGCACTGAAGCTGGGGCTGCTGGTGCAGCTCTGACCAAACACCCTGCACCTCCAAGGAGGGGAACCTGGGGAGCTTCCAGCAGCCTCACACAGGAGCAGTAAATACATCTGCTTAGCTGAGGCAGATCCGTGTAGCATAAACAAATAGGGACACATGTTTATTCTTCACTCCATCCACAACACCATAAATATTTATTTCAAGTGAGCAGCTGGTTAGTTACAGCTCTGTCTGATGCTGGGTTTGATCTACCAACCGTTTGCACACGAGAAGTTTCCTTAACATATTTATGGTCATGAACTGAGCTCCAAAAGCTGTCAGACAGCCCTGAAACAAATCTAAGCATAGGAAACCTCCTGTAAGCATCAAAAGCCACAGCTGGGCTCCCTTTGGGAAGGATGCAGCCTGCCCGTCTGCAACCACATCACACAGGCCATGGTAATGGCAGAGCTGAGCACTCCTACAACACCAAGGATGGCAACAGAGACACCACAAATTATGACTCTGTGTCATTCACCTGTGGGCTGTAAAACCCAGGAAAATAGTTCAGCATCTCTCCACACCCTTACAGGAAACATTTGATCAGTGCTCTCACTGGGAAGATGGAAGCAGGGAACAAATCAGATGCTGGGAGCCTGTGTCTCTATGTTTACCCACAAAACTCTCTCCCTCTCAGAGCACAACGATGCTCTTTCAGCCCCTACTTGCCATAAAAAGAGACAGTGAACAACCACTTGCACTGAGAGAGCTGATTTAGTGCTGGATGTTTGTCAGACTTCCCAGTGGGCTGGGGAAGCTCCCTCAGCCAGACCATCTGCACTCTGAACTTTATCAAAACACTTTTCTCCCTCCTCTCTACCTATTTGCCTTGATGGATGGTTTCCAGGCTTGCCCTGATGCTCTCCAAACCCTTGCCCAGCACTGCAGGGCTGGAGCTTTCCTCTTTCCCAAGTAGAGATCAAAGGCAGCGTGGGCATTCACCCCAGTGAGCATTCTCTGCTTTCATTCTCCACTGTCATATGGCTACCAAGCCCAGGAAGATGCAGATACTTAGGGAGCAAATTCAGCTACAGCTCTTGCCCTCCTTCTGCCTCCAGCTTTCCACGCTGTGCCTCTGGGGCAGGAAGGTCTCAGCAGTGCCTCTGGGTTTCAGCAGCTTCAGAAAACATCACCTGGCTCAGGGAGTGGGGAAGAACTCAGTACTGCACCGGAGCAGAGGGGTGTGAGTGGGTATGGATCACCTGGGGGTGCTGGTGGCTGGGGCCTGGCTGGGCTGTGCAGCCCCTCCTCACATCTCCCTTGCCCCTGAAGCCTCTTTGGGTGGGCACATGTACCCCAAGGGCTGTGTCTCATTAAAGGATTAACACCGTATTTACTGCAAATCGCTTCAGGAAAACAGGGCCTGAAACAGTGTGAGAGCAATTAGCTGCTAAGGAATCTTCACAGATAATCTACTGGACACTTGTTCCTCAGCCCAACTGTAATTGCTGCTTTAGCATCAGCTGCAGCAGCCAAGATCCACTGAAACACCCTTTATCAGAGAAATAAATTAGCAGTTGCTGATTGCACTCTGCAGGGCAGGGAGAGCTCTTAGAGAGGCTACTGGAAAGGCTCTTGGCAAGGCAGGACGAGGAACACACCTCCAGTCCAAGCTTCAGAGGGTCAGGGGAGGACAGGGGCCTGGAGACAGCAGTGCCAGGGCACAGGGTGCTCAGTGCTGCTGGGTGGGCTGAGGTCCTCACTCGGTGCCAGCTGAGACCTGGCCTCATTTTCCACAGCCTCCAGCACCACATCAGCTCCCCCAGCACCATCCCCATCCGTGGGGCACCTGATTCTCCCCAGCTCTGAGCCTCATTTCAAAACCCACCGTGCCCCACGTTAGGCTGTGGGTGTTTTACCTTCCTGTTCTGCTTGTCCAGTTCCTCTACAAAGGATGCACCATCCCGTGCTCCAGTAACTCCTGGTGCTCTGACAGCTCCCCAAACCCCGTGCTAATGCTGATGGCAGATGACAAGGAAAGCAGAAGCTGGATTTTAGGGGGAAGTTTCATCCAGCCTGTTTACTGTTTGCTGTGTCCCTCATGCAGAGCCTCTGGGATCTCAAGCACTGATGCAGACACGTGTTTAGAAACACATTTGCTCTCTCCAGAGCCTTTCCAGTACCGACAAGAAGAGGGATAAGGCAGGAGAGTGTCAATAGCTCTCAGCCACATACACACATGACCCACAGTGACTGACACTGGGGTGCTACTTGAAGCCTTTTGCACCAGAACCACATAAGCCATGGACAAAGCCTTTCATGGCCATGTTACTCCCCTGAGACCCCTGGCATCAGTGCCGTGGGAGCTGCAGTGAGTGCAGCACAGACCCCAGCACGTGGTCCCTGCAGGAGACAAGGCTGTGCCCAGAAACCACATGGTGAGAGAGCCGAAGCCCCAGCACCAGAGGCAAGAAAGGGAACACCTTTACTGCTCTCCTCATGCAACCACAGAGCGTTACTCCACATGCTGGGAATCACAAACCACTTTTGTCACCTCTGAGGGCAATGCAGCTAAAGGGACCAGGACTGTGGTCACATCCTGCACTCCTGGGGTCTGACAAGGCTGCCTGGCATCAGCAAGGCCTTCACTGAGCTGTTTTCTCTGCCTCTGCAATAGCAGACCCACAGCCTTGCAATCTTCTCAGTGAGATTTACTTGCCTTGAACCAGATCAGGAGGCCAAGCCACTTCTCCCTTCGACAGATGGCAACTAAATCTAATCCACGACCCCTGCCACGGTTCCAGGCAGCACTGGCAGCTGCAGAGGAAGCAGAGCCATGGGAGTCCTGCTCAGGTGAGGAGCTCACAGCTCCTCAGCACTGCAAAAGCTGTGAGACCTTGCTGTTCCCCAGCTCCCCTCTCCAGAGGTCAGGGAAATGTTAACAGAACAAAACACCGATGCTTTAACTCCTGCTCATAGTGTCACACAGCACAACCAGGAATAAATCCCAATCACAGAATCATTTTGGTTGGAAAAGACTTTGAAACTGCTGCAGTCCCAGCCCTCCCCTCACCCTGCCCAGCCCAGCCCTAACCCACAGCCCTCAGCCCCATGGCTCTGGGATCCCTCCGGGGCTGGGCACTGCCCCAGCTCCCTGGGCAGCCTGGCACAGGGGCTGACACCCCTCTCAGGGAAACAGTTCTGCCTCAGCTCCAACCTCAACCTGCCCTGGGGCAACTTGAGGACATTTTCTCTTGTCTTGTCATTTACTACTTGGGAGCACAGACTGACCCTCACCTCACTACAACCTCCTGCCAGGGAGCTGTGGAGTGCAGAGTCTGTGCCTCCTCCTGGCCTGCCTCTTCCCCAGACCTAGCAGGGCATTCCCAGGACATTCAGACAAAGGGGTCCACAAAGACTCAACTTCCACCACTTGCAAGTCAACCAGTATCAACCCCACAGTCAGTTCTGCCTGGGAGCATCCCAGCACTGCTGCCTCTCCTCACACCTCCCCTCCAAAAGCATCAGCACAGACCTTGAAGACCAAGAGCTGACCCAGAGACACATGTGCCTGCAGGAGGACTTTGCTGTGAAGCTCTCAGCAGGATGTTGGCTCCTGTTGGGCTCCTGCTGTGCTGGTGCACAGGGAGGGAGCAGAGCAGGGCACAGAGTGGGTGCCCACAGGAACACCCAGCACACACGAGCTCTTCAGCTTAAGCCACTTTGCCACATTTCATCCCTGACAACTGCAGCCTTGTTCACTTTCACATTTGTGCCTGTTTATAAAGGAAAAGTCTGCGCCTCCAGAAGGAGAGAAAAATGACTCAGTGTCTTGTGGTGCCACCAACCTCTCTGCTAATTAAGCAATTCACAGTGCACACGTCACCAACTTGTTGGTAATTAAAAGCAAAATTAGAGCATATTAATGACAACTGGGCCTGAAACCCAACCCACATGGTGACCTGCACAAACCCTGTGCAGGACTCTGCTCCCACTGCTCTCTGCTGGGGGCTGATGGATGACAGAGGGTCTTACCTTGGCCTTGCCCGTGCTCTGCAGGATGTGCACCAGCGCCGACGCCATCTCCTCTTTGTTCTTCACGCTCAGCGAGGGCTCCAGCACCGAGCAAAGCACCATGTAGTTGTTGGTGATGTACTCTGCAAACTCCTTGTACATCTCCATGGGGAGGATGCTCATGCTCTGGTAGCGGGACTTGATGCGGATCATGGGCCCCGGGGCCTTGCCCTTGCCGGGGTTGGGGCTGACCACGGGGTACCACTTCTCCACAAACTGCCGGCCCGTGACGGAGCTGACGGGGATGTTCACCTGCCCAATGAAATTGGTCTTGTCCTTCTTCTTCTTCTTGTCAGTCTCTTTGTATAAGTGCACAGTAATGTTTTTGAGCGACGGGAGGTTGTTGAATTCAAAGTGCTCCCCCCAAAACACATTATCAGTTTTCAATTTACAGGTAGTTCGTGCATAAAGAACATCATCCAGGCATAACTCACACAAGTACTTCTTCTTAGCTGGCAGGTCCTTGGCTTCAATAATCCATAACTTTAACATGTTCTCTACTCTTCTGCTGTTGTCCTGAAAAAAAAAAAAACAAAACAGATGCCAAGAAGAAAGGAAAGTCAATACAAACCCCATAAAGCCAAGCACAACAGTATGGAGATACGAGTTAATTATTTCAGAGGTGCTCAATGAGCACAGGCTTAATTACATTTTATTTGAAGGAAATACTGGCTCTCAAGAATTTGCATAATAACACTACTTATGGAAATTTCCCAAATATCACCATGCTCTCCATGTCTGCTGCTGCCAACAGAAGGAAGATAAACCCCCTCCGAATCATAAAGGTACCATGTCCCCTTCCCTGCTAAGAGGGCCTCAGAAGAAACCAAAAGAACCTCACCAATCACCAATGGCTTTTGCAAGACAAAAGCTATGCCACAGGTGTCTTACAGCCACCTTCTTAGCACAGCTGCTCTGCAGCAGCACTGGAACACATTTTCTTTACTGCAATGGAGCAACAATGAAGGGATCTGAACACACATCCAGGTATCACCTCATCTATGGATGGAACACAACCTCCTCTGGCAGGGAAAGAGGCACTGACAAAACCTCATGATATCTCAGGGCAGACATCCAGGGCACCCAACACTGAGAGGAATTAGGAGACAGAGTGTGTTCCACAGGAGAACCACTCCAATTCAGAGGTCACATTGGCCATTTGGATATTTCCTAAACAATAACGTAACAAAGGACAGCGTGGATATCGAGAGCTCCCCAGTGATGCTGACCTCATCCTGGGAGAACATCCAAGGGCATCTGTTGCAGAAGTGACTTGAAAGATAAAGCACTTGCAGCTGAACTGCTGCTAGGGTCTCTGCAGAAACCTGTTCTGTTGAGAAGCCCCTCACTGAATCTGCAATCACAGCTTACTGTGCTCAGCCTGGGAGTCTGGGCAGGAACATTTCTGCTGGAAGTCCACAATGGGGTACTGTAGGGTCAGGAAGTACACACAGAAACTACACAAGAACACTGAATTCCTGACAGAAATATCAAGTCAGCTACTGAGAGTTTATTTTCCATGAACTCTAACAAAGACTGGGCGTGAGCCTTCAGCTAACGGCATCTTTTGAGATGAGGGCACACCTCCAAACGAATTTCCAGTGAACTTGGCATCTCAGAGCCACAGTGAGGTGCCCAGCCCCAATTCACACTCCTGGGCCTTTTCTCACATTAAGTGTGACCACACAAACCTTACACAGCTCCTTCAGATCATTAATACCAGGCTGCTGCACTCACAAAGCACTGGAATCACTGAACTCCCCGTGCAGGAACACTTCTGCTGTCAGATGCAGTCCAGCTCTCCCCTCTGCTGCTTCCTCTGATACTGAAGGAAATCTTTTATATTGACATTTGGCACCGAGATGGGAACAACAGATCCCAACACAAAGGGCTTCTTCAGCAACCTGCCAGGCCTGACCTGCCTTGTAGGCAGTGAAGTGGCTCCAATGCCAGGAATGAATTCACAGGATCCCATCATTTTTGTCTTCTCTGATCAGCAGAAAAAGACTTGTTGATTGAGCTCATCAACTATGAAATCCTGCAGCTGATTAGTCCTGATCAATCTTTGTTAGCTAACTCCAGAGCAGAGAGGGAGAAGCAGCTGTGGGGTTTATTTTTGGATGTACTTGGTGGCCATCACACCCCACGCTGGGTGTCTCTGTTCTCTAGTGAACAGCAGGATCTGTTGCCGTGGATCCCGGAGGGGATGAGTTTGTCACCTCAACTGACTGTAGAAGCACAGCCACATCCCAGTGTCGCCTCAGAGAGCTCACTGAGATGGACATCTCAGTGTTTCCCTCACTAAAGCAGCCACTGCAAATAACTGCCAGAGTCAGGAACTGGGGAAACTCTTCAGACTATTTGGTCTTGTAACTTTGCTGGCAGCTACTTGACACCTATCCCAGAGCTTTTGGAGGTCCCACATAAGTGACAAACAGCACCAGTGACAGAGCTAGACTGCAGATTCTTCAGGTCTGATCAATTCTGAGCAACAGCTGAAGCAGCATATGCTGAGAAAAGAAAGGAAAGAGTAATTGCTGCTTGCCTGTAAATATAATTGTGGAAGAGAGCAATATGGAGAAAGGCTGACCCACAGTTACTCACTGCAATGACAATACATCCCCTGCTGCTACTATGAGCCGGGTTATAAAATGCAGTAAGGAGGAACTGCACTCTAACAGAGGCCATTCCTCAAAGGCACCAAGGCAATACCTTATTTGGGTGCACCGCACGCCGCAGGTTTTCCATCCATTTATCTCGCTCTGCTGCGGAACGACACGAGAAGCATTTACTTCCTGATGAAGTCGTCACCTACAGGGAAAGGAACAGGGTTATGTCTTGACCAGCACACTGCAGACTGTGATTTGGGGGGAGAGAGGGGACTCAGTAAAGATGCCAGAGGATTTAAGTAAACAGCTTCAGGCAAGCAGTAAGCAGCAGCCCCTGAGGCGGGAGGCAAAGCAGGGCCAGGCTGTGTGCCACCCAAACAAGCATCACAGCAAATTCCAATTATTTCTCCTCTTCCACACCAGAAAACACTAGATAATGGGCCCCTTGCGTGCCACACTTTAAACCACCAAGTTCCACAACTGAGAGAGCAAAAATCCTCAGATGAACTGAAGATAAACTGCAGCCTCTGGCATTGCTCCAGATTCAGCCCAAAACCCGCTCCTTGTGTTCACCACAAGGCCAGGCTTGGACAGGCTGGTCTCCTACCCTCCCCCTTTGTGTGTGCTGCTCCTGTTGAAGACTGTGCTGTGAAGAGCACAGGGACAAGTATATCCACCCCACTCCTAGCAGCAGCACGAGCCACAGCCCCCAGCTCAGCCAGCAGCACTCCTGTGCTCACAGCACTTAGTCCGCAGTCGGGGAGCACCAGGCTGTGGCCCCAGACCTGGAGATGGCCAGTGAAGTGCTGCTGAGCCCTCCTCTCACCTCTCATGCTTCCAGAATCAGTCCAAGGGATCTTTCTGCAGTATTTGTGTGACCCTCCCTGTCCACTGAGATTTCATAGCCAGGTTTTAAAGAGACACATTCACAGCTTTGACATTTCCAGGGGTGCAAATGCCTCTCATTCCTTATCACACCCCTGCTACCCCATGAGAGACAGCCCACTGAAGCAACCACTGCCCGACAGCCCCAGGTGACTGGCATCAAACACTTTTTCTCATCTACCACAGCAAGCTTCCCAGGCACTAGTTACTGAGCTGAGGTCTAGAAGGCCAGTTCTCCACATCTTCTCCCATGCACACGCTCCTCAAGCCACGGTCTCCTCCAGGCCACGCTGGCAAGCTGACAGCCCATGACCATGGCACCACAACTCTGCACTGTCCAGAAAGCCCTCTGCCAGCTGCTCTGCCCTTCTGTACATTTGCTGCTTTTGGTGATGTCCAGTCATATTCTTTATGTACATCTCTTTATGTACATCAAATGGATCTGGCTAGTACTCTAATAACACAGCTCTGAGCTTCATTTCCACCAGTCTCCAGCTGCAGAATTATTTCCAAGTACTTTATCATCTCACAGTGTTTATGTTTTTACACACTGCACACTGGGTTATCTGCTTCTGGGAGACACAATCTCCTTTAATTTCATGTATCTCTCAGAAGCCCAACCTGTTCTTACAGCAGAGCTGGCACTTGCTAGCATTTGTCATTAGCTAACCTCACTGCTGAGTTGAGCACAACCTTTCCTTTGAACAGACACCTTCTAACCAGGACGTTACAACAAGAGCTTATCCCATCTTTACCCAGCAAATCCAAGAAATCTTCCAACTCTTGCTATCCAGAAGCTCTCTCCTTCAGACAGACAACATTCACTGTCCTTACGTGCTTTTATTCCCTGTCCTGTAATACTACACATTCTTCTGAGCACAAGTTACCTTTTGTTCCCCAGAAAAGACTCCATATGAGTAGGCACAACAGCCTGATCTTTTCAGCATCTTTTCAAGCTTCAGTGTTATTTCCAGCTTCTTCAAAGCTTCCCATTACAAATCTGGCCTGTTTCATCTCCTGTTTGCTGCTGCAGATGCCCATGTGAACCTCCCACTGACACTCTGACTTAAGTTCCATGAAATTCAGTCCCCACTGATTGTGCAGGAAGGTGCAATAGGTCAAATACACCTTCCAGTGAACTACCCCATTAGTCCATTGCCTCAAAGGCCACTTCTCACATAGCTTTTTTGCTTTAGTTCTTTGGCTTTGATGGCAGTCTGGTGTACAAATGCGTCTGAAAACGATGTTCTTAGATGTAGAGAATTTGGTAGGAAATGTGGAAGCTCTTCCATGAAAGAGATTTATGACTTTTGTGATTGCTGTTGAGAGATGCTGGCTGTAAGATAGGTGCTCCTTGGTGATACACATGGATCCCACAGCTGCCTAGAGGATTCACACCCAAATAGCTAAGCATGCAATGCAGCTGTCCTGTTGAAGCTGTTAATTAAATGACATTTTCTACCAGCTATCTGCTAGGTTGAATATCTAAGAGATTTTCTTCACTCTTAAGTCAACACATTGAATTATCATGGTAAAATTTATGATACAATTCCAAAACAATTACTGATTAGCTCATCACTCAAACCCTAAGAAAACTGTAACTGTCATACTTCAGTGAGAGAAGGGAGAATCCCCACATGTCAGATATGAAGCCCTGTTGATCTGCTGGGAGTTGAAGGTCATACCTACCAAAAAATGTGATTTTCCCTAATGTTGTGATAACACCTCAGCCTTGAGCTCTGACCTAAACACCCTATGGCATCAATGATCATCTGCATCAAGAGAGCATTCTGGTCTCATCAAGATTTTGGATATACTATAATACTATTAATGCACAGGATAAAATCAATGACTAAAACTCATTAATTGCTAACATGTTACTTATTCCCATTCATCATCCCCAGCCCTTGGATGGGTGACCCTGCAGTCAGATAAAACCTTGTCATGTGAAGAATGATTTAGGTGCAGAACGAGCTCCTCGAAGCACATGTGAAGGAATGTCACCAGAGTAACAACTGAAGATGATAACCGAGCTACTGAAGCTGCTTCACTCAGTGTCCAAAAGCTTTTATGAGGAGAAGTTAAGGTTCAGGCTGGTAAATACCGGGCTAAGCAAGTGCAGAAGGGAAAAGCAGCGCTGCCTGGGCCGGCCCCGCTCAGCGTGTCCAAGGGCCGTGAGAGCAACGGCCAACGTTTGCACAGCTGGACTACATTTAGTGGAGCTAAATTTAGCTCTACTAAATTCTCCCTTGCTCAGGCAAGGCCAGGATGAGGCAACATGGTTTCAGTTGTATTGGAGCAACTACAGTATTCCTTTGTCCTGCTCTGCATCTCCCAGCTATGTCCCGCAACAGCCCAGACACCAGCTGTGCAGCACGACAGGACTTTCCTCTGCCAAGGCAGCAACAGAGCCCTGACTCCTTTGCTTGGCCCATGGCACCCCACAAACAGCAGAGCTGGGAATAGGCTCTGGGAGTCTGGACTGAGTATCCTCTGCTGTGCAGTGGCGCACACACACACACAGACCAACAAGTCCTGTCAGGAGAAAGAACATGATGCTGTGGAACTTTCTAAAAACAAATCAATGAAGAACAGAAGTAACTATCAATTGCCAAGCACTCAGCAAGGCAGGGAAAAAAAAAAAAAAGCAAGTTTCACAGAACTACATAAGAAGCAAAACCCAAATGCAGCATTTGAAAAAGCTGAATTACTGCTGACTGTCCCTCCAGAGCCCAGCTGATGGGAGCAGAGCCCGACAGGAGGTGTTGGCACGTCTTAATGCAGGTCGAGGGAGCTAAAGGAGAGAAACAATGCATCCTACCTCCACACAGGCAGCTGCCTCCAAATGAGCCACTTGGTTTTTTTCCACTGCAGATGGCTTTGGCACCTCTTGCTTTTGTCTCTGTTCGGGTGTGCTGCCAGTTCCCTCTCTGAACCTGCCCTCTCCAGCATGACTCCATCTGCAGCCATGTCAAACCCTGCCATCTTCCTTTCCAAGCCATGAAGCTGCTTCTGCAGCTCTGGGGAGAAGGATCTGTGGTGTGTTGTACGATGCACTGCCTGGACTGGGCAGCCTAGACCACAGTCAGCTTCTGGAAAAGCTGCTGCACGCTGTTGTTGCTGAGGGACCCCAGAGGACACACTGAGCCAGCCCCACCAACCAAGCACCAACACCCCAAATGAGAACAGACAGCAGCCCGGTGCTGATGGAAGCAGCCTCCTTAGCACTGTCCCCTGCCCAACCACACTGCAAGGTGAAGGCACTTAAGAACTGTCTAAGGCTGGCACATTTGAGACAACAAACTTGGCAGATCTCCCTAGAGAACAGATGCCCAGCAGCCTCGGAGTGCAGGGACAAGGCACCGTTACCAACCTGTAGCACCTTCCAGTCCTCTGTGCAGGCAATACCCTCACTCCCCTCACCCCTGTGACTCTGGCAGGCCCTTCTCACTTGACACTTCTTGGTCAGGGCTCCTTTTCCAGGACATCAGCTGAGCTTCTCACTCTTCAGTGCTCCCACACAGAGCAGTGCCATGGCTCTTGGCCATCTGCTCCTGTTTTCCTTTCAGCCTCGTGTAGACTTCAAGCAGAGCTTTCCCAGTTCCAGGCCACAAGAACCACCAAGGGTTTTACTGCTCTTGCTGAGCTTCCACTGAAAGGTGGCAGCTGTCTTTGCCAAGTCTTGCCTGTACTTTGAGATAAAGCCATGCTGAAGGACTCAGCAGCACAGGCCACAGACAGGACCCTCAGGACACAACAGTAACTGAAGGCAACATTCACACAGTGAGGAGGTGAAGACGTGTGTGTGAGATATGTGTCCCTGACAGGGGGAACTGTGTGACACAGATGTCTGTGCCGATGCAGGTGGAGTGCAGAGGGCCAGCAGTAGCTGCTGCTTTGCCCAGCAGCAGGGCACAGCCCAGGCTGTGTGCTCTGGCCCTGCGCTGCCCAAAGGCCCCACAAACCCTTTTACTTCAGCTGTACCATAGTGCAGGCTGGATTGTGCTCCCTGCCTGACATCCTCCAGGGATCCTGGGAGACCTGCAAGCTTATCTCAGTGTTGACCTCTCTCCAAATCTGAAAGAGGCTCTCTGGAGATACAAGACCAAGGCATGAACACAAAATGCCATTTGGCTCTCACCTCAGTCCTTCCTGCTGCAGCTTGCTGAGCAGTAGCCATCACCTACAAAGCAATGTCCCTTTTGTTTTCCAGTGTTCTTTCTTTCCTCTACTGGACTAGCAAAACAACAATTAACATGTTCTTTTTTTCTGTGTGACTCTTCTTTGTCCAACTCACTTAAAAATAAAACCTCCTTCCTCCTCACAAGTGCATGACTTGTAATTTCCCTTTCAGCCAACTTTCTCCAAGTACTGTTCATATCCCTTCCTCTGCTCTTGTGTGCTCCACACAATTGGTAAACAACTCTTGTATTATGGATATCACATCTATTTTCCATCTAGCTTCATTTTATCTTTCTTGAGTGGAATGTAACAGAGGCCATATAATTTACAGAGCTGCTCTCCTCCTGACCTGCTGCACTTGCTCAGTTCCACAGAGACTGAGCAGCACTGGGAATTCATTCCTCAGCCCACTTCTGAGTTCATGTGTGGGGAGTTTTTTTTTGTCAGACTGTTTTTGTGTTACATTTTAAGGAAGGGATCTTTTCACTCTTTTTTTTTTTTTTCCCAGCGTGCTAATTTCAGTAAAGAAATCTTCATCTCTGCAGTCTGGCTCCTCTTGGGCTCTGACAGGGCTGTTTGCCCCTAGCACTGCCCATCTGGGGAAAGCCTGCAGTCCCACCCCCCCACAGTACAACCCAAGCATGGATAAGCCATTTATGTGCTCTCATATGTCCAAGTACAAACAAGTTACCTTCCCTTCACAGTAACACAAGTATTGATCACCTTATTACTGTCAGAAAGCCATTTCCCAGCTCTATATCCAGCCACTGCCATAAGCAATAATACTTTATGCAGGACAAATGATTCCCCAGACATACTACATTGAATTACCTACCTACAGACTGGCTTGTACGTGTCCTGCTGCCCCCCTGTACACAGACCAAACCACATGCCAGACCAGGTGTTTGAAAACCCTGAAATACTCACAGATCTTTCTATTTACCTAACAAGCAAAGCTGCAGTTTTGTAGACAAAGCCCTCAACACTCCCACTGACAACAGCAGGCTCTCTGTGACCACCTAGAATGTCTTGGTGAACACAGAGTGGGGATTAGCACTTTTTGCTATGTCTGTGAACATAAACTCCACATTTATGCTCTACTAATACACAGCCTTAAGCAGCTGAGCACCTGTGCCAGTAGCAAGCTCTGCTGCGACAACAGCTACGAGGCAAAGAGCTCATTGCTCTGGTTTTGTGGATATGATCCTCCTTGGAAAGATGGGAGCAATTTTCTGCCTCTGAAATGGTCTCTGTGTAGCAATTCAGAGCAGAAATGTTTTGTAACAGCACGGAGCCCAAGATGCAAGCCCACCCCTGGCTCCCCAGGCAGCCTCACACACGGCAGGAACGGTCCCCGGGACAGACACGAAGGCTCCTTACCTCAAAGCAGTAGTCTTGTCCCAGGATGCTACTGTGGACTGGCTTGATGACCACTTCTTCCTCCATACTGAGATCCAGAGCCTCAACAGCACTACTGGGACTGAGCAAAGACTCGTGGGAGCGTGATTCTTTCAGCCTCGGCATTAGATGGGATCTGAAGGAAGAACAGAACGGTGTCAAGTGGAGGTTTCCTTCCCAGGGGAATGATTTAATCCATCTGTTAGCAACGACTGCACAATATTCCTGGGAAATTTTTGCCATGAGATAACCAAGGAGCCAGGAGAGCAGGGACTGCCACGTTGTCCCATGTATAATGTGGTGAGCAGGTTCCATTACAGGCTGTATGCTCAGGAAAACAGCTTTTCCAGCCTCAGGTGCAGCCAGGACTGTGCTGTTAGAGGTTTGTAGCCTCTGGGTCTCTGCACAGATGAACAGGTCTTTAAATGGCCCAGAGAGGTGGGGGAGCTATTGCAGAGCCACGGAGTTGAGGTGCTGAGGGCCATGGGTTAATGGTGGGTTGGGACTCCAGGAGCTACAAGGGCTTTTCCAGCTGAAATGATTCTGTGACTCTGTCCCTGTGCACAGACATTCTTCTCCCTACCACAACACACACGAGTATCACAGATGCAGCCTGTGTCTGGGTCCACACTCTGTAACCCAAGGGCTCCTGTGCTCTCTCCAGTTGTTACACACATCCCTGGGATGGGGACAGTGTGGAAAATAAGGCCATGATAGCCCTATCGATTGATCTAAATGCTCTGGAGTCCCACTGGCAGCATTTAGCAGCAGGGAGCCCACAGACAGCAAGCAGCACACCATTTTTGAGACAGCCAATACAATCAATGGTGCTGTAACTCTTAAAGCAAAACTAGAGCTCAAGGAGAAGAGAAAAAAGAAGATAGCAAGGTACTCCCAGGGAAAACACAGCCAAACTATAAAGTGGCAAGGGAAAAAACTACTTGCCTTCTCTATAGCCTGTACTGTGTGCAACGTTCCCACACCAGCCAGCTCACAAAAGCTCTGATCCTGGTAACTCTGACCTTTAAAACCTCTGGCAAGGGTCTTCCAAAGAGACCACGTGCCCCTCTGCCTACAAAGAGAGTATGATGCCTCTTCAAAGGCATGGAAGGACAGAAATAAGAGGACTTTGAGACATTCTCTGCATGGCCTTTTAAGAGTGAAACAACAATGCTCCCAGTGTACTCCCAGATTGCCTTTCTCTATATGTTGAGTTTTGTCATTCTCTAGAATAAAGCTGGCCAAAACACAGCCAAATGTCAACAGTGCATGCAAAATTCATGGCTTCAGTGAATCCCACGCCAAGCTGGATCTAGAAGACAGCCAAAGGAGAGTCTAAGGTAAACAGCAGCACAGGATAAACAGGCACTTCTCTAGATGTGCCATTAAGATTCCTGCCATGGCTAAAGCCCCAGGTAATGAGGACCCAGCCTGCAGCTGGGTTCTCCAGCTGAGCATGCTAAATGGATAGCTCTGGGAGCTGCAGCCCACTCGTCCTGGCTGGCAGCAGGGGCAGAGCCGCAGCCGCAGGGAGCAGCGATGGCTGGGGCTGCCGGCCAGGCTGCCTGTGCTGGCACCTGCTGAGGCCCAGCCACAAAAACACACCACGACACCACAACCTTTTCTTAGGGGACAAACATGAGCCCTCACGTGTTCAAAGCCCCAGGTCCCAGCCCCGGGCTGGATCAGAAGCAGTGGCTTTGAAGCAAAAGGCTCTCTATCCCATTAGCGATTCTCTAAACTGCCCACTCACCCCCTATCTCTATGGTGAATAAATTGATCTTTAGGAACTGAGCACAGTCATTTCCCAGTACTTTGTGGCAATTTTACACTATTTTCACAGAAAAAAAAGGGTCCATATCCTTTTCCTCTGAATGATACTGTAAATTAACTCTAACACAGGCAGACAGATCAAGTTCCCTCTGGATGCTGAGTGCAGAACTAACATCCAGCAGCCCGAGAACTGACGATACAGACTGCTCACCAGGCCTGGCAAACCCAGAGCCCAAGCATTTATCCTCAATCTTATTTCCCTACTGTAAAGATGAAATCAGAAAAGGCAAGTAACCGAGCTGAGACCCGCATTCTTGTGTGGACAAACATGAGTACTGATCAGCTAAGCCCACAGCTGAGGCACTGCAGCCTGTGCTTGTGGCCACTGACGAGCTGGGCTGCTTCGTGCTGCCTGGGGAATGTTCTGCTGAAATTACAACCAAAACAAGTCTATCTGTCATTTAAAGCTACTGCAGCTGCAAGGGTGGGAGTGCAGATGTGCAGTACAAAGAATTATCAAGGGGGAGTTTCTCAGGACAGATGATGTTCTTACCACATCCAGCAAATGCCTATTTCTATCCCTCTATGCCTTGCTGGGTGCCTGTGGGAATCCTACAATCAACGGGACTTTACTTAGGCAGGAGGTTATTTATCAGGTTCTTGCCTCCGCAGGACCTGCTCCCACGATGCCTTTTACTCCTGAACAGTGGATCAGATCCAACCCAGGTCAGTAACAGAAACATTTCTCACCAGATGCTGCACTGTACAGAGGGAGCGCTGTGGGTCTCAGACCAGCCCTAAAAGGCCCAGCATCTGTCTGTGTATCAGGAGCTAAGTGGGGAGATGTCATTAATTAGAGACTTTTGTTTGAAATCTCAGCAGAAGGGATGAGAGATCTTACTGCCAAAGGCAGCCCTGGCAGAGCAGGATGAGTGCTGCCTGTGCAGAGCCTCCTCAGCACCACAGAGTCAGCCCTGACCCTACAGCACTTAACCCATAGCAGCCCGGCACAGTCTGGGGGGCAAGCAAATGCCGTGGAGTGCACAAAGAGTTATACACCACAGTCTTCAAAGGACACATGGTCCTTCCATTTTAATACCCTGCTCTAGAGAAGAGAGTATTTCTAGTGTCCTCTGGTAAGGAACATGATCTGTGCAGCAGGAGTCCATTTACTGGAAGATGTCCACTGCAGCTTTGTATTAACAGTCAAGAAACAGTTCTGCTGTGGCCATAAACGGAGAGGACACTCTGCTTATGGAAGGGACCACTCAGCCTCCCCTGCTTTGGGCTGGGAGAACGTTCATCTGTTGTATGTGTGTTGCATACAGCCCTTGGAGTAATGTCATCTCTGTCTTGTACCACATCAGACAGCAGTGATGTAGAGGGCTTCATCCAGAGGCAACTGACTGGGTGAGGGCTGGCAAGTGCTGAACACCCCCTGCTCTTCCCTTGTCATCCAACACCCTAACAGGCAAACTCACCTGGAATGTCATTTGCTTACTGTGAACGTACAGCTCTGAGATGACAGAGGCACTTTGTTTAAATTCATGTCTCTGCCACTCCTTTTCAAAATGCTGCCTGTGGAGCCATCCAATCTCTCGCTGTAATAACTCACTGTATAATCCAGGTCCTGTCCTGGCTTATGTGAGCTGATCAAACTCAGTTCCTACACCTTTGTTTTGACACGGTGGGAGCACTTCCCAGAGATATCTCACAGCAGGAAACTCTCTGTCCAAACAGCATTCTCCGTTCTTTTTGCCATAGGCCTTATTTAATCCTTTTCCACTTGCCTAAAGTTCAGTTGAAATGAACAAGGGGGCAAAAATCTCATAACAGACCACATTAGTTCTAAAGAGAAATAACATTACTGCCACTGGTCCTGACCTGGAGAGTCCTACAGAGAGGCAGACGGTCGCTGGTTATTAAAGAACAAGGTTTACTGCCCAAGAGCAAGGAGAGAGGATTGTTGTTGTAAATAATGAAAGTCATAAAACATTACCATGTGAAGGGCTGCTATCCCCCTCTGCCTGCTTCCTCCACAGGCTGCCAGAATTGTGGATGTCAAGTCTGACCAGGCTGTGACAGCACACCTGATCTCACCAGCACCCTGGGGACTACAGCAAAGCCTTCGCGGACACAGAGAAACAAGCACAGGATGATCCATTCTCTCCTCCTCAAGCTCCAGGGCTGAGTTTTGAGTGATGGAGGCAGCTCCACACAGGGACTGGAGGGATGGCTCAGCACTCCAGGCTCTGTGTTCTTTCAGGAACAACGATACTCTGCTGAGGCTACAAGGAAGGGAAAAATGTAGGGCTTGTCTACACAGAATCATTCTGGAACAGGTCTCATGCTCCAGAATTGCTTTCTTGTGAAGACAAGCCCTCAAAGAGGCAACCCCATCAGTTTTCATTGCAGAACCTCACCTGTCTGAAACCACCCAGCTGCTGCTTCTGTGGTTTTATGATGAAAATGTTCCTAGTATTTTTGAGAGACAGAAACAACCAGGGAAGCTGGGTGGCTGCAGGGTGATGGAGCACAACATCGAAACCTGGGGGGCAAAAAAACCCAAAGAGCCCTTCTTAAATCTCCCACTGTTCTACTGTGAGAGCACAGGCAGATTGGGGAATTTGGAAGGAAGTCCAGGCACTAAGCTGAAGATGGTCCATTAATACCAGCTGCAGAGCTGGCCTTTACAACCTGAATGCCTCTCCACTGTCACAGGGATCTGATCTCCTAAATTACAGGTTTGACTCTGTGACACGTCTCCTGGTCAGGAAACATTCCCTGCATGCAGCTTTTCAAGGGCTGACAGTTCTTTTTCTCTGACCAGCTGGGAAGAGAGTCTTTAGGGCAGCCCTTCCCCTCCGAGCAGCACACGTTCGCTGCAGGGGGCCCGCCGTGCACAAACGCAGCGGAACAGACCGTGAGATCCACACACGGCATCCACAGCATTTAAATCTGTCTCCAGCCTGGGGATTAGGTTTTGTTATGACTGAGAACAAAGTGGACAACTCCACCAAATTGATTTGCTACGTCAGATGGGAGAAGGATTGGAGTGGTTACAGATGGGAGTAAATCACAGGCCACCCTCTGCCAGCCTCACCCGGTGCCGGGAGCTCTGCGCACGCCGCCTGCCAACCTGCTGCCGCTGACAAACTGGGACTAGGCTCTCTGGCAGGGCCCAAACTGGTCTGCTGGCAGCATTTCTTCGCTCAGTAGATGCAAACCAGGCTCTGCCACACAGCAGCTCTCCCCCACGCCCTCTCCTCACCTCATGGGCAGTGCCTGTGTGATCCCCTGCCTGGTGCTGACTCCCTGCTGACCTCCTGAGCACTGCTGGGAGTTCTCATCCATTCCTCCCCAACGCCTCACCCAGCTTCCCATTAACAAACAAACATGACAGTGATGTTATGGGAATAACCAAGGACAACAGCAGAAGAGAATGTGCACACTTCCTGAAGATGAGAGAATGTTTCTTCTCCCTGCAGGAGAGGATGCAGGGACACACTCTCAGCACATCCTTCTCCCTTCTGTGCTACCCTCATCCTCCTCCCCTAGACCTCTGCCCTGGCAGTGCCACCTTGTGCTGGAGCACAGGTGGGTTCTCTGGGCAGGAGAACTTGACCACTCATCCCACGCAGGAGGGAAGCTGCTGTCACATGTTGCCCTCACTAAGGCAACACCTTCTGTGAGCAACACAAAGGACATGTAATTAAACTTATTAACGCCTGCCCTTGTTTTCAGACTGTTCCCAGTTTTAACTGGCAGCAGAATTAATTACATTCAGAAGGCCTCTGTCAGCTCATACCAGATTCCAAATGTTGTTTTTGCCAGAGTGAACCCGAGGGATGATTTTAACCCATGACAGTCACCTGAGCACGGAGCTTATGTTTGTTTAACAACCTGCTGCTGCAAAGCTTCTGAGTGACAACCTGAAAGTCCAGCACAGTACAGCCAAGCAAGGACGCTGGGTGCCTCTGGAACGTCCAAGATGAGAGAAACCACAAAAGCAAGCAAAACGTGTCAAGGCTAAGAAGTAAAAGGTGATCAGAAATATACCCAAGTTTCAATAACACAACGTGTTGTTAGGAAGCTGAAGTAACTTCTTCTTTCCCAAGTGCAGAGCAGCACCACCACCACCTCCCTTTTAAAAGAAATTGACATCATATATACAAAAAACCCCTTTCCTTATCACACCAACCAACCTAACGCAGCACCAATAGTGCAACTGGAACACGTTGTCCAGAGATGTTGTGACTGCTCCATGCATGGAAGTGTTCAAGGCCAGGCTGGACGTGGCTTGGAGCAACCTCCTCTGGCCCCTGCTCGTGGCCAGAGCGGGGTTGAACACGATGAGCTTCAATGTGTCTCACCCTCCAAACCATTCTGTGTTTCTGTGATTCTCTATCTGTGGACATCAGATGCAAACAGCAGCCACAGATCCACCACTCCCACTTGGAGCTCAAATCATAGCACAGCCCTGAAAACCATCCATTCCCACAGCACTAGTGTCTGGAGCAAGCAGGGGTTGGAGAGCCCCCAAAAAACACCTGGGGAACCTCTGAGGGGACACAGGCAAAGCCAAGGAGTACGGCTGCTGTGGGCACTGATCCAGACCCCCTCCGTCCCTGCCACTGCCCGGAGCAGGAGCCCCTCCACATGGGATGCTCGTACCCTAAGGCTCACAAGTAAGTTTCCAGGGCAGGAGGAGATGGGGGATAAAGGCTTTGAGTTTTATCACTAAATTCTTGCTTAACGTGAAGGCAGAACCTGTACAAGGAAGCAGAAGGAAAGCAGGATGCTTCCTCCCGGACTAACCACAAGGAAACTGAAATCACAAGCCCCATCTCCCACGCCACAGCCCTGGCTGCACAGAGCCCGGCCATGAGCGGCTGCTTGGGAGCAGCGACCATGTTTTAATAAATCACCATGAAAACAAACCCTTTAACACACAGAATCACGGACGGAACGCTGCTAAAAATAAACACTCCGTGCCGAGGAGCGGGGAGGGGGGGGGGGGTGGGGATGGCTGCAACCCCCCGGGCACCGGGTCTCCAACCACCGCAGTGACCTCCCCAGCCCTGCTCTGCTCCGTTCTGCTCCCTGCACAACGCTCCCCCAGCTGGCTCCGGGTCCCGCCGCCCATCCCCATCCCCATCCCCATCCCCATCCCGCTGTGACCAACACTGAGATCCGGGCCCGGGCTGGAGTTCGCTTTGGACGCTCGGCAGTCCCGTCCGAGCCCGATCCCCCCCCCCGCAGACACTCCCGGACACGTTGCCCCGAACACTCACCCGCGCTGCCCGGCCGCCGCNCTGCCGCTGCTGCTGCCGCTGCCGGGGCCGCGGGATTGGCTGCGCTGTAACTGGGCAGAGCGCCCCGGGCCCGCCGCCCCCGCTCCCCCGGCCACGGCCCCGCAGGGAGCCGCAGCGAGAGCTCGGCTCGGGCTGCGGGGCGGGGATGGTTGTGCCGGGGACCCGTCTCGCCTCTCCCCGTTGCGCCGCGGTTTCCCGGCCGCTTCGTCTTTGCTTCGTGTCCGTTCGCCGCTTTCGTTTGTGGGTTTGTTTTTTTTTTTTTTTTCCCCCCCCGTCGTAAACCTCGGGAAAAAACGCCGAGTCTCCGGGAGCTTTTATTTTTTTTGGGGGGGAAGAAAAGCCGCGAGCTTCTTCCCCTCCCGCTTAGCTCCCGGCCGGCGGAGCAAGGAGGCAGCATCCCTGCAGGGCCGCCCGGTTCGGCTCAGCTCGGCTCGGCTCGGCTGGGCTCGGCTGTCCTTGCCTTGGGATGCACCACGCACATTCCTTTCCCATTTTTTTTTTTTGGGGGGGGGAAGCCCGAGCCACTGACCTTTGCAACAGCGCGATCCACAGTAAGGAGTAGCGTCTGCAGCAGCAGCCGGCAGCACCGGCGTGAGCCATGGTCACCCCCGCACACAGCGATCCCGCGTGGGGTGGGGGGTGTGGAGGGGGACGGGGACACCCGGCGAGGCTCAGGTGAGCTCTGCGCTCACGGCCTGGCTCTGTTGCTAGTGCACGCTCCACGAAAGAGCAGCAAAGGTAAGAGGGAGAAGGAGGGACGCGAGACGGTTGGAGAACGAGAGAAGGGAAGGCTACACACGCAGCGTGGTCCCGCTGTCCTCATTGCCACCATCCTTAGCCAGCCCCACGCCGACACGTTCCCAGAGCCAGACTGCTGCTGTCATCCTGGCGTTATTCAAATGCCTCCATTACTCATCAAGAACAAAGTGGGACTATCTAGTAAATGAAAAACCGCCACATGGCACTGTCCCCTGCCTGTTATTTATGGCTGCCTCCTTTTTCCACTTTTCAAAGGCTACCGTCCATGTCTGCAGCGAATCATAAATCCTGCAGCTCAGGCAAGGCTGCTGGGATCAGGGGAAGAAGAAGACAACTGGGGCTGCAAACGCCCGTCAGCGCTGGAGCCCAAACCAGAGCAAAGGTAAACAAACATCCCCGACTGCTCAGATGACTCGGGAAAGGGAGCAGGTCTCAGAGTGGAAGACAGGCAGGTCCTGCCCCAGGGCAGCAGGCACAAGTCTCACCTCCTCCAGTGACTTCCCAGACGGGCTGTCCCGCCAGCCAGCACCACCCTGCACAGCACTGACAAGTGAACCAACATTGGCAGGTTCTCTGCCCAGCTCCGGCACCAACTCCCTGCACATCCTCACTCAAGTGCCTCTCCTCCTCAGCCACAGAGGTACACACGACCCTCTTGCACCTCCAAAGGTCCAGAAAATGTGAAGGGCTGGCAGCGTTATTGCTGGATTTGAATCATGAGTACTGTCTGTCACCTAAGACCAGAGTAAATCAGCCCCCACCACACCCCAGGGACAACAGCATCAGCTCACCAGCCACGCTGGCTGCAGAATGCCCCAGTCAGTGCGTTTCCCACCTTGCTTCCTTGGCAGAGCACATGCAGACCCCCTTCCCTTTGCAGTCTGCAAACGGAGCTCTGCATTTAGCACGTTTTGCTTCACTTTTGCCTCCCCCCATTTTCCCCCGCCAGCGGTTTGAAGTTTTTCTCACCCTTTGTTGGCAGGTGCCACGCAGAGAGACAAGCTCGCTGTCCTCGATCTGCTTTTCAGGGCTTCTATAAAGTAGGGCACCAGCATCAACCCAGCCTCAGGTTTTTGATACATTGCTGGAGTAGCCAAAAATAATAACGGGCAGCTTCAGTCAATCTTTTCCTTCTCAAACCTGCAACAGCAGCAGCAGCACAGGGGTCCTTTGTGAGGCAGAGCAAAACCACGGCGCACACCAGAGTGAAATCCCGGTCAGCAACGCTCAGCCATCCTGCCCCGAGCCGGGCTCACCAGCAGCTCCACGAGCCTCTACTGTTTGGGGTCCCCTTCCCCACAGCCATCAGCGCTTGGCTCCCCGTATTTCCTGTAGCACCATATCTCCTTTGCTGTGGGGAAATGCTAAGGTCAAGTTACAGTTTTACCAACCCCTTTTATCTTTCTGGCAAGGCACCAAAAACTGCCAAAACTGAACTTTGGAACGAGCCCTCACACTTGCACTGGGCGGAGAGCGGAGCACACCGAAGGCAGCGACGGAAGCGACAATCCTGGTTCTCTCTGCAGCCCACCACTGGAATCTTTCCTGCTGCACGGTTCAGACACATTATTAAGACAAGCTGGAAGGAAGTACTGAACCCAACAAGCATGTGCTTTTGGCCTGTGTTCCAGCAGGAAGCCAGATACGCTGGGAATTGCGGCAGCTCCAGCTGACGTAAGGACCCAGCACAGCCCCGCTGCTGCTACCAGATGAAAAGGAGAACAACCAGCAAGACCCAGCGACACAGCTCTGTTTGCTGGGAGCTGCCCAGCTGAATTTCTCCAGTCCCAAACCTGAAATTCCAGATGTTGGGTCTGTGCAAGACTGTCACATGAGCCAGAGATCGGGAGATGAACTTGGAGCCGTCTGTGTGACCTCCTGCTGCACATTCATTCTCCACACTCTCACCTCTGTGAATGACAAATGTGTTTCCCAGCAGGGCTGTGCTGCCATGCCCCTGCCCAATGAGCTGCCCACCCATCACTTTGTACTGATGTCTGAAGCACACAAACTTCTCAGAGCTACAGGTCTGTCATGCACAGGACATTCATCCCCCTCGCGCCCTCTCCACAGTGTCTGAGCTGAGGGTCCTTGCGCAGCTCACAGAATCACAGGATCTGCAGGGTTGGAATGGATCTTGAAAGATCACCTAGTTCAATGCCTTGGGGACTGCTCTTTCCCCTCCCCAGGGAGTTCCAGGCAGTGAAGAAATCGCCCTGCGTTGACTCAGTATTTAAATGGCACTGCAGTGAGCGTTACCACCAACCACCAGAAGCCTGTACGTCCAGGGCTCAGCTAATTCCATGCCAAGCCCAGGTTTACTCCAGCCTCCTCAAAGCAAGCTCGTCCCTCACCTGCCCAAGGTGGTATTTCCCTGCTGAGCGTTGTTCTCCCCACAGGCAGCTGTGCTGGAGGCTGACATGCAGCTGTACAACACGGTCAGAGCTGCCATTCTCATTGCCAGCGCCGCACCCCTGGGGCACTGACGGTGACCTCTGCCCCTTCATCACATTTGCAGCTCCTGCTGCTCACGGGATCCCACACCACTCACAGCGTTTGTGCCAGGAAAGCCTCTGGCCTTCCTCACAGGGCAGGTGAAATAGTACCTGCAGTGGGTTACTAGAGTCAGTTTTCCATCCACAGTTAGGCTCAGTGATTATTATTTGTAGGTTCTCTTTTCTTGGGTCACTTTTCCTCCTTTGGTCCCAGCCAGGCCTGGCTTACTCTGTTTCCTCAGCTGGACAGGGGAGGATGGTCAGACCTGCCCTTCAGGCAGTGACCCTTCCAAACTCCCACTGTGTTAACCTTTTTGAGCTTATATTAAACCCAGGAATCTCTCACCTTTTATTGAGTGTGAAGGCAGCACTTTATGACCACGCTGTCTATTACTGGGGAAAAAGCTAATTCCCCAATAACCTTCAAGAGTTAGAAGTGGAAGGGACCATGACTACCCAGATTTATTCTAATTTACAGTCAAAATGCCTGATAATGTCCTAAAAACCACTTATTTTCAGAATGTTGAACATGAAAAGCCATGTACCTGCCCAGGTGGCTGCTGTCAGCAGGCTGCTGCTGGAGCCTTGGGATGGGTATACTCATGACTGTGGGGTTCCTCTGAAAAGCTCTTCAGTGGATGTACTACAACCTACAGCACTGTTAAGCAAGCAATGTACAGATTTCACTGCAGATACCATTAAACTGACTCTTGGGACTCCCCATGTTCCTCCAGCAAGCTGCATATTCCCCCAGCAGCCTCTGAGCACTCCAGCTCCACAGCCCATAACCTTGACTGCGTTTGTGTTGGTTTATTTTGTCCTTCAGTTCAAGTTCAGCAAAAAAAAACTCCAAGTAGTCTGAGGCTGAAGAGCACAGAGACTGCTCAGGCCTTGCAGCCTGGAGGAACAACGGCCAGGTGAAACTATGAGACTATGGAAAGATTTCTTCACTTGTTTTATTCCAACGTGCTCAGTGCTCACAGAAGCTGAGCTGCAGCCAGGGAGCAAAACTGACACTTTGCCCTTCTGAAAAATCAGGCACCGTATCAAACAGTATTTACACTGAAAGAACATTTAACCTCTGACTAATGCTGCCTTCTGTGCCACACTTCAGAGTGGCTACACAGTGGATCTGGACCAGCCAATTTCTTTTTCTGCTTGTAATTAGCTTCACTTTTCTGCTCTCCTGAACAAGCGTTAGACTTTAGAATGCGATCCCCATCCACGGGAAAGCCGCCTGTGCCGAGCTGCCACTCATCTTTCCTGGAGGTTTTCTTTCAAACACGACATCGTTATTAGCAGCAGATTTTTCTAAACCTTTTCCTTGAGGTCCCATCCCTGCAAACGCTCACCATAGTGCTCAGCTCTTAGTCTCGCTTCACAGTCACTGCTTCACATGCAGCCACCATTTGAGCCAAGAAGCACTTGCAGGAGGCAAGGTTGGAATTTCCAGTCTCAGCTATGCAGGGGCACTGATGGCATTTGGGCCTGACAAACACCAAGACACGTTTTAGCATCTAAACTCCATTTTGGTTTTGTCCTGTCTCACTCTCAGCATGCTCTGGTGTAACGAGTAACAGCTAACTTCAACAAAATGATGCTCTTAAAAAACAACATCCAATCAATGAACAGTTTATAATCAGAACCAAGTTGGGAAAATGTTCTTTTGCTGCTGAACTCCTTTTTCCTTAAAAAAAAAACCAAAACAAAGGAGAAAAGCTCAAAGCATTTTAAGGCTTGCTTTGGTTGTATGTGTGTGTGTGTTTTATCCAGAGATGGCACCAGGATATAAAGCTGATTTCTTCCCATCGCTGCCTCCCTTCTAGACAGATAGATTTTAGTGGTTTTTAGAGATATAAAGCACATCCATCTCATGGGAACCTTCTTTCAGATGGAATAAGAGATTCACACGGTGAAGTTGGTGACTTTGCAATGGCTTTCAGAGCTGTGACTGTAGGCAGTCTGTCCCGGGGAGCACACACGCTGTCCCCTGCTCTGCTCTGCCTCAGGCATGTTACAGCAAACAGAGCCCTTGGAAGACCCAGCATATTTCTGCACTCTTGTACACAGCAGCTGGGCATGTGCTGACCAGGCAAGGGGAAATCAGAAAGCACTGAGGAATGCTGAAGGCAGACTCGGTGCCTGGGTGGGTGCACGCTGTCCCTGGGCTCGTCTCACGGGCAAGATGCTGGAGGTAGCCATGAGCCCCCTTCTGCTGACAGCCCGAGGCTTTCCCTTCTGGGGTGCCCTCCACAGCCAGCTACAACAGACAGCAGTAGTACTGACACAGAAACCTCATCTCCACAAACAGCTACATCCATGCTAAAAACATCCCCAAATCCCCAAGTAGTAAGATGTGTCTTGCCTGCAGACTCTGCTCAGCACAGCCTGGCTGAACGGGACCTCGAGAGAAGCCATGAGCCCTGGAGAGCATGAAACTCAACCCCCATCTACTCCCCTCCACATACAGGCAGGCAAAGATGTTCTTACAGATCACCTCAGTGTTTAGTCTCTCTGTCTCTCTTCTCTGACTCCCACTGATAACCCCTCTCCAAGGCCAAGCCGTCTGAGTTCCCAGAGCAGTGTGTGGTACAGCCCCAGGACCCTGTGGGGACCCTGACCCTCTGCCCAGGCTGGCTTTTACCCTTCCAGACTCCCTGACCAGCAATTAAAACTTACAATCCTCAGGTGCACTCCCAGCAGTTCTCAGTTTTTGAAGTGCAGGGTGCATACTCCATGCAATGCCAGGGGCAGCTACTTCTAGACTTGATGCAAAAACTGTTATTAAAACTTACAAACTGTGAAAAACTCTTTAAAAAGTCCAAACCCTGGCACTGCCCTAAATTAAATGCCAGCCACAGCTTGCTAAGGGGACATGGATAAGCACAGAGCCAAGCTTGCATGCAGTCCTTATCCACAACCCACACCTGCTGCTCCCTTCTGGAAGTTTAACTAATGAACTCAAGTGTACAGCCCAGAGGATTTAAGATATGGAAAAGGTCAGAGTGAAGACTCAGGAGTGAGGAACAGACTGAATGGGGTTCATAAATGACAGCCCCATTTTAAACCTAAAATTATTTTTTTTTCCAGTAAATTAGGGCAAGAGAGCTTTCCTCCAAGCCAGACAATGCAGCTCTCCCTGGACACTGTGGGGAGGAGGAGGGCACGAGCACTCAGCAATCAATGCTAATGCCCTAAAAATTAATCTCTGAAAATTACTTCAATGGCATAGAAATGATTTCTTATAAATCTCTGTATAGCAAGAGCTGAGAATGTGTCACAGTCATACCTAGGGTAAGTACAGCCTGAAATAAAAGGGTTTAGCGCAGGGTTGGTGTGGTCACTGCCTCTTCCTGCCTCAGTTTCTGAGCTGCAGACACAGACTGTGTCATCAGAGCATCTTGGAGGCTGCTGGGGCGTGTTAAGAGCTAGTTACGGTTACACAGGACTGAGGATGGGATGTGGCTTCCCCAGGATGAAAACACAGGATTCTACTTTGAATGAGAGTCATGGTTTATGATTCCAAAACGTGGTCAGGATGGCAGTACCTGGGCAGGGAGGGATGGGCTCCTCCCAGTGCCATGGCAACACAAGTGTGTCCTTTTGGGACCTGCAGGACAGAACCCGCCGTGTGCACCCAAATCTAAATCACCCCTCAGAAGTACAAAGTCTCTTGACCTGGCTGAATAACACATGTAGTGAGGATGTGAGCAGCATGGCAGCTTTGCTGCCAGCAGTTGGCTCAGGATGCTGCAGACCTGCAGCCTCTCCCCGAGCTGTGGCCACACTGTGCTGAGTGTCCATGGGGTTGTGTTGCTGAAGGGCTGTTCCTTCTACTTGTGTCCAGCCCTCACCTCTGCACAGATCCTGGGGAGAGGGATTTAGAGCCAGGCTGCCAGATGCAGAAGTGTAGTCCTGGGTTGTGTTCTCTGTGATACACATCGGCTCCAATTTACCCTCTAGCCTAGAGAGCAGACAGAGGTGCTGAGATCTCACACCCTCATCTTCCCTTTGAGGGACAAAAGCTCTGCTCTAAATTTGGTCTCAGCTCTCTTTTTAAAGCATTGTCTGTGACAGAGAACAATAACAAGTTCAGAAAACCCTGACTGCCTTTACCAACATTTGAGCTTCACACAGAGACGTGAACCAGCGTTGGTTTTCCCAACGTTTCATTACTAATTTCTTTCAGAGAGATGAAATCAGACTCAATCCTTCGGACCAGAAACACTTTTTACCACCTTCTGGATGAGACATGGAGATTCCTGAATGAGTTCTGTGAGCAGCCCTGTCTGACACATGAAAATCTCCATCCTTGCCTACTACAGAGGGGAATCAGGGGGCAACTTGACCAAAACCCTCACAGTGCAAGAACAGGGACAGGTCTGAGCCCTGATGCAGTAGCTGTAGAAAAACAATTTTCCTTTGTAACCAGGTTATTTTAAATCAATCTAGTTAGACAGATGCAAAGTACTGACACAGATGCACTGAAACTGGTTTGATCCTTCCCTGAACAGGATTAACTTGCTTCAGTTAGTAACCAAATTAAACTCCAGCTCATCTTCATTGCAAAAAAAAAATGTATTTTACACTGAGAGCTGTGTTGTGCAGAATTTTTACAGAGACAGGATCTGGGAGGGTTTTCCTTTGCAGCAGGAATTTGGGGTCACCACACAGCTCCTCTCACTCAGCACTGGCCGTGTCTGCCCGGCCTGCCCAGAACAGACCCCAGAAAGCTTCTCCAGAGCTGGCAACTGAGAACTGAATAATGCTAGCACAGGGTTAAGCCAGAACAGCCTGAAGCATGAGGCTGAACACTGGGGTCCAGCTCTGTAGATTTCTTCCCAGCATCCACTGCCCTCACTCTGCCCTGTTCCCAGTCCCTGCCACCTCCTCTCCTCATTCCTTACACCCCTTTTCCTGCTCAGGTCTCAATCAGATGGTAACACAGATGAAGAAAAACAAGCTACTAGAAACCCAGCGCTGCCCGTGAAGAAGGCGAGTCCCACAGCATCCGCAGCGTGGGGTGGGCTGGGAGGCAACAGGCTCCCCACAGCCTGCCCTCAGCTCCCCGATGCTGCTGTGAGCGTGGGAGCAAGGATGCCAGAGAGGAGAGTTTGCCTGGGTGGGTATGGAGCTGGCAGTGCCCGGGCATCCCCAGCCCAGTGCCACGGGACGAGCGGCACTCACCTGAGGCGGCGGCAGGAGCTGGGCTGCCCTGTTCCCTTGCCGGCCCCGCAAGCGAGAGGCTCCATGGCTTTATGCACCATTGCAGTGCATCAAAACTGAAAGCAGCAGCTTAGTTCCCAAATGAGCAATGGCACTGTAAACACCGTGAGGCAAAGTCCAGCCCGACCCAACCGGTCCCAGCTGCTTCCCACTTGCTGTCACAAACAGGAGCTGCCGTCACCAGTCCCGCACTGGCAGTGTTAAACCTACAATGGCTTCATAAAACAGCTCGAGCTGTTTAAAAAGGACATACTGTGTGACTCTAGATTGTGCTGTCCCTCCTCTCCAGGACAGGACTGACTTCTCTGTTACAGGACTGGAGGCAGAGCAGGACTCACCCAGGGGACACGCAGGCCAAGCCGAATGCTGGTGATTCAGCTAAAGCTCCCACACCAGTTCAGGTGAAAAGGGAGCCCTTTTCAGCAAAAGCTGTGTCACCTCCCCACCCAAGAGCCCACCCAAGAGCCCACCCAAGAGCCCAGCCACTGCCTCCAGGCCAGGTGTTCCCTGCCCAGGCTGCCAGATAGGGTGGCAGAAGCCACGTGGGGCTGCAAGGGGGGATAGATTTGGGGGGATTTCATACAGTGCCAGGACAGCTTGGTCCCTGCTGGCTTCAAACTGAGAGGCAAAAAAGTTGTTTCCTATTATCAGTCTCCTAGTATTACACCTCTCTGCCTGCTCTGTATTTGTAACTCCCTGACCTCATCTTCCAGATCAGTACAACACACACTCACTCACACACGCTGCTCGAGACGATCACGTGGAGCCCTGGCTGCGTGCGTGCCTGTGGTGTCAGGGCTCTCTTTCCATTAGGAAATCATCAGCTTGTCAACAGAAATTACATGAACAGACCCTGGCTGTTGATGAGTAACTGAGCACATTCTGTGACTAAGTCTCTCCATAACCTCCAGCCACGTCTCATTTACAGAGCACAAGGACAATTCCAATTGCTGGGCTCACTCAGTGTCCAAGGGGCAGGACGGGCACAGGACTGACACACTGCAGGCTCCCACCATTCAAATGATTGCCAAGGGAGAAAAACCTTCCACAACTTCTTTACTTCTTCTTTGGACACTTGAGAAATGCACAACTCGTGAGAATCTAGCTGGCTGACTATGGGGAGTGAGACAAGGATAACAGGAGCCAATCTTGCCCTGATGCAGAGGGATGGGTTAATGCCCTGCACTCCCCAACCTACACGATTCTGCAAAGTCCAGTTGCACCAGCAGCTGCTGTGCTGCATACAGACAACTTCAGAGAAGCTGCCAGGCACTTTCTGTCTGAAGTGCCCACAACGCACACATCCATGTTTACAAACCATGGGATAACTTGGATTTTCTTTCTGTTTAGGTGAGGGCTTTTTAATGAAGAGATTGGAGCTGGTTGAAAGTGCTGGCCCAGTCCCTGAGCAACAGGCAGCTTTAGTTGAGGCTGGCAGCGGCAGCACATGCTTTCCACAACAGCTCACTGGCAGCAAGAGGCTCCAGCCCCACTCTGAGGGGTTCATCTGCAGGAGAGACAGCCGAGGCCTGACCCTGCTCTCATGTCTGACCCCAAGGGATGACACTGTCAGGGCAAACACTGACTTTTGGTCCCAGTCAGAACCACTGGTCACTAACACAGGGTTACAGTTCAGGTGACAAAGGCTGCAGCCCAGTCACTTGCACAAAACCCACTGCCCTGAGCAGATGCCTTCCCACCAACACTGAATTCATGACACTGCAGCAAAGCTGCCTGGAAAAAATGAATCATTCACTCCCCTTCTGCTTGTATTTTAACAATGACCAGTGTCATTGTCTTGACAAAAGGAAACCAGAGCTGGAAGGAAGCTCAGGGAGGAAACCCCAACGCTCGTCCCAGTGCCCGCCTGGGATGTAACATCAGAGAGTGCATAACCCAGCTCATCTCTGTCAGACACCAAAGGACTGAATGGCAAATCTAAGCCTGGACACTAGTATTTGTAAGTAGGTAATTAAAAAAAAGCCCTGCAATAGGTTGATGTGCAGTTTCTAGTTTCCATTGGCCTGCCTTGGACACGTGGCTTCCCTTATAGCACCCCTTACACCCTTCATTACCTTACACACTTTAAGGGACAAAACTGCTTTGAGATGGCTTTGCCTGTAGAAGTGTGAAAGCAGCTTCTTCGTAAATCCAATGAGATCCCAAGTGGAGCCAGAAAACCACTTGAGCTGTGCACCGTGAAGACTTCCATGCTGTAACTGAATCAGTCTCTCTGAGGACTGGGAAATGTGCCACATGCAGCATTTCTGAGCCCACAGCCCTTTTATCTAAGTTGTTTTCTTTCCTTTGTCCTTGTCTCACTCCGTGACAGTTTGGAGATTTTTGGCATCCTAACTGCAGCCTAGTTTGTCAAGCTAAACATCAACAGAGACTTTATATGTACGTGAGAAATGAGGATAGAGACAAAAATAGTTATTAACTCTGCTTTTAGAATGCCAAACAAGCAAAATGGTTGTGTTCCACTAAAGGAAAGGGTCTGAACCATTTCTGATCCACATCTGTTTAAAACTGTCCAGTACTGGTGGCCTCACTGGAGTTACTCCTCAGGGCTGGACAGAAGCCTTCCCTCTGCACAGTGCCCTTACCCCAGTGATGCTGTATGTGTGCTGGGACGACATGAGCAGATAGTGCAGAGACTCCTGAGCCTGTGACACCATGACACTGCCTCGCTCTCAATCACATCCACACAAACTGCTTCTCAGAGACCATCCCAGCTTGTTGCAAACACTCAAACTTAAGTTTGGAAAAGCTGGGAACACTGGACTCCATTAACAAGAGGCGATCCGTGCCAGGGCTGAGAGAACAAGAATGTGACCTCGAGGGACTGTCTTGGCTTGCAAATGGTTCATGGACAAAGCTCGCTCTTTCTCCCTTGCTTTTCACTATTGCCAAGCAGAGCCTCGCTCCCTTTAATCTGGCAAGTGTCTTAGGTAAAATGTACAAGAACTTATCTTGGTGCCAGTGAATTTTAGAGGAGAACATGGAAAAGGGCGCTGGGTGACAATCCCGAGCTCAGCAAAGCTCCCCAGCAAAACCCTGCACAGCAGAGACCAGAGCAAAACACAGTGAGACTGCTGCCTGGCACAGCACTGGGGCCTGTTGCTGCAGAATGCTGCAGCACTTGTGCCACACTGAAGAAATTGTAATGATAAATGGGAATAAAAGGCAGGAGCCAAATACTCATCCACCACATGGGATTTTGCCCACCCTTTGAAACAAACCTGCTAACTCAGAGCTGTTCAGTGCCCACCGTTGAGGATGGTAAAACTCCAGCTACTTTGGAAGTTACTGTAAAATACTTTCCAGCAGTTTTGAAAGGCATTAGCAAGATAAAATGAAGAAATACTGCTTTTAAAAAGCATGTTAAACATTCACCTTATCATCCAGCCTCTTTATTTTAATGAGGTTTGTTTTACTTCTGGTATTTGCTTTGTCACACAGTGTAAGTCTCTGAGAATTTCCGTGTGAGATAAATGATTTTGCTGGAGCAGGGGGAAGCGCTGTGGGAAGATGCTGGTGGGTGCCAGCCAGGCAGGGCACGCTGGTAAATGCAGTTGCCACTCATGCCCTGCATCACTGTGGGCAAGCAAAGCCTTTGCTTTCATCACAAAAAAAAAAAAAGCTTAGACTCCTGTAGAACAGCCACATTCGAAGAGGCACCTGCCCATCCCACGAGTGGGGAAACAGCCACAGGATTTTTATTTATGGGGCTATTAAATATGTAACAATCATTCCCCAACATCAGAGTCATAAACACCGCTGCTCCATCTGATCTGAGATCAGCAAGCATGCTTCTCACATTCACAGGGAGAGACAAAAATGCTGAATTATTTATGCTTGGAATATGAACAAATATAGAGAACTACGTGGATTGGGTAGAGTGCAGCCGAGCAGATTCAGGGCAGATCGTTGCACATCTTTCCATCAAACACACTCTCTCGTTACTCTAAACAATTGTTTCTCTTCCAAAAAAGTGGGTTAAGGAATTCTAATTAAGGGACTAATGGAATTAATCCTGACAAGTGTTTTTGGATCTGCCTACACATGGAAGCCAGCAGCTGTCCCAGTCCCCAAGCAGTCCCTGGGACGTGGCACCAGCACCGAGCTGAACGCGCCAACCACAGGCAGCAGATTAGGAGTGGAGTGCTTGAGTGACTTTCCAGGACATAAGCACATGCAATGGGCTGGTAGGAGCAACCATATTCCCAACTAGGCTTTACAAAACTCCTTCTAAAACAAAGCAATTTTACCCTGGCCACCAAATACTACAACAGCAGAGAAAAACCAGATTGGGCCATTCTGCCTCATGTTTGTGCTTCTCCTTATCGCTGATCCTACCGTGACAGGCTTTGCAAAGCCAGAGCCTGTCCATCTCAGCAGAGTGATTTAAACTTCTGCCCTGTTCATTACAGAGTGGAAATGACCCTGCAAATGTCAGGCAGGAGTCACAAAGTTGTCACAGGGCTATAAAATGCTGTGTTCACACCAGGGCTGTGTTCAGTGTACAGGCATGAGCTGCAGGCCCTGCAGAGCCCAGGGCTGCCCATGGGCTCCAGAGCCATCACAGGCATTTCTGTGTGCTGCCACACACCCAGTGGCACACACAGGCACAGAGCCCTGAGCCCCTGGTCCTGGCACAGGGCTGCAGCCCCGTGGGGTTTCAGGGAGCCCTGGCAGCAATGGGTGCCACACTCTTCCCCCAGACAGTCTTGCTCCAAACCACATTGTCTCCTGGTCTAGGCAAGTCATTGCAAGGACACCTGGAAGCTTTAAATGCAATGTTTTCATTGTACCTGTACAGGTTTCTTTATGTTTTATTCAACATTCCCCTGCCCATGTGGAAGGCTGCAAATGCCAGCATATTAATGAGCTCACATTATCATCATTACAGCTATTAACCAAGGACTGTGAAGCTTCAGGGGTGCCATGCAAACCTGTGCTCTGGGGAGCTACAGACCCAGCCACGGTGTCATCTTCACACCCAGCTCCTGCTGTCTGAAGCAGAGCAAGAATTCTCTGAACTGGGGGTCCTGCACGGCAGTGCTGTGCCTCAGCCCTGCCACTGATGAATTTTAAACATCCCAGAAAGCTCAGTCGTTAAATGAAAGCATGCAAGATACCCCACAGCTGCAAGGAAACCTTCCTGCTTTCCATATCACTGTAGAATCCCTGTTACACCTTCCATGCTGCCCCGAGACCTACAGCCAGTATCAGCCAAGTGTTTGCCATGCACCACTGACATTTCAAGCTTGGCAGGAATGAAAATCCTCAGGGAAAGTGGTGCAAGTGCAGGAGGAATGACAGGAATCCTGGGACAGGAATGCCATCAGAGACTGACTTTTCAGCAGCCACATCAAGCCTCTGCTACCCACGTGTGTGTGCATGTGCCAGGGAAGGGGATGAGATGAGAAAGAGGGGATGAGAGCTGTCCTTCAATTTCTCGACAGTTTCTTAACTTAAATCTTTCATTCTGTGCCTAAGTATTAAATCAGGCTCAAGGAAGGAAAAAAACTTAATTAATCAGAGGTAGCTGGGTTCAAAGAGCGCCTGGGGTCAGCTTTATTGCTCTCCCTCACTTTGGAGGTACAGAGTTTATGGATAATCCCTGTCTGCTGCAGAATGACAACTAAGTGGTGCCAAGTATTTTCTGGCAGTAACTAAATCTGAGGGTCTCCTTTCCACTCATCTTTTTAAAGCTTAACATTGTCACTGCAATGGAAGCAGGCCCACATATAGCACAAGAGTCTCACATGCCCTGCCCAAGCCTGGTGACACTGTGTCCAAGCTCCACCTTGCAGACTCCCCTAACTGAGGCTTTTGAACACATGGTTGATCCCAGTGAAATGGAATTACTGGGATGAGCAAGGGCTGTGTGGTACCCTGCTGAGGTAACAGGCAATGGTAATGTCATCAAAAGTACAGCTAGGTCTTTGTGGACTACCCAGCTGGGCAGACACCTTGCAAAGCTGACCAGATGTTTTGTACCAGCCTCCAGAGTCACATATTTTGATCCCTTTCACCTGAGCTGACACGTGTCCCCTGACAACAGTGTTGATAATGAGCCTATAGACATTTTTCTTGGGTACAGGTGAGATAGCCACAATTTCTGTGCTTGGAGAAGGATGCACAGGAGGTTCCCGTGCCCAGCAGCACGTTTTCCCCTGGGCTTGGTGAAGGAGGGCTCTCCCACATCACCTACAGGAGATGACCTTGTTTCTGCCCTACAAACTCAGCTGCTACTTTGGTGCTTGCCCTTATCCCCAGCCAACTGTCAGCAGGGCAGGGTAGTTACTTCTTCAGTTCTGAAGATATTTGGCTGTGGATCATCCATCCAGAGTGTTTTGACTGGGCTGAATGCTGAGTGTAGCAACCCCACTGGGGAAAGTGCCCACCTCTGCCCCATGGCATTGACCAGAGTCAATGCAGAGAGGGGTCGAGGGCTATTGTCACCTGATGGGTCACATTCAGCTTGATGCTGAAGGGTATCATGTGGCACTCAGCTTGTTCAGTCTAATAGAAAAGACTGAAGGGCATGAGGACTATACATACTTAAGAGTAAGCACATGAGGATGACAAGAGCTGTTCAAGCTACAGGGCAGTACTGGTGAGACAATTGGCTCAAAACTGGCTGTGAATAGATTCAGAAGAGGGCTTTTAACCATGAGAGAAGTTAAACACAAGATTAGCCTTCCAGAAAGAAGGAGGGAGAGTGGGGGAGAAAACCTCAATGATGCTAAGGTGGAGAAAATATGTTTATGAAGGATATTCTAAACCATGGTCACCAGTGACAGAACAGGTCTGGATCTGCTGAACCAGAGGGTCCCTCCTGGTCATATGGAAAATGTCCCAGTTGCTCTGATGATTTCCTAGGAGAGCCCCTCTGGCACATACACAGATGTACAGCCAGTTCTTGGAGATGCTTCCTGGAGGTCTGGTGAAGGACAAGTTGAGACAGAGGTATCTATTCAGCATAATAGCTGCTCCTAGCTCCCACAGCAGCCCTTGCAGGAGGAGGACAAACAAGGACACGCAGGAGGCTGTGGTCATTCAGTCTGAGGCTGCATTACCTCCTGTGTGTCAGATGGGAACACATGGGCTGGGCAGAACGAGCCACACTCCCACCAGCCCCACGGCTGGGCACTGACCTTGCTCAGCATCTGCCTCTGTGGTGCAGAAGAGCTGAATGAAAGGAGCCAGCTGGCCACTGGCCAGGAGTGGGCAGGCACAGGCTGCCAGGGGCTGCCCACAGTGCCCAGCAGTGGGATCTGGGCCACAGGCCCATCACCAGCAAAATATTTATTGGATCTGGGATGGTGAGTTCTACCCCACGCCTAAACAGCCAAGCCAGCATTTAGCTCCTTCATCTCCACACCAAGTATCTCATTTCAATTTAATTTCACAGTTGTAATGGATTTTTCAAAAATATTCAAGAACATATTTACTTTCCAACATCTTATTTCCTTTCACATTGAAAAAAAACTTTCTATCTAATCCCCCAAGTCATCCTACAGCCTGAATAATTCCAAGTTTTTAATCAATAGCTGTCAGACTTGTCCAATTACTTCAGGGACCACAAAGCAATTTTTAAACATTCATAAAGCCTCGTCGAACAGTTAAGTGCACTGAATTTTAAAAGAAAGAGGAACTGAGTAACACTGATCAAACAGGATTATATTCTGGCAAATTATAAATTAGTTTTTTATGAATCATCTCACAGCTACTTATCCAGGGTCAGGCTTCTACCACTGTAGGAAGGAGAAGTGACTGTTCACCTCTAGAGAAAGAGGCTTTTTCTCTTGTGCCTCTGACCCTCTTAAGCAGGAGCAGGGTGAGACACCTTTTTTTGTTGTCCTTTCAAACAGCAGCATTGTTGCCCAGCTGCCTGTCCCATCATTACCCAGCTGTCTGTCCCAGGGTTCTCTCCATCATCCTGCTGCTGAGGCCAGAGACAGCCGAACTGCTGCTCCAAAGCTGTACAAATGCATCGTGGCTCCTGGCATTGCTCCCAACCCAGTCTTTGCTTCCCAGTGTGCTTCTGGCAAGAGAATCTGTCTGACATGTCAATCTGGAAATGAAGGTCACCAAAAGTTCTCAATTTATTGGACATCTGTACCCAACCCACAGCTTGAAGCCTTTATGGGGATGATTTTCCACACTGCACTAAGTCAAATGATGTGGGAGCCTGTGCTGCTGTTGCCTGTTCTGTTCTTGTTCTAGGAATCAAGAGCATCTGATGAAGTCAAACATGCTTATCCAGAAATGACTTTATACACAACAGTCCCACTTCATCATCACAGCATCCTTCTTAAACTTGAGGGATGTGGCCAGCATAGAGGAAAAAAGGAAGAGAGCTTCATAGTTACACCAAGAATGTTGGAAGTCTTCCAGGAAAAAGTACAGCTCAGATCAAAGAGGGGATGAAGGATCATCAGAAGAAAGGAACGTTTCAGCTGGCCACATGCAGACTAACAGGTCTGAGCCCTTCGCCTTCCTCCTTCCAGCTGAACTTCCATCTGCCCTTGCACTGCCTCAGAACTGCCCCAACATCCCTGTGATTCTCCATCCTCATGTGAGATTGTTTCACTCTGTGGCAGGACTCCTGGCCATTTTAGTGAGGGGAGATGGACACCAGCATAGAGCCCTCACAGAGGCTCAGAGGCCAGGAGGAGCTGAGCCCTGTCTGTAGCATTGGATGCACTGTGACACCAGAAAAATTCCCTGTCCTTGGCTATTACAGGATGAGGCAGGACAGTGTGTTTTCCAAAGGAAGAGCTGCTGACAGTAGGGACTGCTGCTCAGGTAGGGCTGTGGGAGCCAGGCAGAGCTCTGTGGGACACATCCTGCTCCAGGCAGGGCATGGGGGGTGCAGGGGTGCTGGGGACACTGCTGCAACTTTGCAACCGGTACAGACACAGCTGGGAACCAGGGCACAGGCCTCTCCAGTCCTTTGGACTGGTTTCCCTTGGCCCATGGCTCGTGTCAGAAGTGTTTGTCTCTGGGGACACCGTCAGCACCACCAGTTCCCAGAGCTCTCCCACAGACCGTTCCTTACTGAGGCACTACATACACTCCCTGGCTATCTGCATCAGCTGCACATGTCCTTTGCCAGAGATGTGCAATTTTATCTGTAAAGCCTCTAAATACCAAACAGTGACTGCTTTTAACCTTTCCACTGCTTTCTGGTCTCCCCAAGGGCTCTTGCTGTTGCCATCGTAATCAGCACAGCACTGACAGCGACAGGAGAGACCCGTCTCACCCAGCCACACCGCTCTACGCCGACAGCACACAGTTGCCATGGCTTGCCCAGGGTCCTGCCCCAGTGCAGGACATCACAGAGTTGGGTACCCAGCTGACTTAGTTTTGACAGTGGTTCGATGTCTGAACCTGTCCTGGCTTTGAGTAGCTTTGTTCCTAGAGCACAGGTGGCCAACATCTGCCCCAGTTGCTTCCCAGCCTTCAGCTGGAGTCTGCAAATAATCAATACAAGCAGCTCAGAGCAGGAGCTGGAAAGGAGAGTGTGTGAAGAGCTAGCCAGTCCCATTCAGAGGGACACGTGGGATTGCCTGACTGATTCACAGAGTTGCTATTGTTGGTAGTTCAAATTGAAGATGCAAACCTATTTCTCCGGGAGAATATTTCACCAAGATCAGATGTTTCTAAGGCTTACTTTGCTTTTCTCAGTGAAGTGCTCAGTAGGTTTGCCAAGCTACACATCACAGACATCAAAAGTCTATTACTCCCCTTCAGCTTTCCCTGTATTTACCTTATTGCTGTTTGCCCAGTGAACTAGAAAGCCAAACATACTCCAGCACCCTGTGATAACATACAGCAGCTCCTACAAACATCTGTGCAGTTCCCTGTATTGTATGTTCCGGGCCAGAACAATATAGTCTCAGGGCTAAATAAACAGTAAAGAACATAACAGGACACTGAGCAGATCACTTCAGTGTGAAGTGATAGAGCTGACTTCTCCTTTCAACTTAACTGCTTAACCCTCTGGATTACACTTGACAAGCATGCAAACATTTCATGACTTTGCATTAGTGATAATAATAATATCATAGTGCTTTTTGTCATGAGATTCCCCTGCACAGGGATTTGGTAAAGAACATTTAATTACAGGACTATTTCATTAGGTGTAAAAATAAAGACAAGAGGCTGGGATTTTGGAAAAAAAATCACCAAACTTAGTAGTGGAAAAAAAGGCAGTTACAGGGCACAAAAAGAGGTAAAGAAAACACCCTAAAAGAGCAATTTGTGCTCATATTCAGAGAAAGAAACCTGCCTGGATCCCCCCAGGACCTGTGTGGGAGTATCTCAGGACAGCTAGGCCCAGCTCAGCAGGTCTCAGTAAAGCAGTGTTACTTTTGTTTGGAACAACCAAAAGTTCCTCAACACTTTGCATCTTTCTTTCACCTCTCACCCCTGGAGACTTTCCCACACAAACAGCTGTCTCTGGGGCACGCATCCGCTCAGCACGGAGCTCGAAGGAGCTGGGACTGCTCTGCATGCCTGGCTGGAATCCAAACAATTAACTAATGAATAACATCAGTTACCACAGGGGCACTGCCAATATGAAAACTACTCAAACATTGTAAGACAGAGCAGTTGGAGCTCAGGCAGCTGCTGACACCACGTTATGCTTTTCCTCCTACGAGATGCACAGACCAGTTGTACCAACAAAACCAGAACAGGGCTGCCTGGGCAAAATACTATCACACAGATCAAGGGGGGAAAAATTCATCAAATGGCGTAAAAAAGCCAACATAACTACTTGGAACATGACTTTTAAGTTGACTAGAGGGTCCTCAATCTGCTTCACGATCAGCCGGGTGTATTTCCTTCCCTAGGAGGGTCAACTGGAACCAAGAGCTGGCACCCCCCGACTTGGGTGTCCCAGTTCTGCCTTCCAGAACACACACTGCAGGCAGGGGAAGGCAAGGGAGAGAGTTGGAGTGTTTGTTTTTCAACAGTTTGTGCTTATCTGTGTTTGTGGAAGCATTTCAGAAACTCCATCAGTGCCTCAGGGAGCTGTTTTGTGGTCTGAACAGATCTGGGAGCTGGGAATAACTCGGGAACCAGCCAGAGCGGTTCAGCTCCTACATGCAGAGGAGTGGGAGCAGATCAGATCCTACCTCACTTCAGTCCCAAGGTGGGTGGCAGGGAGAGAAAAGACATCAAACAGAAAAGCTTAGATCTCTGTGAATGCATCAGCTTCTCTTAACCCAGGCAGCACCTTTTCTTCCCTCACACTTGCCAATATGTTCTTTTTTCCTTTCAGAATAGTTGGTGCCTTTTCCAAACCATGTTTGCATGGCTTCCAAAAGGGCTGGTTTTTCTCATATGAAAAATAAAATCGATCCTGAATGAATGTTAACATTAATAATGGCCCCAAAATCATTTATTGTCAGGCTGGCAGAGTGTTATTGTTAAATATACCCAACAGCCATTTAATCTCTACCTGCCAGCTCAAGCCGCCTCTCGGAGCCCAGCTGTGGGACTGGGACTAAGTGGACTCCTCACCCAGCTGGGCTTCTGTGAACACCAGTGTTAATGGACAGAAACACCCTCTGCTTTCAAATCCCTAAGTGCTTTTCACAGCTGAGTAACTCCAGTCAGCAGCAGCCAGCCTTACAGCTGTGTCCCTAAATAAGACACAAACACAGCCCTTTGCCTCCCAAAAGTTATGTGCTTGTCATGGTCTTTAGAAAGATGCTCTGAATGGAGATCAACATACAAAGAGCACCAATATATAAAAATAGAGACACCTTTTTTTTTTCAGCTGCACTGAGATGCTCAATACAGGGAGCTTTCTAAGGGGAAAAGTGCAGAAAATGCCATGTAAAGTGCTAAAACGTGTGCTGAGGAGAGTGCTCTGGCACAGCACTGCCCAAAGCAAGGCCACATGAGTTATCCTGTATTACAGTTCATTCCTCTCATTAAAATCATAAATCTGGTTTAGGAATACAGTTCCATATAAATACCATGAGATCTGCCCTTAATACACTCAGCTTTATAATTAACACCAACTTCAGTGTCTAGGAAGGCTAAGAGGCCTCTGGGGTTCTTGATCGGGGAATATATCTATTTAAGGCCTAGATTTATGGTGTGTTACAGCTGTGTATTTAGCAGGGTCTCAGGGCTCCAATGCCTTGGTTCAAAAGTACTTTAAAGAGATCTCCTCCCAGGGTAGACACAGGCCTTGGCTCTCAGGTGATCAGTGAGGCTGCCAGGGTAGGGTAGAGACTGGTGCATCATTTCTAACTCGCTCTTGACTATGCAGGAGGAAGAAGCAGAGATGGAAAATACCCTGAGGTTACAAGATGGTATTTAAAGAAAGAAGTTCCATTGAGGAGCTGCTGCTGGGATGTGATTTGCTGCCATTCCCATTGGCACTTCTGGGGAATTTCCTCTTTATCAATAAAACCCATTTTAAAGTAAAATGCCTTGCTTCTAGGTGTTCTGGTACAACCTGGTGAAGAACACTGCATAATGTCTCTGTAGAAAATAAAGCTCAGTTATCTAAAAGGCCTTGGACCTGTGTTGCAATCACAGCAACAGAGATCTGCATCCCCAGCAACAGGAACTGTACAAATACATAAAATGAACAAAGCCACAGACATCATTTCAAACATCAACCCCTACAGTCCTCCAGTCACTTAATTCTGCCATCTGTGAAACGGGAACGTGGGCTACAGCAAAGAGTTGTTAAGAGAACTTACACAAGAGTAAGTAAAGAATGTTATATATTTGTTAGACATGACTTTTCCAAGAGCATTTCCCCGTGAGCTGCTGGGAGGCCTGACCCACTGCATGGCCTTTGGCAAGATGCTTATCTTCTCTGTCCTGTCATTTACGTTTCTGGTCCAGCATCCTACAAGCAGCTTCTAGTCTATCTAATATGGTATCCTGCCTCCAGCAGTAGCTAATAGCTGATGTTTCAAAGGAAGGCAATCTTGTTAACAGAGGGAAAATATAGTTCCTGACCCTTGAAGGCAGGCAAGGCAGAGCCCTGAAACTTGATTTATTCTTCCTGTTGATACAGGTTGCTTAGCTACAGATATTCTCAATGCTCATAAAAGGTTTACTCCTTACTTACTTCTCCCTTACTTCTCCTCACCACTATGTTTTAAGTCCAGCCACAGTTTATTTTTCTTGAAACCTAGGTAATGAAATGTCACATTCATGTTACATCTAAGATGTAGAATGCCCTGCTTCCTCTCCAGCTCCTGGGTAATTGCCATCAGCATTAACAGAAGCAGAGGGGACGAGTCACCCTCCAGCACCGAAGATGGGCAAAAGCACCCAGCTCTGATGCAAGAGCACTCTGAAAAAAAGAGAAAGGAAGAAGAGCGAGCCAAGGCTCATGAACCAAACTGACCTGCAGCTGAACCAGACCTGCTGGCAGCTCGTGGGAGGCGATGCCTGGGGAGCTGAGGGGTCTCTGGTACAGTGTTCAGCCTGGGCTGGCACAGAGATGGGAGTGGAGGGTCTCAGGGCACAGCACCCCTGAGCTAATTAGGCTGATGGGCTCAGCTGCTACAAATCTGCCATAACAAGGGGCAGCACATCACTAACACATGACGGTGTCTCCTACAGAGCCCCCTCCCTCTCCAGAGCACAGCAGCAGCCTTACAGCTCTTACCCCTCTGTGGGGCTTCTCTTGGGGCTTGCATTCACAGAAGCGTTCATTAAACCTGAGGTCTGGTCACTACCTCCATCTCCCCTCTGTGCTGCCTTCATGTGAGGGAGGGGAAGAGGCCATCCACAGGTGACATGAGTCAATAGGAAGCAATGGTCTGGTCTCAGGCAGGGACAAATAACAGTACTGCAAAAACAACAACCCCCCAGAGCTCCCCACAGGAACACAAAGCACATGGGGCTGGGGAGCAACACCCAGTAGGGACAATAGCCAGCCCCAGCTGCGGGGGACAGGGCAGGCAGCAGAATTCAAAGGTGCCTTTTTTTCCTGTCTGCTGAAATTAGAGAACAATGAGCTAAAGCTCTGTGGTAGGAAAGGGAAGCAGCTCAGCAGGAACAGGCTGTGCCTGGGAGCAGTGTGAGGGGCTGCAAGGCTCAGGCTGGATGGGCAGCTCTCTCACCCCCTGCATCACTCAGACTGAACCCCCAGTGCTGCTCTGCCTCCTCCTCACTGACCAGATGTGTGCTGCTGGGGGTTCCGGCTTGAACAATGCTGGGAGAGCTCTCACTAAACGCTGCCAACAGAGATGTCAGAATTCTACCAAGTGTTAATAAGGTTTTTCTGCTTCTGCTACATAACCACTGTCTGTACCTCAGAGTCCTGCACACACACCCAGCTGTCTGTGCACACACACACCAGTGAATGCCATTTCCTACACAAGGCCACAGGATGTTATTTGGGAGCTCTGGGAAAAGGGTCTCAGCTGACTCAACAACTCCATCAGTTTTTATGCGCCATGTGCAAGAGCCAAGAGCCATTTCTAACTCATTTTGCGATGGCACAGACCCTTTAAAGCACCTGGGAGTGCTTTAAAATCTGAGCTGAGACGCTCTGCTGCTGCTGTGGAAACACAGAAAGAAATAGAGCTGGAGGCAAAGGCCATTTGGTCCTGTGAATCTCCTGCTGAAGCCCAAAGAGAAGCTTCTGCAGTGTTTGCTCTTCAAGCCTCCGGCAGAACAGCAAATACCCATCTCCTCCCAGTCCAAACTGGAAGGCAGATCATGACATGATCCCCAAATTACCAGATAGGAAGCCACAGACAAGCACAGAGAACTGTTAATGCTGCCCTATTCTGACAACTAAAAGCTGGAGCAAGTTGAAGAGAAAGCACAGCTTTGGGGCTAACAGTGCCTCATGTCTGGTGAGCAGGTAACAGAGGAGACAGAAGTGCTGGGAGTCAGGGATCTCTTTATCAAACCCAGTTTTTAACTAACAGCCTTGTAATGATGCCAAGAGAGAACCAGAAAGCCCCCAGTCAGCTCTGCACCCTAATCAGTGGTTAATTTGTTGCATGATGCTTGGCTTGCTGTACATGACAGAGCTCATCAATCCTCATTTGTATGGATGTCCTGGCCGAGGAGGCATGCTGGAAAAGCCTGGCCTGTGCCACAGGTGTCCTGAGCAACTACCTGAGCATAAGCAGCCTGACCCATTGATACCAGCTGACTGGGGATAACCCCAATTTATCAAGGACACAGGCTCAGTGTCTGGCTGCCTCACATGCACATGGCAGAGCACATGGACAGACACATGGAGGAGGTGCCACAGCCTGTCTGGCGCAGCAGTTGGTACAAGCTGCCACAGGCATTCCTTGGAGCACTCCTCGTTCAGCTCCAGCACCTGGCTCCCAAAAGAAACTCCAATTTCAGTGACAACACCCTCAGGAGCTCTGTGAGTTTGTGGCAGTGTACATAAAACACCAGAACCTCTGGTAGTACAGTTCAGTATCTGCTCTGGCTGTGAGAGCCCTGGTCCCACACAGGAGGCATCTCCATTTCTCTCTTGGAATGGTCTGTGTAATGCAGTGCTCACCATCACAAGGACACAGGCTCATCAGGCACTGACTACTCTCCTCACTATTTCATATGTTCTCATTCTATCACGTTTCCCCTAGATGCTGACCATCTTTCCCAGACCCCAGAGAAGAGTTTGTTGATGTGCAGCTGCACGTTCTGAGTTGCAGAGAGGGAAAGAGAGATCTAAGAGCAAATAGCACCTAACAGGGAACTGGAAGATGTGAAATGCACTGCTGGGACAACAGACTTTGGGCAATACTCTGCACTGTCATAACAGTTCTGCAAGTGGAAAGATGGATTTGAAACTCTGCTGAATCTGCTCTCTCCCATGAGATGGCACCAGCACAGGCACCACATTGTGCAACCCCTTTGAGAACATTCCTGTCCAGCACATCAGTCAGTCCCTTGGCAGGATATGACAAACTGCTTAGAAGCTTTGTTAAAGCCTTTTTCTCATTTTATCAATCTAATTCTTGTTTTTATTGCCTTTGCTGTAAATCTACTGGCTGCAGCCCAGTCTGCATCCTGCTTTTTACTGGGAAATGGAGTATATGAGACCAGCCCACTGCAGCCACTGCCACAGTCACAGCAAAACACAAAGCATCCCCAGGGCAGCCTGAGTACAGGGCACAGGGTGAGGAAAAAGAGACAAAGGCCCTGTTAAAAACAATTTTAAAAGCAACAGGCAATTTGGATATGGTGAAGGGGTGGAAGAAGGATCTTCAGTTGTGAAACAGGGCCTGTGTATGTAACATAGTCACTGACTGCAGTCACCAACAGCTTAGGCCCAGCATTTAACACAACTCCAGCAGACATCAAGGTCCAGCAAGTCTTAAAAACTGAGTCTCAAGTACCTGAACGTGTGACTGAACAAATCAGTGCCTTTACACTTTGCTCTCCTAGGTGATACAACTCCAAGTTCTTTCAGTAGCTGTTCTCAACACAAATGACAATTGTATCTTGTATTATTAAATCTGTCATCAGATTGCAGGTCTCTGAAATGGTGAAAGTCAAAGAGAAGCAAAGAAGGGGGGGTGTTCATGTACAATACCCAGCAGAGCTGAGGGAGCCTCTTAAATATGGAGAAGTGTTATTTCTGACACTGCCAGCAGAAGGAAACTGACAACATAACCGACTGCTCTCATCCCTCTCCCTGCCTTCCCAGCTTCACAGCATGCACCCCAGGGCCACAGCAGCCTGCCAGGTTGCTGTAACAGAAACCAGACTGGGGAGCAGGGGGCTGCGGCTCCGATTGGGAGCAAAGGGAGCTGAGTGGGGAAAGCAGTTCCTGTGGAACTGAGGCTCCTCTTGTGTCCAGCACCTCATCCCACCCACCTGCTCACATCTCCCTGTGCTGATGCCAATAACGAGGCCAGAGGAGGCAGCCTGGCCTCGTGAGAGTCCACGTCACTTTTCTTCTCCCTTTCTCCTGGCCCTGCAGTCATGCCCAGGGACACCTCTCGCTAACTGCAGCGCCAGGCAGGATGGTGCTGGGAGCTAAGGCACCATATTGCAGCATCTGCAGCACCAACATGCTGCTGGCTGGGTCTCTCCAAAGATCATCCAGAGCCAACTCTGCTTCATTCTGTGCTGTTCAAAGGAAAATGACTGACAGGGTAGCTGGGAGTACACAGGAAGCAAGGGGAGTCATATCAGTTTGCCTCTGAACATTAACCTGACTGTTAATTACCGTTTGCTAAATGGAGCTGTGATTTAATGAGAATACAGATGCAGCCTCAGCCTGCTTCATGCCCTTCCTACCTGCCATGATTCCCCAACCTACCCGGGGCAGATGCTCAGTGTTGCTGCTCAGGCAACTCATCGGCTGTCTCCAGCTTTCAAGTCTGAATGAGGCTTCTCTTCATTTAACAATTCATTGCTTTCATTATATTTAGGTGTTCCTAGTTGTATAGATTAACATGCTTCACTTGCAAACTCTGGTTACTACTTGCTGCATTTATTGCAGAGTGAATGGCTAAGAGGGGTTCTGCTGCTGTTTGAGATACTGCAAGCAATACTGGTCACCCTGGCTTTTTGAGGGGGGAAGAAGCTGGGAGGGAGGAAGTGTGTCTGAAGCCTAATGAGGACATAAATGCTTGCCAGACTTTAATTTGGAATAGTTTCTGTCTTTTCAACAATCTCCTTTCCGCTGGGCTCTGAAGGAGCAGAGCTGGACAATTGTACGGGAAGCTGAGAGAGACCGACAATAGAGGAGGAGTGGAGAGAGGAATGAAACCAGCCTGTCTCCTTGTACTGAAAATGAAATGTGAAAAGAAACAAATTGCATAAAGGATGACTAACAAAGTCAGCTTTTAAAATCATTTCAGGGATATAGTCTTTTCAGGTTCACAGCTGGGACATCAGGAAAGGACATCCAGCTCTGTACAAGACATGAGTTTCAGTCCATCGCCCTTTAAAGGCAGCTCTACTGTACTCCCCACGTACACAGCCACCCACACAGCCCCGGGACTGCCTGCAAACACACCCTGCCCCACTGCAGGGCCAAGCCTTTTCTTACAGTCATACAGCTCTCACCAAGCCTTTGAAATGCTGCATGAATGCTGGCTGCAGCCTGCGCGTGGCAGGGACCTGCTCACCCACACAACTGTGCTCCCAAACGACCAGATCCCCTTCACAAGGGTACCTGGGCACCGAGTAAACACCTTTGAACCAAATCATTTCACCATTTGATTCCTGCATCTTTCCCTCTCCCCACGGCTGTCTAGAGGAGGCTCTGAACACTCCTCTTGTCGGCAGATGATTGAACACAGAGGTTGGCGAGAGGCACATCTGCCTCGACCCCCGTGGGCAGATCTCACAGCAAACAGCACAAACATCTGCACCGCTGAAGGGCTGACAGAGCTGGGGACCTCTGCCCAGAGCTATCCAACATTTGAAATCCAACACGTTGCAGGATGCTGTGGCCCCAGCAGTCCCCACCAGCTGACACAACGTGCTGCAAAGTCTGTTTTCTCCATGATGGCTCCCTGGCCCTTTTTTAAAAGCAGTGTATGAATTCAAAAGGATTTCAAGGTGCAGCTTTTTCCCACCTGGATCATCCACTTCCAGAGCAAGCTCACCAAGGTGCAGGAAATACTTTGTCATTGTGGTTCCACTGTAATTTGTCAAATCCTACTGAACACTGAAAAGAAAGGTAAGTGGAAAACTACCAGACACTTACCCAAGCCTCCACAGGACAGAAAAATAAGATCAGGATAGAAAAACAATGCTGAGGTCCCCAGGAAAGTCAGCTCCTGTGTGAGCAGTGCGAGTCCATCTCCTGCTCTGGCCCCCCTGGGCTGCACAAGCTTGGCTCCGTTGGCTTCTATGATTTAGCTGCTTCTTAAAGTGCTGGCAGACTCCTGGACTGTGAGACTTCCTCTGCAGCTGATAGTGGGGTTATTAAAGTAAACTGACTATTGCCCTTTGTGAAGGGAGGTGGAGGAGAGGGAAGCTCAGCCCCTTCCCTTCCTTTGTAATTCAAACCCTAGCTTGAGGCTCACTGCTTTGGAGGAGAGGCATCTGCTCCCAGCCCCTTCCCAGCTGCCTGGGAGCTCGCTCAGGTACTGGCTGTGATCCAGGCTGGAGAAACTGCACTGCACTCCGAGTTCAACATGACAAAGCAGCTCATTCCTAATTAAACTTCATCTGGCATTTTTCATTCTCATACCTAATTAGCGCAGTACAGCAAACAGACACAGGTAAGAAGGGGGAGAGTTTGCACATAAGCTCCTCTCATTTGAAGATTTCCTTGGCATTGATTCAGTAACTGGCTGCCATCGCTTCCAAAACGTTCCATGACCACCATCCCTACCAGGCCACTGACACTAGTGGGGCCTGGGCACATCTCAGGAGTGCCATTTCCCACCCATCCCCAGCCGGGCTGCTCCTGGGGCCTGTCACTGCCGTGTCACACGCTGTCACAGGCAGCTGCATGGGGATGGGGCAGCTCTCACCTTTATTACTTCCTGAAGGCAGTTCATCTTTAAAGCTCAAACTATCAATGCTGTCAGCTTAGCTCCCAGCCTCCTTCTATTGCTATTTACAATTCACATTTCAAATTGTGCAACAGTGCAGGCATCCAGGAGCATGTGCACAGCCTGGACATAGAGGACATTCTCCTCAAATCCTCCAGAAATCTGAACTTTCATTATCAGCCATACCCAGCACGATAATAAACTGCAGTTCCTGACATGCAACATATGTACAACATATGTATCTCATCTCCACTGCATTTCAAGGCTATAATACTCCACAATGACCTGGTGCGCAGCCTCAGTCCAAGAGATTTTACATCAGCCCATCAATGAGAAAATTCTGGCACTTTACAGAAAGAAAAGAAACCCCCCTGACTGTGTTGTTCAAATTCCCACAACTCCCTGTGCCCCCTCCCAACTCTTGAAACACCTCCTCATCCAGGCAGTGCTTCCCTCTCATTTCTGATGGCAGATGTTTAGCTTTGCTGCTGTGGTGATGACCACAAACAGTTGGGATGGTCAGAATATCTATTTCAGCTGTTTGTACCGTTCCCTGAGTTAATGAGAAAGAGCATCAGCTGTGAACCCAGGCTCACTGTGCTCCAGGAGAGCACTGAGCAAGGACTAGGCATTACTCTGAATGTGTTTTATTGGCAGAAGTAAGCAGAAGGGTGGAATTGAAAGGGTGTTTTCTATTGCACCTCTGTTCAGTGTCCCAACCCTGTGCCAACAGCTTGGCTGTGACTTGTGAATCATAACAAAATGCATTTCCCTGCCACTGTGATGCAGAGGCATCTCTCTATTCCCTCAGTGCCATTTGCAGAGCTGGCTCTCAGGACACTCCTTTCAGTCCACATCACTTTCTCCTTGAACTCTGTTGCTCTTGCACCAGAAATCATACTATAGCCAAACCTGAGAGACAAGAACTGAACTCTTTGTGCAGCACCTGTGAGGAAGCACACGTTTGGGGTCTGCAAGCCAAATGCCACTTCCCCTGAAGTGGTGATGTTCTCTTTGATTTAGCAGGAGCAGGACCTGACTATGAAGCACCAGTCACGGGCACCTGGCAGCCTCCTGCCCCCTGGGATGCCTCCCTGCTCACACTGACTCTGGGCTGGTTGCACTATCAAACTGGCACGTCAGAACTCAACTTATGGCCTTAGGGAGCTACTAGTAGGTAAATATTAAATGACACAACTAAAACATAGGCAGTCTGAGATAAAGAACAGCTAAGCAAAGAAATGAAAAGACCCACCCAAGGATGTGTATCTGTTGTTACATGACAGCAGGAACTTGCCTTTCCTCCCTAGCACACTGGTACAAACGAATCTCATTCATTTATTCTCTAGATACATGGTCATATTAAAATAGGAATTGACCCAGTGTTGAATGTTCTCTGTCTTAGGAATCCCTCCCAGCTGCCAGTAACACAGAAGGTCCAGGAGAGCCTGGGAGAATGTATCCACATGCACGCTTATCTCTTCGTGTCAGACCATTCATCACTCCTCGCTTGGAAGCAACAGTTCATTTACAATAACTCAATGTCAAGATGGCAGTTTAAAATCCTCTTGAGGATTGCCCTAAGAGAAGATTTTGTCCCATCTCTCTGTAGCCACTGTAGATTCAGCTGAGCCTCTTTTGAAGTCACTTCGTTTTAGAACATGATAGAAGTAAAGCAAGAAAGAAGCCCTGCCAGGCTGTAGCTGGTGCACATACAGTCCCAGGGAAGGATCATCTCTCCAGTGCCTTCTTTTGGGCTTTCAGTACTCATGGAAAAGAGACAGAAAGGAAGAATATGGCCATTCAGAAAACCCTGCATTCAATGGATACTATTGCCTATGGGTTACTCTTTTATCCAGACATTTAAGTAACATAAGACTCTTGCACAGGGTAGGAGATACTTGCAACTTAAAGAGGATGCAGTATCCCTGGGCTAAGATCAATGGACTGGCAGGGCAGGGCACAGCCAGACCTGCCTACTCAACCTTCCCCACAGCAACCCAGGTAAAACCCACCAGAAGGACCTTCTGAGCTGAGGTAACTATGGACTGAGCCTCAGCATCCCGTTCTCCCCTTTTCTCTCTCTTACATTTGTTTGAACTCAGCTCTCAGGCCTCTGCTTACCACGTTTCACTGGCATTGATGGCTCCTGCCTTTTATCAAGGACAAACTGCACCTAATATTTTGGAAAGCAATTATTTAAAACTCTTCAGATAGTGCAGCAGGCAAGGCTGACATGCCTCCTATGGAAATCAGAAGGTGTCTAAAGAGGGTGTTTACAAGCAGAACACTGCTAAAAGTCTGCCTTGGTTGCAGATAACAAGGCTGAGACAATGACAGATTTCCTTCCCCTGGCAGCCAAGAGCAGCTCCCTCTGATTGGCTTCGCTGTGTTTATCCAGGATGCTGGGAGAGAGCAGGCACCAAATATGCAATTAATTGGCAGTTTGCAAGAGCATATTGCCTAAAGATAAACAGAGTGGGTGATGGTGTGCTATGTAAAGTGGCTGAGTGCTGCAGATGTAGTGTTGACCCAGTTTAAAAAAAAAAGAGGTGTTTTTTTTTTGTTCTCTTGGAAAATAATTGTGTTCAAAGCCAGGCTCTGCGTGATCCCCCTGGCCTCTCAGCATTTGTGCAGCTAAGCCATTCCAGCTTCTTCCTTCATTTGGAAGCCCCTCAGTAAATTAAGAATTTGCTGAAAACTTTTCCTGCTGACATCAGTGGAGCATGTCACCAACAGCACATGTTCAGTGCAGGAGCAGACAAGCACATTGCCACCCGTGCTGACGGCCTTTGCTCTTCACAGCGGGTGTTCTGCAAGCAGGAAAAGACAAGACTATTGGATCAGAGTTTAACTGGACATCAGCAACAAAACTCCTTAAGGCAGCCACTGGCACGTGAAGGAGATGAGGTCTGGAAGGCTAGAGGGCAGGAATGGTTATTCAGGGAGCAGGGGAATGAGGGATGCTTGGGAGGTGGAGAGTGCTGTGAGCTGAAGGGACAGGCTGCAGTTGCTAAACACAGGCACTGCCAGGCACCGAGGTGACATAAGATCCAGAATCAGGTAAGGAAATAAAGAAAATGATAAGGGAGGAGACGGAATGCTATCTAGGAGCTCAGGATACACACTGTGAAAAACATGTTGAGCTTGGAAAGGGAAGGGGACAGGCAACTTGAATGTGATGCTAGACAGGTTGGGTAGCTTGAGAGACTTCACAAGGGGTATCTAGACATGATCAGAGCAGCAGCACAAACTTGTGGATCAAGTGTGAGACACAAATGCTAAACAGAAAAGCTCTCACCTTCAGCAGAGAGAAGGCATTAGAAGAAAAGTCCTTGATGTAGGGCTTTCAGACTTAATGTTTGCAGAACAAAACAGGCCCTCTGAGCTACCTGCCCAGCAGTACCAGGCACTGGAAAACAATGACCTCCCAGGATAAAAGGACACTCTTCTCTCTTTCTTTATATGTAGTGCTATAAAACTAAAGACTAAAGCATGTGACAAATCTCTCCCTTCATTTTGCTGAGAGCACATTGACATTACCAGCACTGTTCAGATCCAGCAAGAAAACAAGTCATGACCTGGCAGCTCTTTGTGACAGTGCCCAGAGATTGTATCTGAGCATTTCCAAAAGGCCCTTGCAGGAATCACTGATCCCACAGACAGATTTTTATAGCACGTTGTAACTTGTTTGGCTCCATACCTTTTCCCTTTGCCCTCAGCCTGGGCTGTGGCCTGAGAGGGGACAGGCTCAGGATGTCCTTCTTCTGTGCTAAAACTTCGTCAGCATTTAAAAACCTCTTTTGCTTTCAGATCAAAGTTTCTGTATTTGGGTACCTAAAATTAGCTAGCAAAATAGGTGACATTTGATCCAGAGATGCAGAATTTCCATTGGTTTTAATGGATTCAGCATCCCAGGAAAGTAGGCCACTTATTTATGTACCTCCAGAAGCATTTGCATGGCAAACTTGAAGGAGACGAGTTTGTAAACGATGACCTTATGTTTAAAAAACCCTGAGACAACTCTGCACACATCAGTCTGAGCCTCCCTCTATTTGTGTCAGCAAGCCTCATTGGAGAGGTCGATTTGAGCTCTAAAATGGGCCTTTTAAAGTTTCTTGCGATAAGGTCTCCTCTATTTAGCAAAACACTTAGGCACAAGCTTAATGTGTTCCTGAAGAGAAGCACGTCAGTGAATCCAGGCTAATGGCTTTCTCATGCCCCTTCAGCTGAGATGGGGAACAAATCTTTGTCTCTCCACTGAAAACTTCTGATGCTGATGGGAACAACTCAGGAGCCTTGAAGACTGTTTTTGCCTCATGGCTTTACCCTAGGAACATATTAGAATATCTTACAGCACTTAGTTCTTCAAATTGAAGCTCCACATCCCGCAGGGTCTGTGTTTTGGGCAGGGCTGTGGGCTGCATGGAGGGAAAGGGGCATGAGGAGCAGCAGGACATTGAGCAAGAGGCCTTCCAGGGGAGGGCAGCTGCAAAACAATGAGGCACAATCCTCTTGCTCATGCACAGGAGGGGAACTCTTCAACCTGCTATTTATCTCACAACTTATCTATTTGAATCTTGTGCAACTGAATGACTATCAGGGACTGCCATTGGGCTGCTTAAGGAAATAGCTGTGTAATTTAACTCTGATTGTTTAAAGCACTTGGCAGGAAACAATAGATAAAAACTGACAGGACTTTCACAGTTAACAATACAAACTAATGAAGTGAAATACTGCTCAGAGAAATATTGTGACGGGTATCCAGAGATTCAAAGGAAGGAAAAGTGGCAGGGTAGATCCTCCACTGCAGCCCCTCAGTCTCGACTTAGAAGAGTAGGGAGACAGAAGGAAGATCTCATGACTTTTCTTCAACACCCCTGGTTTGGTGACACCACAGTGCAAGTTTGTAAAATGCCCCTTGTTTATAAAGATTGCCAGGGAGGAACCACAAGTGAGCTCAGCTCAGAACTTTCTGCGTTCCCACGGCTGTGGGAGCAGGAGTTCACCTGGGCAATGGCACGGAGCACTGAAAGGACACGATGGGGGAAAACCCTGGTCCCAGATGACTACACAAGCAGAGCTGAGCTTCCTCAGGAGTGTTTCTGTGCAGGTGTGTGCTTCCTAAGGAGTATTTGTGTGCTCCCAGCCACGGTGCAACAGGCCCTCGGCACGCAGCCAAGCACCGGCGTGGAGGACTCTGGCTCACTCTTAAAGGCAACTGCTGGGTATTGAACCTTGGTGGGATGAGTTACTGCCACTGCAGACACATTTTCCTTTATCTTACAAATTGCAGCTCAGAGTCTGAATTATTCAAAACAGACTCCACTGACAGCTCCTTGAAGCAGGGGGACACACAGGCACACAGATGGCGGCTGGAGCTTTTCCCCGCACATAGCATAGCCCAGTTCCCAAGTGTGTTTAACTGGACAATGCAGTTTGTTAAGCTGCAGAAGGCAGTGAGGTGGAGCACAGTGTGCTGTGCATGCAGAGGGCATTGGTGCAGAACCCTTTGGGAACAGAGGATGCTGCAGACAGGCAGCAGCCAACCTGCCCTGGCTATGAGTAAGACAGAATGGTGTGATTATTTGTGGTCTCACCCACTGGGGTCTCCTAAAAGCACTATTGGGGAGGATCTCCTTGCTGTATGTCTTACTGTAGGCACAGCAAGATTGTCTTGGTGTGCTACAACGAGGTTCTATGCACAGAAGTAGGGTCCATAACCTGATGATATATACTGTTGACAGTGATACAGTCCTTGGTTAATCCCCAACCCACGGCAACACTGTTTGGCCACCCTCCACATTACCAGCCTCCTTTCTGCCTTGACCACAGTCAAGAGAGAAGTAGGAGTGCAGTTTCCTCACCCCCCCCTCAAAAAAAAATCATGTGCAACCAGAGCATCTGGACTTGGAGAGAAGTTAAACACTATTAACTAATTTGGTTTCCATGGTGAAGAGTTACCAAGTGTCACTTGCCCTAGGAAGAATGGGAAGTGTCTGTTTTCTGTCCCCAGGTAAAAGCATAAGGAAAATCCCACCTGGCTGGGAGTGGAGGCAACTTATTTGTAGAAAACTGCAAAAAAACCCCTAAGCAGGGAAATGGTGCAGATCCAGCAGAGTGCTGCTCACTGTGAGGCACCCTGGCCAAAGCTGTGTTACTATGTCTCCAGCTTTTTCATACAACTCAATAAAGAACACTGACCTGAGGTGGGGAATGTGCTCCAGCAGCTCTGGGGAAACAAATAGGCAAATCCCTTGACAGGAATGAGAATGAGAACCGTGCCTGTGCACAGATCCAGCACAAGCCCTGCACAGGGCTCAAAGCTCCCTTAAACCCACTGCTGACCCCTTTATCCCATCATCACACATGAGTCCTCTGCACAGGAGTGACTTTCCTGCTCTGAACAAACCTAAAGAGGGAACACATTTAAAGGCATCTCTATGTGTCCCTTCCAGCAACAGGAGCCTGCATTCCTCAATACTGCAGGCTAAAGCTGTTCAAGTGAACGTGAGACGTGCTAGCCTCCGCTGTGTCTAATGGGAGCTGACACTGCCAGTGCTGAACATCAGATGGGGAGAAGTCCTCAGACAAGGAGACTAACTAAAAAACATAACTGACACTGGCAAATAGCTTAAAAGGCTTAAAAAGCCAAAAACTAAATCCATTCCCATCCCCAAAACAAAACATGCCACAAAATCTTTACTGTTCTATAAACCAGAGGTACTTTAAAACCAAGGAAACACTCAGAAGGCCACGGGGATGTTTCACGTGTGTGCTCAGAGCTGAAAGCCAAAGCACTGTTTTCAAACTCCACTTGAAATTTTAAAGTTCACAGATGCTTCTGAACTCATTCAGCTAGATTTTAACAGGAAAAGGCAAAGTGGGGCAACTGGATCAGGTCAAACACCATTTCCTAACTGGGAAGAGTCATAGAGTGACAGAATCATTTTGGTTGGAAAAGCCCTTGAAGCTGCTGCAGTCCCAGCCCTCCCCTGCCCAACCCAGCACTGACCCACAGCCCTCAGCACCTCAGCTCCACGGCTCAGCAATAGCTCCAGAGACCTGAGAACAGCAGAGGCTGTTTACTGGAAAGGAGCTCAGCAGCTGGGAGGGATCAGGGACACTTGAGTTTCTACACTGATGTGCAAAAGCAGTGTCATTAGTAACAGTCTCTGAGTCGGTACAAAGAGAAAAGGTCAGTGTGTGCTTTCTCTGAGCAGACTTGTGCCTTCTGTTGTGTCAGCCCATCACCTTCACCAGTTTGCTGAGCACTCAGGATGCACAGAGAGGGTTGAGAGCAGCCATGCACAGTGAAGGTGACTGCAATGAGACAATGAGACAAAGGTAGTTTGTCCTGTCAGGCAGTGGGCTCAGGCGGATACTAGTGGCTGGTAAGAGCTAAGCTTGAAGTCCCAGCTGTGAGGACAGGTAGCCACAGCAGCCACATAGTCCATGGTAACCTTTTCTCAGTGTTGCAGGCTCAGAGAAAGGCCAGGGGATGTGTATGACCAAGCTCTACTGTGATTTCCCAATTCACATAATACTGTGTTGTTCCCAATTCAATCTCTTTAAAGTTAATAAAAATATACCCCCGTATGACAAGGAAGAGCAGAAGTAGAAGTACATGGAGTTAACCTCACAGTCTGCCTAATGAATGCATTATCTTCCCAGTAACTTAGTATAAGCACAGGGTTTTACTGCAGTCATCATACCAGAATCCATCACTTCTGTGTCCTCTGGATGTCATTAATAAATAATAAATGAAACCACTCAGAAAGAGGGAGAAAAAAACGTGTCTCAGACTTTTTGAAGCACATTGAGAGGCCAATAGCAGTGACAGGCATGGCAGGAAAAGGCTATGGGACAAGCTCTGGGGAAACATGAGCTTTGCAGTGTCATGGAGACAGGTAGAAGAACAGCCGAATCTGTCAGCACTGGGTGGGCAGCAGGGGCAGCAAAGCCCAGACTCTGCTGCCTGTGTGCAATGGCACCTTGGCAAAAGGGAAACAAAAGCATTGCCTTACAATGACAGCACCAACATTTGCCAGAGAAGGTCAGTATATTTTTGCTGCCAGCTCTTGGGAGGTTTCTTTTAACGTGGTTTAATTGGCTTTTAGCACTGGTGAAAGCCTTGGAGAGAGGAAACTTGTGCTTAGTCACAGAAGAGTTACGAGCACTGACGATGGCAGCGACCCTCTCTGCACAGTCAATGTACAAAGTGCTTCTCTCTCTCTGCAGCCTGGCCAGGTCCAGGACTCAATCCTCTTTAGCTCTTTTGTTCAATACACACTATTGTCCATCCCAAAGTTTCTCTGATGCTGTTGATGGCAGGTGAGACAGGCACAGGAAAGCTTCTGGTCCTGATAAACCTGCCAGGAGCTGCCCATCCTCCTTCCTCCCTCACAGGCATTCACAGCCCAGCCTGACCAGAGACATCTCATTCTCTCCCCTCCACCTCTCTGCATCTCTAAGGGCCACCACATGACCTTCCCTTGAGCATGGGGCTTGGAGGCCAAGTTGTGACCATCACTCTACCTGCACTGCTCCTGAGTCAGCTTATCCCACCCTGAGCCCTGCACCCCAGGTAACTCCACTGTCATCTTAAGGAGTAAATAAAGAAGAGACATTCAGTTGTTTTCATACATTTCTCTCTTAGTCCCTGCCATTTCTCAGCTGCTTTATACTCACTCTGACTCACAAGTATCAGAAAGGATAGAAATAAACAGCAAGAGCAATTCTCTTTCTTAAAACAAGTAACAAGCTATTCTCAAACCAGCTGCTTGAATATTTACTAGAAAAGAAAAATCCAAACCCAAAATACAGGCAAGTCAAACACACCCTTGTCAACTGGGGAGAAATGTCTTCATCACCCTTTACCAAGCTGCTATTTCCCCCTCGTGTGCCAAACCAGCCCAGAAGAGGACAGCTTTTCATTTCCTGAACACTTCTTCAGCTATGGAAGATTCAAATTCATCATCCCAAACATGTCTTTAATGATTTCTCTACCTCTTCTGCCCTGTCTCCAGGAGCCTCAGTTTGATGGAGCTTTGTTGCTGCCACTTCCCTTGTTTTAGCAAGTGTGACTCCTGAGCAAGCTGCAGCCCCAGCTGCAGCCCCAACGGCTCATTTCCCCCCCACGTCCAAGGCTCAGCTCATTCCTTCAGTTCCCTGCAGCATGAGATGGGATTTCAAAACGTTATCCAAGATCCTGTTCCTGTTCCCACTCCCTACCCCACCCCTTGCTCTTCAGAGTGATCCTTTGAGGAGCCTGAGACTGAACTCTCTTTCCTTGCCAAAGAGTTTTCCTCTCCACCACCTCCACTTGCACGTGGCTGCGATGGGGCCGCAGGAGCGTGCTGCTGCTGGCACTCCTTCCTGCTCACCTCATGCACCTTGTTTGTTTGGGACCAAGAGAGGAAGAAATCTGCTTTGCATCATTTTTTCCTGAGTTTGGTTTGAGGGAAGGGTATTATTTCTTAGAGGATGAGTCTGTTTATTGGCTGGGGATATTTCTAGTGCAGGTATTTACTGTTGTTGTGAATTTGGATTAGAGGCATCTCCTACCTCCTGACAGTTGCTGGCAGCATGCTGTAAAAATATGATTAATTAAAGTGTGACTACGAATCCACTCAGAGGCTTAGACTTTTCCTCCTCTAACATTAAACACAGAAAGGGCCATTTAACAAAGTTCAGACCTTGAAGCATCTTTCAAAGTACACTGCAGTTTAGCTCAGCAGGACTAGGAGGTTCAACCTTCAACATTTAAAAGCTATGAGCCCTTAGAGAGAAGAGGCTTCTGCTTCTGGTCCAATCCCAAACACAGAAATAAATAAATAAGAGATAAATAACCAAGCTACACTCAAAAACGACTTCAGCAGCACAGCAGAAACACACTGGTCACCTGAGGGGCTCCTTCTCAGCCTACGTGACATTTTTACCTTTGTAGACAGTTCAAGCACAGAATATCTGCAGCCCTGTTGCACTGAGGTTTTACATTAAAACAACACTTTCTGGCTCTGGCTCTGCAAAAAGCCACTAGAAATCCTGGAAGACCTTAAAAAATGAGCAGTATAGTACTTGAAAAAGAAAGAAAACTTCCCTAAATTGAAAAATCTGAATTTCCTAACATGGACTTAAAAGGTGCTACTGAATCTGTAATGAGTGCAATACAGTTATGGCTCAATCTGAGCAGGGCTGAAGGTCTTGCTTTGAAGAAGTCAAACTTCAGAAGAAAAAAAAATAAGAGAAAAACGTCTGCTACATTCCGAGGTCACCAAGGGTTTCATGAAACTCTGTGTCTCTCCTGACTCTGACTCCCTAAATGACAGTCACTTGTTAATCCAGAGCACCTCCTTGAAACTGAACATAATTAGCTGGGGAAAGGAAAAACATGCCAGACTGAAAAAGTGTTTCTGTAACAAGAGGTTGTGAGGAGCAATGTGCTGCAGGTACAAATGGAAAATGGGCTGTTTATTTATTTCAAGAGCACAGAATTCTTATTCATTAAATGTTACTTTTAAGCTTGATGTGTTTGAAGCTGTTGGGCTTTCCACAGCCTTCTGACTGACACCTTGGAGGAAAGGATCAACAATGGGAAGGATGGGCTTTGTTACTTAGTGGTACCTGTGGGGTCAGTCACAAGCCCCCACAGATTTTTATGAGAAATCAATAATTGTCCGTTGTTAGGCAAGAACAGAGGTGATAGAACAGAGCCACTGCCAGGCAAAGCCATGAATTTAGATGGTGTGAGACTAGAAATGTAAACTTGAAACATTTGAAGATTAGGTGAGGGTAAAAAGGATATAAACTCTTTGAGAAGCCATTCATTGTCAGAGATGACCATTCTGTGTGCTAACTCATGTGACTTCTATTGACATTTTCTTTCTAATTCAGTTTTTATACATTTTATCACATGCAGATAAAGTCCAAGTAAGAGCACTGTGATGTGCTGAAGGCTTAATCTAACAGAAACCCCGTAATGTGCAGTTGAAGGATCTCAGGTTCATTAACAATCCTAGGATCACCTTGTTTAATCTGGTTTATTTGCATGGGACAGAGTACTCCTGAACAAGACAGAGTACAGCAGAGGCACTCAGTGTGTGGGGATGGAGCTGCTTGCAAGGACATTCTCCATCCCCTATCCATTTGCTGGGCAGATGAAGACTGGGTAATTGTAGACAAGTCAGTTTCCCAGAGATTCCAGCACGTTCTGTCCTCTCTTCAGATATTTTTATAAGAAAACGAAATTAATACCCAAACACTGTCCTCATCAACCCATCGATTCACCCACCAGCAGCTGCAATAATGGAGATCAATGTGAGTGATTGTATGTGTGAACAGATGTCAGATCCCAACACACTGTCATCAGATCAGATGAGTATTTCCTAGAAAAACATTATTTATCCACATTTGGTAGAGGAGGGGCATCTGCTCACAGCCCAGAGAGGTGCATCTCCCCTTGGACACTCACTGTTGTGTGACTAAATCCTGCAGGCTGGCTTTACTCTGGGAAACAAATACTTCTGGCTTTTTTCCCTAGTTCTGTAGCCTGTCCAACTGCTGCTTTTTCAATAGATCCAACTGTAAGAAAGCCTACTATTTCCTCAGACTTTGCAGCTTTCAATGTGTTGGCACAAGGCAATATTCTGTGGTCATAACCCACCTCTAATTTTGTCCATAAGTGACACCATCTGAGGCTTATAGAGAGAACCCAAAGGCAAGAGCAAAGACCACCATGCCTAGTTAACATGTGCTAGAGAACAAAACACTGCACCCAGGCTAGGAGATTCAAACCACATGCACTGATACTTTCTCCCACTCTTCCTCCCAAACCTCCCTTTGCCCCTTAAACCTCCCTGCTCTCAGACCCCAGCTGGGATCCTCAGGTGCCAATGGAAAGCAGAAGAGACCTGTTGTGTGATTGACTCCTCCAGCACATCCTCAAGGGCCGTGTCAGTCACAGGAGAGCTTTCACTGTGTCTCCAGGCAGGCTGCTCCAGACTAACACACTGGTACATGAAGGTAATTTTCTGATGCCTGGATGCCTGCATCTTCCCACCTTGTCCCATGTTTACCTGTCAATTATCCACCCTAAATTCTTTCACCTCCCCACTGTTGACACTCTTTAAATACATGGTTATGAAATTCATCCTGTTATCTCTCAGCCAACCTAGATAACAGATCTGGCTGTGCTCTGTGCTCCATTCAGCTCCTCAAGAACTTATTCAGTCAGAGATGTTTCCCAAGCTCTGCATTTGATGCTATCGAGGGGCTATGTTTAGATCACACATCAGGGCCTCGTCAGACATCATCCCAAGGAGCCCATCCATCATGGCTTCTCTCTGCTTTGCTGCCTCCACTCTGCCTTGTTAACCATTCCCAAACACCAGTGGATTTTAATTACTGTTTTCTGAGAATTGGGATTATTTTCCTTCTAAATGTACTTGTCTGATTATCTCCAGGATGAAATTCATTTGGTTAATTACCATCCTTTTAATTTGTTTAAGACTATGTTTCGGTTTCCTGTGCTCTAACACCTCCCTGCTTGCTCTGCCTGGATTTATTCAGTGTCTCACAGACTCTCATTTTGGGGAACAAACAGATGATTTCCATACAAACACCGACTGAATAAAGCCTTGCTGGAGGTTATCAGGGCCCATAGCTTGTCACTGAATGTTCCAAACACCCCCTGGCAGCAAGACAGGTTTTAGGGCAGAGCAGAGCCTTCCAGAGCATGAGCACCAGAGGCTCCATGGTGGGAAGTCCACCTGCAACTTACTGGAAGAAATCTCATGTAATTTTATTAGTTTTCTAAATTCTCCCAATAAAACAAAATAATGTGCCATGGATAAAGCAGATGAGACCAAAGGAGACATGAGGAGACATTTCAGATATTCTCAAGCCAATGGAAAAGCCTCCCAAAAGGAAAGGTCATGGCACCTAATGCAATGACACAGCCAGACCTGAGCTGCAGTAATAGTGAGCACCCACGTGTCTGGGAATAAACAGAGCTGCACCCAGTTACTGCTCCATGTGTAACACAGACTGTCCCAGCTGCAGAGACACGTGCCTGCCCCTCACTCCCACCCCAGCAAGGACCATTCTCCTTGGAGTTTACAGAGAACTTGTGGGGCAGCTCAGGACACTCTCCCAGGGCTGCCTGGGAGCTGTGTCTGTGCCCCAGCACAGCCTCTGTGCCCCCCCCGCCTTGGCTGCACCCACGTTTCTTTTCCATGCCAACATATTTGTGACTTGCTCAGAGAGCTGTTTGTCCCTTAATAGGGCACATTTTCCAACCAGCTTTGTTGTTCTGCAAATTATGGGCTATAAAGAATTAATGGGTGAATATAAATCAATTTAGTTCACTGAGAGAGTATGTGTTTTATGTGGCAGAGGCTCTCAAAGAAAAGTAATTAGTTGATTTGGCATTTTAATCTTCAGAAAAATAAAGAAGCTATTTTTCTGCTCTGAGGATGTGTTTGAACACATAAACATATGCTGTATTTTCTGAAACTATATGGAGAATTATTATTCATCTGCTAGATGTGGCTGATAGCTCTTCCTATTGTCTCAAGAAGATTCTGTGTGATAAGGACTCCAGCTCTCAGGCTGCATTTTGCTTTCCAGAGTGTCTAACTAGCAGCTTTAAAAAACCCCAGGTAAGTCCATTTGTCTCCCAAGTAGGTTGTTTCTAGGGACAGTTACAAAGAGATGAAACAAATGAGATGGAGGTGTCTGATGCAGACCTGCCCTTAGTGGCAGACAGGCCAGTGGGTGCCCAGCCCATCAGGACAGGGACAGAGGGCTCTGGGCCTGCTGTTACCTAATGGGTGCTGACATGTTCACCCACCACTGCTCCCTGGCTGTCTCAGCAGCAGGGCTGGGGATGATGAGGAAAGTGGGAACAGGGGGCTGCACCTTGCCAGGTCAGCCCTAGAGCAGCAGCCTGCAGCTACCTGGGGTTGCTCCATGGCTGAATCGGGGACTCCCTGGTTGCTTTCATATAGCAGCAAATGTACACCTGAGAAACAAAAACGTCTTTGCTGCCTGTGCCTAGGGAGAAGCCAGCCTCATCCTGCCCTTGGGAGGCTGCAGGATGGTTCAGAGTCTGACCCACCTCCTGGGGACTATTGCATAAGATGCTTTGCAGTTTGTTTACCTCCCTAGTTGCTGCATGAATATCTAAAGCCAAAAGGCTGTTTTATGCTCTGTGAGCCAATAGCCTGTCCCACTGGTGAGCTTCATTTGCCCTGTGTCCCTGTCACACAGAACAGAATCCACTTTACCCTGTGTTGATGTCACGCACTCACACCCGGGTGTGTTCAGCAGAGACCAACCAAAGCTGCCTCGCAACACATCTGAGTTTGCTTCCCCCCCACTCCCCACTAACGACTCATTTAACAGCAGCACAGCAATTAGCAAATCGATCCTGCACTCAGCCATCTAGAGCATTACTTAAGGAACGTCTCTTGCAGCCTCATCTTTGCCTGGACACAGGAGAGGGCAGAAAGGACACTGCTGTTGTTACCTGATTGATTGAAGATGATTTCTCTTAAAGCCCACACGGTATCTGCAGAACGTTTCAGGCTGGGTATAGCCAGTGTGGATCTGACATTCTACTAATAAGCACCCCTGTGCCAGGGACTGTGTGGATAGATACAGCTGCAGAGAAATGCAAGCTTGCTTTATTGTTTAATATCATACCACCCACCTGAATAAAACAGAGCCTGACACATGTCATAAGGAATTACTCTACGAATGCAAGGCCCTCAGGCACCAAAGGCCCATTTGTATTCCAGTGGTATTAACCACACAAATAAAATAAATAAGTAGCAATCATCTCCTCTTTGCCATGAAAGGCTTTGCCAGCCATTCAAGCACTTACTACGTAGCTGCTACAAGCTCCCTTACTGGAAGTGCAAGGGCAGCAAAGGGGAAGGAAAGCAGAGACAAAGCAAACAGCAGAAATGGACAAATGATTCAGATTTGCTGGGTCTGAGTTTGTGCTGGGAGATGAGAGCAGTCACCCAGCACAGCCCTGCAGGGCTCAGTCCCTGCCCGAGCACAGTGCAGCAGCCCCACTGGCTTCCCCCAGCTCTGTCATTAGTATCAGTGCTTATTCCAGCAGCATTCAAAACACTGCCCATCTGCAGAGCCCAGGGTGGGAGCAGCCTGCCTTATTTTCATGTTATTTAAAGTAAGAGCTGTGGTTGCCAATGCTTGTGGAAAACCACTCCCTTGGAGGCAGAGAAACAAGGGTGGGTGAGACACTGTGTGGACTTGGGGAAACTCATCACATTTCCATGTCATTAGTGGCAGAAGCAAAAACTCCCTCAGCTCGGGACAAAAGCAGCCAAATGCCTTCCTCTCCTCTCCAGAAAACTCAAAATCAGATCTGTGTGTTACTAAATTAGGTGGGGAATCCTAGTGCTGAGAGCTGCACAGAGCAGACTGCCCTCACCCACCCCACATCCCAGCTCCCTGCGTGTCTGCCTGGGTACGTGTGTGTTGTGTGAGCCACAGTCATGCACTCTCACAATTTACTATGAAGCAGAGTCCTAGTTGGTTCCAGCTCAGCAACAGACAGCAGCTTATGGCCAACACCAAAAGGGTGGATTTTTCTGCACTTACTGACATGGAATAATGTGACCTCTTGTACCCTGGAGAAGGGCAGCACAAATGGGAGCTGCAGGAAAAGGGGCTGACAGAGACTCTCAGCAATGTACTTGGTTGGGACCCTTTTCTAGTTAATGCAAAATTAAGCTGACCACAGGGGTGACATGTAGAACCTTGGATGCCATGACACTGAAACAGTGGAGCTCTGTGACCTCAGAAGCAGCACAACAACAGCTACACAGAGCTAGACATTTAACTGAGAGAAAACATCTCCCAGTGTACTTTTGGATACAAATGACAGATAAAAATCACTGGGCAGAATAGCTAAGTAATCTTCACAGAGTGCTGAATGCAACCTTTGGGTTTTGGGCGGGCGATTGGCCACTCTCATTTTCCCCCACAAAACCATGAAGGTTTCTCAGTAGGTTTCTCAGATGAGACAAACTGAGAATCATTTGTAAAGTTCACAAATAGTTGTAAACAAGGGGCAGATTACAGGAATGGCTGCAGTGCCAGCTCACAGTATTTATAAGAGTTTACTAATGACTGTTTCAGGCAGTTGGCCTGCCCTAATCCCCAGAGAGGTATCCAGTGGGGTTTGCAGATCTATTTCTGTTCAACTCCATTAGAAGGACGAGCACGGTTTGGAGGAGTCAATTTCTCCAACACATGTTACTGATACCAAACAGGGTTATTCTTCATGTACTAAATACCAGTTGCACAAATCAAATTTAATCCTGCATTCCTTATGCACTGACATTTCCAAACAGCTAAAAAAGGTGTAAGAGGAAGGGAAGTGTCCAGAAAAACTACTCAGAGCTGAAGGATGCTTTTTCAGCTCATTGATGACAAGGTTTGTGTCTCTCATATATCAAAGGGGAGGGAATAAAAATGCCAGAGATGCAGGTGATACAGCACCCATCCTATTCTGAAATACAGACATGATGCTTTACCTGTAACTCACTGGAGTCAGGAGCAAGACAGCCCCATGTTGATGTGGAAGAGACAGGACCATGGGCTGGGTGAAATCAGGGACTGGGAGAATCTTTTCAACGTTTAAGGGAATTTGATACTTCCAAAACCTTCAGACTTGGGATCAGATTGGTGGAATTATTTAGGTCAAGTCCTGTTCTGCATTTGAATCTCTAAAAACCAATAATCTAGTCTGAGTTTCAGAACAGCAAGGCCAGGACAGTTAACCCAGGAATCATCTATGAGTCTTCCAGCCCCAGGTAGTGGTGCACAACTGAAGCAATCAGAGTTACCATTGGCTTGCCTGAAACCAGCCTGGTGACCTGAGTCCAACTCAGCAGCAGGTCCCTAATCCCTAAAGCACCACTGACTCAGCTCCCAGGAGGTGTCAGTCTTCCCTGGGCACACAGAGGCTGAAAGAGCAGGGGGGGGACAAGCAGCCTGACTGATGGCAGAGGGCTCTGTGCTGTGCTGGGGGTTCAAGGCAGGTTGTGTGAGAGGCGTAGGGCAAGCTGCCAGCACTGCATATGCTGTACCTGTTGCGAGGGCAGAGAGAGGAGATCCCCGAGCTGTCACTCACAGCCACACTCACACACAGGGTTTTTTTTTTTTCATTTCTAAAAGTTGTTATTGGAAAATGTCACTATTCATTGCCAAGAGTTCCCATGATGCAGTAACTCTCATTACACCTAAGCCCTCTCAGCACAAAATAGCCACACACTGATAACCTGAATATATTTGCTGCAGCTGCTGTTCCATAGACTGCACTCCTGTACAGTCAGGTTATTTTACATGCTTATTAGCCCCATTATTTTATAACCTATTCCTCTGTGTAATGCTGACTCTATATCACTTCATTTTAACAAAAGGATATATTCCTCTGAGACAAGAAGGGATGAGGAGCCTCAGAGATGGAAAGGGAGGTGAAGCCAAGGCAGCAGGTCGTATTATGCCTGGGCTGAGGAAGCTCCTGGCAGCACAGGAGCCTCTGTCCCTATGGCAGCCCTGGAGCCTCTGGCCTTGCTGCTGCTTTTCCTGATCTGGAGGGTCCCTTTAGAGAGCTGTGCCCTGGGCGAGTGCTCCCAGGGGAGCAGAGGCGAGAAGGAGGCAGGAGGGATGCAGTCTGCACCCTCCTGTGTGCTAACTGGGAGCACTCTGCCCAGCTCCAGGTCACTGTCCATGGCGGTGTGAGGTTTGATGTGACAACATGACTCCAATGTGTCTGAACCACCACAGAGCCACAGCACCCGCCACAGACTCTTACAGCCACAGCACTAAGGTCCCTGACACTCTTGCTCTCAGCCATCAGCACCATTCACACCAATGGCTTGAACACCCCAGGGAGGGAAAAGGTGCTGACAGTTCACAGTCTTTGTGCTGCTGCACACCTTGCTCCAACCAGGTATCCTTGTACTGCTCATTCAGTAACTACCTGCTGAGAAGCCTTCCAGCAGCCAGCCAGCCCTTGTTCTCTCCCTCCTCCTCCACTCCAGAATTCCTCTTAAGGTCTCAAATGTGCAGAATCTGGATGCTACCAAACTAACACCTTCCTGTTTCTCGTGTTTCAGTCTTTCTCAGTTGCAGCTCCTGACTTGTCTGAGACACCATATTATATTATATATTATAGAGAAGATGTTTATTCCAATGGTGCACTAATGTACATGTGGGGAAAGTCTGAAGAAGTGATATAAATCATGGGAGATAGCCTAAGAGGAGTCTCTTTTGCTAGGAAAGACAATGTGACAAATGTCCCCTTAGCAAATTATCAGCAAATAATACATGGTAAAAGAAGAAAACCATCTGTTTCTATTTACCATCTTCTACTAAAATGGCCAAGGAATAGATGATAGAGATGAAAGACAACTAACAATAGATTAAAAAGATGTTAGTGGTATAAATCATGTCTCATGCATCTCGCTGTGTCTGTGAAACTCATTGATATGAGATGTAATTGAGAAGAAAAACTTCACACAATCCAAACAGGATTATTGTTTTTTTAAGATAATGAACCTTTTTAGCACATTCAGAAAAGATAACCACGTTCTCAAGCCAGGGAATAAGCCAGCCACAAACAGGCAGCAGGAACTGGGCTCCCTGGGCCATCACTCTGATGTGCTCTTGTCATTTAGTTTTCTCACTGCCCTGGTATCAAAACATTTGCTCTAACTGAGGAGTGTGTGGAGGCTCTGCCTGTTGTGTGAGAGGGTTGGACTAATAAGAGAGTGATAGCCTCAACATGAGTGACTTTATCTAAGGAGGGTGAGACACCCTGCCTTGGTTTATACAAAGAGAAGGCTTTAGATATAAAGGCATCAAGTAAGGAAACTTCTGTCAAGTGCTGTCAGAACAGGTACAAGAGGGCAATGATAATGAAAAAAAAAAAGACAAATAATTCTTTGCCCTTTTCTTGCAGGTTTCAGTCAAGGAGCAGAAATTGCTTTATGAATCCCCATCACAGAGGCTGCCAGCAGGCCTGGGGAGCAGCAGCGTTACACAGACCATCAGCCACGTTTAAGAGATGAGAGTTAAAAAAACAATCAAATGCAGAAGTCAGCTGATGATTTTTCCTAAGTCTTACGTTCTGTTAGAACATGTTAAAACAGAATCAGAATGATCCACTCTGTAGAGCTGACGTCTGTGTAAACGAAGCCAGGGGCAACCAGTGAGAGAAGGATTGAGGAGATTAATATTATCTAGACTTACTTTCCTGGATGGCTCATAGAGCTCAGAATAGAATAGGGATGCAGGAAAGCAATTAAAAGAACTAACTGAAATAAATCTCTAAGTGCTGAAGGTTTGCCAGCATATACCTCTAAGTTCTTCTGCAATGCAACTGGGCCCCTTCCTCCAGGGACCTTCTACCAACCTTTCAGACATCAGGATAATTATTGCACAGTGTGACCCAGACTGTGGTTACTGCTATAATCAAGAAACCCCTTGAGGTTTCGGCTCAGACACAGTCTCACTGGTGAAGCAGACTCTCAGCTGAAAGAGCACACTTTTCTAATGATCCAACTTAAAACTCCATCCTCTGTGGCAATGCACCCAGTGGGTTGGGGGTTGTGTGGTCTGCCCTGGGACTGCTCACCCAGACAGGCTTCAATATCCATTATGGATCGGCCACAACTGTGGTCCCCTGAGAAAACTCCTGGCGAGGAGCACACTCCAGGAGTTAGAAAGGGAAGAAGACAGATAATGGATGGAGAGAGACAATATCTAAATGCTGTATCATTAGGGTAGGGTAGGGCTAATGAAGCATTCCTGCTGTGGCAGACTGGGCACTGCTGTTCCCTTGCAATGTTTTTCTGAGCAAAATACGCTCCCTTGATGGTTCAGCTCCTCAAACTGCTTGCATGTTTTATCTCTTTGGGAAGCTTAGACTGTAGTGGATTTGCTGGTTTGGGGTGCACAGGGAACTTCCACTGCTGGGGTATAAATCCTTGCTCGGTTCTAACATGCAATCTCCAATTTTAGCAAACAGGGAGTAAGGAAATAAATTAAATACTAATTGCAATCCAAATTGCTCCATTTGCTATCCACCCCCTGCCACCCTCCTCCCCACTCTCTAATCCATAAAGTCTGAGTGATGATCAGTGAATAATTAATTCTGGGTGAGCTGGGTTTCCTGCAGAGCCTCTGCAGATGCAACACCCAGCTGAGGAAAGGCACAGTGAGCATTCAGTGGTTCCCCATCCATACCTCTGAGCACCCAGACTGGTGTCACTCTGCTAATTACACCTCATTGGTCAAACCTTCTGTGCTCACCAGCACAGACACTGCACAAACACCAGGTACTGCCACGTTTGCTTAGAGCATTAGTGAAAGGTACAGTGAAAATATCACAATTTAGGGTAAGCATGAACTATGCCATGTCAGTCACTAGAACTACCAAGGTACAGCACAAGAAACAAACACGGTTCTTAAGCCACATGAACCTGATCTTCTGAAAGCACAAAAGCTAAAATAAAAGAGAGCTCAAAAGCAGCAAAATTGTACATCTGTCTCCACTGATTCAGAACGTGAACATGTAGGAGAAAGGATCTGTTGCAAATGTCTATTCACAATAGTCCTAAGCCCAGCCTTTTGATCCAAGTGCCACCAATTCCAGCAACTAGCAACTTGGACTGTAATTATCTTCTCACTGTTTTTAAGCAATAGCCAGAACTAAAATTGTTCACATGCCACGAGGTAGCAAGAACCATTTTTCATTGTGATTGAAAATGGCAAACGTCTCTCTCACATACACACACTCTGCAGTCTTCATGGTACAGACTCAGGAGAACTGGGTAACTGAGGAAAGTCTCTAAAGCATCTGTGTTTCACCCTGCACTGGTTGCAGAGTGGCTCTGTGTGCCTGGAGGGCACTTCAGCACGCAAGCTGCTGGCTGATCAGGTAGGAGCAGTACTGGAGGTGTGTTACCCTGTCAGCGAAACGTCCCTCCAGGCACAGGAAGGCAGATTCACCTCCCGACAGGACCTTTGCTAGTGCCCAAGAAGATGATGCCCAGGCAGACAACAAACAACAGATTCCAGGATGAGCTAATAGCAGCCCTCAGCCTTGCATTTCAATTCTCAGAAGCAATGCACTTTAAAGAAATTGTTCCCTCTCTCACACACACACAAGACATAAACCCCTGTGTCTTTCTCTCCCTGCACAGACAGACCATTGAGGGTGTTACTGCACAGCAACAAACACATCCATAATGGAAAAGTCTCCCCACACAGCAAAGACAGCCAAATATTAATTATTTAAGGTACATACAAAAGACTTATGTAAATCACTTGGTAACTATGGCAGGACCACTTTGCAGAGGGACTCCTGTGGGGAGGAAGCAGGGGATGCTCGGAAGCGGGGATGTGTGTAATCTCTCATGTAGCGGCGCTGGGGCACGGGGCTGCTGCACGGCGCCACTGTAATCCCAGAGACATTTGTAAACGAGAGCAGAGAGGACAGGCTGATACAATACCTATGGCTTGGTAATTACTAATACATTGACATCACTTTGTGAATGAATGGCACCCTCTTGCACGCCATCCATCATGCACAATGCATGCCACATCCCTTTCTCATATAATGACTTACATAACACACATGGATTAAAGCTAAATTCCTAGTGCTGGCTGTAATTCAAATCAGCTCAGTATTTTTAAACAAATTATGGTTTAATTCCAGCTAAAAGGCACTGGTTTAATTTAATTAAAACTACTTCTTCCTTCTTTTCATCACACCTGACCTGAATTTTGCTGAAGAGAACCTGAAACATTCTGTAGTTGTAATGAAATTAAAACTATAAGCGCTGCCAACCAGATCAACAAGACCATAACATCAGTATCATAAGGAGATATCCACAGGTGAACAATCTACTGTAAATCTCTCTCATAATCATTTAAGAAGAGGCTCCATTTCATGAAGTATTATTAAAGATTACGGTAAGGAGGAAAGACACAGCAGCATATTTATCCTCAGCCTGGTTTTTCTCCTTCCCTCCCAGCTGATGGATGAACTTGACACAGTTGTTTTATATTCACAATTCTTGAACATCATTATACCCAGTGCTCTGTAGCACTAACTGCCAGCAGTGAGCTCAACACACAGGCTGCCTCCAGCTACAATCAACCCATTTCTGTGCCCGGCCACTGCGATGTGAAATCGGATAACGAGATATACATGTCAAACATCTTCCAGCTCTCAGAACAAAAGCTTGAAAACCTTGCCCACCTCAGTTGTTATATGTTCTCTTACAGCTCTTCATTCCTCTCACAGATTTCCCAATCAAGGTTTTGCACATTTTCAGTAAGGAACAGAGTGAAACGTGGTTTCCTTCTTCCAGGAGAGAAAGCCATTTCTTGCTAACAATAATTACCAATAGAAGTGACAGAGCAGAGAACAGAAAAATGTGATCCCATCTCTGCTATGAGATGGCAAATTCTGTTTTGGGAGATGGAAAACCTAGGAGGATGCCAGCTGGATGTCCCAGGTGCACATCCCTCCCCAGTGTCTGTACAGTGCTTGAGGCAGACACTGAGCATACAGATTGACATTATATCTCATGAAATGCAACTGCACTCTGCCATTGGCAGGAAAAGCCCTTTCCCTGCCACCTTCCTGTTACCCTGCAGTTAACACTTTAGTGTTCCAATCAAACAGCAAATCACCTCCTTACAGAATAAGTTTCCATTGAATCAACTTGATGATTTTCCTAAGATTGCATGATGACTGATCTGCTGCAAGGGGAACATGTGGCTGGGGGACAGTGGGCTGGGGAAAGTAATGTTTTCATCATGAGAGGTTTCCATTGCGTGCCACAATGTTTAAGCCTGGGATAGAACTATCTTAGTTTTTATTGTAAACAAACTGCAATTAGAAAGGCAAACAGAAGAGCCTAGAATTCACAGAAAGCCTTTTCTGGTATAGGAGCTGCAGTGATGGCATTTTCTTTCTCTTTTTTTTCCTTTGAGTTTATTGACATGAAGAGTAATGCTAATGTAATTGCACTGAAATTCATGCACATGAAAAACTCACCAGGGCAAAGTCAGAATAAATGGTCTGTTTGGAAACAAAATGTGAATGCAATGGAGTAGCTGTATCTGTCTTTGATCTGAAGACTATCAAGACACCATCAGCCACGATGTAACTGAACTGTCACCATCGCTCAGCCTCTCTGCTGAATGGATCCAAACAGACCTATCTGCTTGTAACCCTGAGGTGTACACTGATGCTCCACAACATCCTGTCTGCCAGGCAATGGCCAAACGAGTCAATAACACGTATTCAGACTCTGAGAACAGTAAAATGAAAGCAAACATCCTTCTATCCATTAATCAACCTGATCTTGTGCTGCAGAAACAATGCCTTCCCGATTGCTGGCGCTTCCCAGGCATCCTTCACAAGCTAAGCATCTGCAGCTGGAATACAATGCTTTGATTACCAACGTCAACAAGATAGAGCAGAAAATTAACTTCTCCTTATTTAGTAGGTTTAGAGAAATGTGGCTTCACGCTACACTAATCCAGTGCCCTCACTATGAAAACTCCCCATTATGATGTCTCGTCAAATTAGAGCCAGCGGTACAACGATGTCAGCTCTGTCCTCACACAACACTACATTTTGTAATTAAGCAGGACACTGAAACAATGGCCTTGCTGATAGAGAAAAGGTCAGCAATGCAAAACATATTTTTGCAAGCTAATTGTAAGATGCATGAAGCCAATTATCCCAGCAGTGCTGCATGTGCCTCAACAGGAAGGATTGGATAATTCTGCTGCACGACTCCAAAGCTGAGTCAAAGCAGCAGCTGCACCCCTGGGCCACAGGCTGTGTGCTGGGCTGTGTATTGGGCTATGTTGGGGCTGTGTGCTGGGGCTGTGTGTTGGGGCTGTGTTGGGCTGTGTGTTGGGGCTGCTCAGAAACCAGGAAGCAGAGAGATGTGAAGGTGGCTGTTAAATTAGTTCCAGCTTCTCAGCCCTTCTCTTGCCATTTTATTTTGGCTTGAAAAATTTCTAGGAATGAATATAGTCTTTATTGAGAGATATTAGACATGACCTCCCTGTTCAATGAGGAAGTTAATGTGGATGTGTAGGATGAGGGGACAGGTTTATGTGTTCCTTTGAGGACGCTGAACACATTTACCTCAGGTAGCCCCAGATCCAAATCACAGGTTCACATGCATGTGCAAAAGCCAATTTAACAGGAGGAACAGTTGAGACCTTGTTGTTGCCTTGGGAGAAGCTGAAAGGCACTACATTGTTTTCAAGCTGTCTCTGCCCTTGTTGGGGTCGTTAAATGGCTTTAGCCATGAGGAGAGGCATATGGCTGAACGGGCTTTATAACAAACAGTTCTATAAGCACGTGCCAGTGCAACTGATCTGCAGCCTTCCAGATGTACTAAGAGTTCCCTTCATCAAGAAAATGTAGTGCAAAGAACACTGATGAGGGAAGGGCTTGAGCTTTGCCAAACCTCTGCTGCCAGGCTGAGGAGGACTGAAGCCAGTGGTGCCACACTTGGAATTAAACACAGTCCCACTCGCCCTGCCTCACTGCACCCATGGACTGCAGCACCAGGCTGCCTCCACAGGGCAACAGCTGGCACTCTGAACACCATGTAAACACAACCACCTGTATCACAGTTCCATACCTTATTTTTACAAAGCACAGTATTAGTCTTTGTTCCATATAAAAGAAGCGTTTTTGTTTCAGTGAATTCCCTAAAACCTCCCCAAAAGCCCCTCTCTCCATGAATAGCATTATCCTTTTAAAGATACCTGAATGCCAGTTCCTAAACTTCCCAATACCATGAGAAAAAGATGAGGAACGAGACTGTTTCTGTGGAGAAGCAGTAACTTCCTCCTGCATCCCTCCTTCAAAGCAGTTCTGTCTGATTTTACTCTAGCCTCCTAATATAGCCATTAATTAGAGATCAGTAATTAACTTTCTGGTTCAAGAAATATTTTGCAAAGACACCCCATTAAAAGGCTGATTTACATATTGCAGGACAAAGTAGCCTTGATATAAATGCAGGTACCATATGATGACTGTCTCAATCATGAGACTGTCCTTGAATCCTTAAGTTGTTCCCTGACTGTGGGGGCAGTGGGGCTAGACATTACCCACTGCACGAGGCAGCAAGACGTGGTTACCTGTGGGATGCTCCCATTCCTGACTTTGCAGGATGTTGTATTTTGCCTTTCAGTTACTGTTGACCATGCCAAATGGCTTCTCTGTACAAACTCTGCAGTGTTTCCTCAAAATATTTCCATTATCAGTAAACCCAGAGGCTCCTACACTGTACTTCACATGCTGTCAGAGTCACCCTTCGCTGTGCACCTACTATTGTCAGTCTTCCTACTTAGAAAGCTTCACTGGCTAATGCCATTTAAGTAAGGAGGCAGAAGACAAAGCAAGCTCTCCAGCATTCTTTCACACAGATCTGAAAGCCCTTCATGCTTTCTGGGGTCTGCCAGTGTCCTACTTCTGCTGGATGAGTCATTCCCCTCTCCAAAGGAAACAGACTTCTCCATCCTTTATAATGCAGCACTCCCCACATTCTCATCAAACTGAACCAATATCATCATGCCTAAAAATAGTCAGTGTTTGGTGGGAATAAACAAATGACAGTTAGGTCTAAAAAGAACTCCCCAACTGAGTTTACTGTAAAAGTACAGATGTTCATGAGTTATTGATGCTCTCCTATTGTATCAAATAACCCTTAATAACATTTGAGAAGCCATACAGCAGGCTGCAGTAGCACTAGATTAGGAACTAAATGCACTGCAGTACATGGCTTGTACACTTCCCTCTGTGGGCTGCGAGCAAAAATGTTTGATGGGATAAAAACCCAGTAGTTCAAAGAGGAAGTAGCAGTTGTGCAAGTTGTGGCTGTTATTAATGCATGGCTGTACCCTGTCCAAGGCTGAGGCTCATTTAACAATCAACCATATGCTCAGATTTTTGTAGTGCCAAGAAAAAGCTTAAATAGAATGTTATCTTCTGGAATTATCCAAAAAAAAAAAGGAACCCTTGCAAAATAATCACAAATGTTACTGAGAGTCCCTGAGCAGTACAGGAATTCCAGGGGCACCGAGGACAAATGTCTCTAGGAATGATCAACTGGGAGGTTCCATCAGAAACAGAGTTACACAGAGTGCCCATTTTCCAGCAAATTAAGACAGTCTGGAGTTACCTGTCCCATGAAGCGACACTGTCCCTGCCCTCTCAGTGCTCACTTAAAACCACAGCAGCCCTTCCCTGTTTCAGAGGAGATGAGACTAAGTTCATGCATTTGGATGTAAAGCCCCAACCAATGCCCAGCCAAAGCCACTTTCTACATTCCTGACAAACTGACTAGAAGTGGGTTTTTTTTTTCAGATTACTGAAACCAAGTGACAGCAGTGACTGAAAAGGTCACAACAAGAAGCAAACAATCAAGAGATGCACTGACAGTAATTAACAACTGCAGCAGAGTAACGGTCTGTGCTCTCTCTGGCTCTGCTCCCTGTGCCCGAAGCCCAACGCTGAAACTTTCCCCATCAACAAATTTTGTAACAGAAATGTGGGTCCAATTAAGAGAAATCCATCTGCCAAATGTTTGATTGGTGGCTGATTCCAGAGAGGTGGCTACAAAGACAAACATTCAGCACTCCAGGATACAAACTTTGTTAGCTGCTGTAATAAATCAAGATGCAGGAGACACTGTTAACCAAAAGCCACTTTGACTGAATCCTTTTTATCTCTAACAAGCAATCTCACCAGCCAACAAATTCATTCCACAATCCTCCTTTAAAGCTCACATTTCTATAAGCTGGTTGTACCTCTCCTGCAGAACACTGCATTTGGTCTGATTCTGCTCCTCTTATTCACAATCAATAGTTTTACCACTGTTACTGTGACAGGACTCCTAGAAAAAAAAAAACGAGTATGCAAAAGACTGGCTAAACTGGGCCAACTACATCAACGTGCACCTCACAGTAACTGGCTGAAGTTAGTGCGAACCCCTTATTCCATCTGTTTTCAAACAAAAGGTCTCTCCTCAGACAATGTAAAATCCAATACCATGAGGAACAACCATGGTTTTTTCTGCCAACATTAGTGTATTTTTCTAATACAGCACTCTAAGCAATTCCTCAAATGTTATATTTAGAGAAAAATTGGCTGGCCAAGGCTTAACCAGAATCCTCTAAGCTTTGGTAGTTGCTCTGAGCATACACACACACACCCCATGGCAGAGCTGCAAGCAGCTGCCTGGCAATGAACACGGGACCCTGGTAGATGGTATGTCAAGTTGACACTCGCCCTCCCCCCCCGCCTCCATCTCAGAGCTGTCAGCTCCTCCCCAGGACACAGTCCCCACGCTTGGCAAGAGCAGCTCTGCAAGATGCCTCAGGAAACCTGGCAGTTCTCTGTGTGTCAGTTCAAGGTATGAAAACCTGACTCTACTGACACCAACTTAACAAGGTGATTCTGAACTGATGCCAGAGAGACATCCTGTGACTCTTCTCATGTTTAATGTTATTGCCTTGCTTTCCTTTGTAACAAAACTCACACTGTGCAAATGTCTCACTATTGTCTGAGGTAATTGTCCATTTTAGATTTACATGAGGTATTTCAATGTATGCATTAACCAAAGGCAAGATTAACAGCTCTACATGTGTGCCACATGCACCAGCTGGCTGGCTGTACACGTATGTGCACATCTCACATGTTACACGTGTCTGCTGTGCAGAGCAGGGTGAACAGGAGATGCCAGGAAAAGACAAATAAAGAAACTCAAAGGCATGACACAGTACCAATTTAGATACACAGAAGCCAAGTAACAGCATCATTTATGATCTACTATAGCTCAATATTTCAACCTGGAGTGTTCTGACTGTATTTATTGCACTATTCATTTTTGCTCTGGCATCTCCAGACCTGAACGCTGCCGTATCAGTTACTGCCAGGAGCAAAGGAGCGGCTCCTGAACAATCAGCTTCTATACAAGATGGAGTCAAGAATCAAATATTTAAGAGGCAAATATTCCAATACCAGATGCTTTTTTGAAACACTTCTTGGATCTCAAGAAAGGTGAGGAAGCATAGCGGAAAATGCATGAGAGTGATGTGAGAGACTCCAGCTCTCGCACACACAGCAGTGAGTGCACTGTGCATCTCAGCAGATGTGGATGGGAACGTTCAGGAAGACAAAATGATCTTCCTCAGTGCATGCCTGAAAACCCAGCTGCTGCTTTTCTTTCATCTCTCTGAGAGCAACAGCACTTAAGGCCAAGGTCCTCTGCTTACATTATAGACCTGATGCTACTATGAAAGCCAAAGGACTAAAAGCTTGCTGCCAAAAGCTACCCAGTGTCAGATGGTTTCCCCCACTGGGCAGGTCTGTATATCATAGATCATATTTGTGAATGACACCTGATGGATGGAAGCCTTTCACTTTCAGCTTCTAAATACTCATATAAGCAAAAACTTGGGTTTTATTCAAAGCTCTTCTCTAATTCACCTTTAATCTCTGCACTGAAAACAGTGGCACCACAGCCATTGGCCACATCTCTTTAAAGAAGAGTTGCAATCCACCTGTGTCTGTCTGAAAGGCCAGTGCCCAGCAAGCCCCCAGGCTCCTGTGCTGGGAGGGCAGGGAAACTGCAAGGCTTCATTTGGGAAAACGGCTTTGGCTACAGTGCTGGTTGAAACAGTTTATTCCTGTGTATGCTGCCAATTCACAGAAAGAAAGAGAACTTAACTAAGCAGAAAGAAAACAATGTGTGCTTTGCCTGTGGAGTGAAGCAGCAGCATCGAAGGCAGATTCCCGGCTGCCGGCTCCACTCGCTCGTCCTCCATACACACAGTGCCCTACTTCGAGCATTCCTGAAAACTGCAGCACAGGAACCAAATCAGCTCTGTCTTCCCAGATAGTAACCCCAGAAAAATATTACTCTGCACTGACCAGCACAATCCTTTTACCTGCAGAATCCAGAAGGATAAAGCTTAGGAGGCTGTAACAGGTCAAGTAAGGATCCCCCCTCACCCCCCACCTCAGACTGACTGTTGTAATTAGAGAAATTCACAGCATGTCCAAGAAAAAGCACAGCTAAAACAATGTAAAAGTAATCCTTGCTTTTAAAAGGGAAACGTTGAGTCAATGGATTCTGAAGTACCATCCTGACACACATACAAACCAGCGTATGTCCAACTGGGTGTATTTTCAAACACAGACTTTTCTGGACAATTCAATACATATGTGTCACTCCCCAAAATGATTCATGTCAGGCTGAAGGAGCTTCCTTTTGGAACATCAAACCACTAGTTTGTTTCCACGAGTGGTAATGGAGTCTGTCTTACCCGACCATGACCTTGATCTGCACGTAAATTTACACATAAATTTACCTGTAATGTGTGTCTGCCTTGTGCACGCACTGACATAAATCTACACACACATAAACACGTACACATCCACTACAGAACTATTCACTTTCTAGCTCAGCTGAAGCATAAAACCAAGGTCTCATTGCTCCTTCATTTTGCTCGCAATTTGTTCCAGTACTGTCCATCCCCTGTCAAATGTTTCCTCTGATCCATCTGCACACACTCCCTTGCAACATTTCCCCCCGGACTGAAAGATCCTGACACGGCTCAGACAGAAAAAGCATCTTCGGCCACATGCCGAGAATCCATCTCAGTGTAATGACAGCAGTCAGCGGCTATGCTGAAGATGAATGTGTGTGGAAGGGGGAGAGAGGGATTTGAGGAGATTATGGTTGTTATTGTCCTGTGTTATTGTTCATACAGTGTGTAACCCAGTAACATTCAATGTGGTCCAGCGTGTGAGCATCCCTCCCTTCCCTCCCTCACCTGCATCAGTCAGCTTGGGCTGCTGCATCTATGTGCTATTTATGTGCTGGTGCATCAACTTAGGATTTATTGGGGAAAAGCAAGCAGAGCAGTCAGGCTTCTCTGTACCCATTATTTAACCTAAAAAGGGAGGGTTTGCACTGTATCCTCGCCCACAAATTAAAATCGCTCCTCTTGCAATTAAGTGAGTCTACTTGAGTCACAGATGTGGCTCTTGCTTTAAGTAAGAAAAGCAAGATATTAACAAGACCTGGAAAAAAAAAAATCAATATCCCCATTCTCTCACCCACCCTCCGAGCCACGTCCCCTTACCTTTCATTGTCCACACTCCTGAAGCCAGGTAAGATGTGTCGGAAGCTGCTGTTCCTATCAAGCTTCGGTTGGCTCTTTGTCCTTTTGATGGAGCCTTTAAGCCGACGGCTGAGGAACCCCTGTGGGGTGAGACAAGAATACTAAATTACAACAAAAAAGGGAGACAGAGCGAGGAGCCCGGAGCCTGCTCCTTGGCAGATCGCTGTATGTGTGTGTGCGTGAGTGGGTGGGTGGGTGGGTGTGCAGCCACGGCAGCCCCGCGCCAGCCCCACTCCCAGCCAACAGCTGCTCCAGCGCTCGCCGGGGCCGGGGCTGCGGCGGCGCGAGACTCCCCAAAGCCTCCGTTACCCTGACAACCATCAGCTCACATAAAAATACTGTCTGAAAGACAAGACTAGCACATTGCAACTCCTGACGGGAGGAGAGGCTCCGGCTGGCCCAGCCTGGCAGCCCCGGCTCGCAGGCACAAGTAGAAGCCACCACCCACTCACCAGCGCCCGCGACACAGGCAATAACTTCAACTACCTGATCAAACCCCCCTCGATTTTCAGCCATGGTTGGCAGAATTAGACTCTGGTGGTTTAGCTACATGTAAAAATGCCCTATAAAGCACCTAGAAACACAGCACATGGGCTCAGCAGCTACAGGCACTACCTCTAGTAGTAGAGGAGACCCTTGTGCTGAACGCACAGCGCCTTCTCCCGCTGTGCCTCCTCCCTCATGGAGCACAAGTCACGGCTCCTGTGGTGCTCCACAGCAAAGCCAGCACTAAACGTTTTAGTGCCAAAGCTTCTCATGTGTTATTTGCTTATTGTTAGGAGTTAACGTTCTACATAATCTGAACATTACCTTTAATCTCTTGGCTAAATAAGGCAATAAAAGTATAACATTACTGTAGTGTCCAGCATATGAGAACAGTCTGAGTGGGCTGAGAACATTAGCTGGGGAAAGCGGGGCAGCACGTTACAGAGAAACCAGGATTTGGGGGTGAAGTTTAAGGAGGTGGCCCTTTTATGCACTGTCATACCAAAGAAATAAACTAGCTAGATGTAAACAACTTGGCAAATCCCTGCAGAACCTGAGGCTCTGCAAACACTGCAACTCTTCCCTTTCCCCAGGCAAGCGGGTAAGATAGCCACTGGATCCAGCAGTGATTTTGACACACAGAAGGAAAGAAATGCAAGAACAGCTGCCTTTCTACTGGGTAACCTCTGCATCCCACAAGTACCCACAGAGCACTTCTCTACTCCAGGCATGTCTCAGTAGTTTCTCCAGTCAACCTTACGGAATGGATATAGGTCACGTAGCCTTTAGCATCTCTCTTTCACAAATTAATGCCCTTTGTATGTCTTGCTGGAGGATCATCAGAGTCTAACTCAGATCTAGCCTGTCATTTGCTCATGCTATTTAAACAGTCCTTCCCCACCCAGGACACTCGTGGGTCATATTGTGTCTTTCTCAGGTTGCAAAATTGCCTGGGGCAGTCTGTCCGGCTCCTGTGATGGAAGTGACTTTCCTGTTTGTAAGTGCATCAAGAATTTGAAACATCTAGATAACCAAAGGTGTTTCACATTTATGAAATGCCACTTTACTCACAAAGGAGGTATGTAACACACATTCATGTGAAATGAGTCTTTCTCCAGGAGCCGTTTGCGTGACGAATAGCAGGATGTGTACCACAGGTTCCACATTTTGCCACCTTGCGCAAAGCCAAGGCTCAGATAACAAAGGCCTCTTGAAATGTGCTTTGTCCATGAGAAATACCTTTAGAGACTGTTTATAATATAGAGAAACAAGGTTTATAGACAGTAGATTTGAGGATTTGCACCACCTAGAACATTGCTAAGATACTTCTCAGCACTCAGACTGTAGCCAGTCCCATACTCAAGATATCAAGCATGATATCAGCCTCACACTCATGATATCAACACTTCATGCCCTTGTTCTTGATAGATCAGGCTGAAGACTTGCCAATACGTGCTGTGAAGGAAAAGATCCAACACGTGCAACTGGCCAACCTTGCAGCCTCACCCTGAAGGCCACTGGTGAGCAGTTTGTGCAAGAGACTGGACATCCCTCATGGCTTCCAGTCTGGGCACAAGTGTGTCAAGTCACTCATCAAGCCATTTCCCCAAATCCAGTAACAGCTTTGAACTCTGCACAGGGAATTGATAAGGAAAAAACCCCAAAATACCTTTCTGAGCTGAAACAATCACAGCTTCCTTTCACTGCACATCTCGACAACTGTTAGATGACTCGTGCAGGATTTGGAAGTTAGGATTTAGGGTTGCAGTAAGACATTACTTTCCTTCTGTTTCCCATTGTTTTTACATTCATTGTTGCCAGAAGGAGATCACACTGTGCCATTTTCAGCTTTCATTGCTAGCTTCCTTGGGAGAATGATATGTCAGAGATTTTAATGCTCATAAATTATGCTGCTATAGCAATACTTTGCACCTCCATAGTGTGTGCCAGAGATCAGAAAGTCTAATGTGTGAATTTCTACCTTCTGTAATTTTTAGATGGAGTAAGGAAAAAAGAGAAAGGAGTTGGTCTCCACAAATAGAAGAGAGAGAGAGGATTCGACCCGGGGTGTGACTGCCGTGCTTTCCTGGTGAGATCATAAGCACATCATCCATTTCTTCTTCATTTAAACAACATTTGATGCTGATCTCCAGACAAACAAGGCTAATTCTACCCTCTGAACATTGCCTACTCCTCTAGCCTAGCTGCATTCTTGTGAGTTCTAGTAATTATAGTATTGCCCTTTATATTATGTGTTCTTTATATGCTTTTAAATTTACTCTGAGAGCTGTCTAGGGCAGAATTGTGTTTTCCTATGTGTGGGCAGCACTTCCCACCAGTAAAAATATCTTAGAGAAGATTAAACAAATAACTTAGGAAGGTTTCATTCAGAAAAAGTTAATAACTGTATGAAAGGACAGTAAACAGAAGCTTGCACAGACCAAGAACCCCTTCAGAATTTGTCACAGCAGAGAACCAGGAAATGCCACCACCCATGGTGCTGCCAAGCCTGACCTCAGCCCAGTGCAGGGACACACTCTCTACCCAGGGCAGGGGCATTCTTGGAGCTGTTAGCCAGCATGGCACGTGGCTGCCCTGCCTGCACAAAGCAAGGTTCCTGCACTGCACCATGAGGTGCAGATGTGTTAGCTCGATCCAAACCAGCGCAGAACTTGCTCAGATGGGAATGCTGCTGCTGCTGCTTCATTCAGTACAAGTCTGTTATTGTTCCGCCCAAATGACTTTTCAAGTTCTGCTGGAATACAATGAAGCAAAACTTGGGCTAATGTTAACTTCCATTGAGGCAGTGGATATGAAGTAGATCATGAAATTACCTTTAAAATGTAAGCAGAGGTACTGTCTAAACCCATCCCTTGCACAGCGTAACGACTTCTGAGCAAGAGCAGGTGTTTTAGGGTCATTGCAACAGAGACAACATTTCTGGTCAAGAATGTAGTACCATGCAAACCTGCACAGTTGTACAGAAATTTGCTATCCATCAAAGCTCCCAACAGACTGTGGCACAGAGCTTGCCTAGACCAGCAAGGAAAAGACACACAGAGCTCACACTGTGCAGGGACTTAAGATCTTTAAGCACAAGGGCCACGCTTTCTTTGCTTTCTGTAGTTTTGACTGTGTCATCCTCAAGTCTGGAACACAACTGTTCTAATCAGAAGAGCTGACTGAATTTAGAGTAAGACCGAAAGCACAAAGGCAGTGCAAAGCAAAACAAATCCTTTTGAGGAATGGCTTAATCACAATCACTGCTACTTAAGCTGAAACAGGACGGGCACAACCCAGAACAGGACAATGAAAGGCTACTGTGATTTGATCTGGCTTTTTTTCTTACATATTTGGACAAATGCAAAATCAGATGCCATCACCTTGCTGCAGATGGAGGAAGGTGGGATGCTCATTTTAATTTTTCCTCCTTCTTCTAAACGTGTCTTTTCCAGTTACTCTACACCTGGAACTCATTTTTCATTCTATTATTTGAACACTTTTAATATTGGAATACTTTTAAAGCATATGTGCAAAGCCCTGAGAACCACATGCCTTTGAGATGCAGGAACTGAAGGGAGGGGTACAAAACTAAGCAGACTATTAAAGGCAGCAAAATCTTGAGCTTCTGTTTTATTAAATATAAAGATGTGAGTGTCCCACTTGGGAGTGAGTGCCACACCGTTCCTGTTTACATGCAGTCAACTCACACAATAAAGTTTTAAAGGTAAAAAGCCAGCACCATGGAAACACAAGATATATAAAATTTTAAAACAAGATATCAATAAATCAAGCTGGATGCAGCACAACCAGCTTCTTTGTCAGAGTCCTGGCAGCTCTCAGTATTTTCTAAGCACAGTAAGAAAGGAAAACAGGGATGGAGGCTGGGCAAACACACGTAGGCCACAGTGAAGAGCGTGGTGAGGGTTTGCATCACAGGGTCTGGGAGGGTCTGAAGAAGCACAGAAGTCCTGGTTTACAAAATCATCCAGATCTATAAAGACATATCACAAGAACTAGTGAACAGATGGGGTTATTTTTATAGTTCTTGTGTATGTTTTTGTTTCAGTCCAAGTCTCAACTACAAAAGACTTGTGAGGACGTCAGAAATTCTTTCACTGCTCATACTAATGAAGCTGTCACAAAGGAGGACTTGCTGGGAGCATGAACATGTCATGCACAATTTCTCACTGAGGGTCCATTTTTTTCTAGTACATCAGGGATAAGCCTCTAGGTATAGAATTGGGAGGAAGGCTTTTCTATCAGACTTGTCCTTACTCTGGGCTTTAGAATCTTGGTTTATTTTTTTCTATTAAACTTCTTTCATTTTGTAACCAACCTTTTCCCTCCTCTTGCACAGCATCTCTGCTGCTCTTCCACAGGACATGGAAATACCCTGTTACTGAGGCTCCACTCAATGCCTAATTAATTCTGTATTTGTGAACCAAGTAGAGCTTTTCCAATGTTAAGCATCTTATTAGAGTCATAAATGTACTGGAAAAAAAAAGTGTTTATCCATTTCTACAATTACCACTGTTAGCCCTAGCTTTTAAATGCTTTGGGCAGCATTTGATACTGTTTGTTACCAAGTAAAGACACCTAGTGCACATCTCTACTATTCTCTTCATGGAACATAACTACATTAAGCTACAAGAAGAAATGCACAGACCTAAACCACACTGGGGGTGAGTTTAGGCATCAATGTGTGTCTCAGAAGCCCAAGAACAGAAGTAATCCACCCAGTGGTCTCCTGGCATTGCTACAGGGAAGGAAAAGAATTTCATATCTAGCACTGACCTTTATGGATCAAATAGTTTTCATTTGTTCAGTGTAGAGAGCCATGTGTCTGTAAGTATATGGATCCTTTCAAACACTTCATGTATCATTTATTACTGTCAGCTCGTTGGATTTGAACTTGCAAGTAATAACTTGCTTTCCTATCATGGAGTTCTCTTCCTGTCAAATATGATGAAGGGCTCTATTCATGAGGTGACCAAACAGACAGCCCCCCTGGAGTCCCCTTCCCATAGAGAGCCCATTTCTAGCACATGCAATGTCCATTTGCAACCTAGGCATAAGGTAGGCAGGAGACTGTCAGCCAAAGTGTCATTTGAAATTCAAGACATCCCCAAACGTGAGAATCCTGATGGGTTAACCCTGAGAAGTTATATTCTTGAAAGTTTATCAACCAACTGTTCACATGCCAAAGACCAGCTTGCTCCAATCAGTAAAACTTGCTGAATATACAAGCCCAGGTAAAGCCAAAGGAGAGCAACAACCTACAGGAGTCTGCAGGGCAAAAGAGATGTGAAGAGTTTATTACCTCTAGAGCTACAAATGCACACATACATTAACATGTTTTGCTCCTTCAGACTAGAGCAGGCTGAATGTGCGACTTTGTTCAAAGTCCCTCAGCTTCTCCTTCTCAATTTTATGTCATATCTCTCAGAACCCTTTCCAGTCATCCTGTGAGTCCCTAAAGAAACACACAGCTGCAGGCAAGGAAGGAATCCTCGCATCTGAAAATAAGAGCAAGTAATGTCCATCCATGAAGCAGCAGCTTGCCCTGACTGACACTACCTGAAACACTTTTCCCTAGGGCTAAGGAAAGCCCTTCTGAGACACAGGGGTCTGGGGATGAGGAGAAAACCCAAAAGGATGAAAAAAATAGCTGCAAAAAGATCTCATGTCCAGTGACAGATGGCAACAAGAATTCAAACCCTACATGCTGTGGTCAGACTTGTGTTCTGACATCCAGAGTTAAACACAGAGATCCAGTACTTGAGTGCAGGAGAGGGTGCATCTGTGAGCCAGGCCATAAAGCAGTCCTGGAATGTGAGAAACAGCTCGTGTTGGTAAGTGCTGCTTAGCAACACTGCCCTTCTATGGCACAAGATTAATCAAATTTGCAGTGTCATTGGAAACACTCAGTTCAGTCTATTTGAAAAATCAGCTGGAGATGCACTGAAGTCCCACAGGTCACCAAAGGGACAGTGTGGGTCTGTCTAGGTCATGAAAACTGGAATTACGTCAAATGAGAGGCACTGAGGGTTAATTATGAATATGGCAAATCTAATACGTGTAAGTATCAGCAAATCACAGCCAGAAGAAGTAATAGCTTCAACACATAACATCTCATCCATTTCACCTCTGGCTAATAAAGGATTGCTGCTTCTGCTCTATTTCTGTAAAAAAATTACCTACCTTGTTGAAAATGTCTCAGTCACAGGGTCTTATCCCACTGCCCTGGAGAAAGAATTACACAGATAGGCAGCTCTCAGGGCTGGGTATCTCTCAGGACATTTTCCTTCTTATTCAGCTAAATGTTTCTTGGTAGAGTTTCACTCTTTTCCTTTTCTGCTCTTTTCTATCAGGGAAAGGCTCTTCTCCCAGCCTCTGAAATAGCCACCCTCAGGCAGCACAGATCCTCAGTCCCTGACCAAGAGAACAACCAAAAACCTTCAGGCAAGCCAAGGCCTCAGAGTAAAGCAGCAGAACATTGGGGAAGTCTCCTTCTGCACTGTCCAAGTGGTGCTGATGACTTGCACTAACACAGCCTGGAGCAGGGGGGATCTTAATAGAGTCTGAATGAAGGAATGCAGCTGCCAGGAAGGATCTAGAAAGTGACTGCAATTCAACAGCCATTGTTATTCAGGGATCATCTCACTCTTCAGTTTGGATTCTTTTGTTCTTATGTTAAAGCAAAACCACACAGCTCTGGATTATTTGTTCACAGTTCCTTAATTATCATACTGTCAACATTTCATATCCAAACAAGACAGATAAATTTTCCTTAGGAAGGTAGGAGAAGGGTAATTGAGCAATCAGGGATGAATGATGCAGAAACAGAGACACAGGTAGCATGCAAGTCACCTTGAAGAACACAGAAAGTTATTTACCCAAAGAGAGGAGTGACTAGAAAAAACCTGCCTGGGTGAAGGCAAACAAGGATGCCACCTGGAAAGGAATTTCAATGGGGTGAAACAGTGTTCTTATTTAACTTTAATGGAGTCAACCACAAACTGTTCATATACAGCTGTCTTTAGTGAGAACATTGCTGACAGAAGCAGAGCAGCTCCTGTGCAGTGCTGGGCAGGGTCAGCTTCACAAAGGTGAAGTTGAGTCAGGTAACACCTTGCAGCAGCTCCTGGCACCAGGCTTGCTGTGGCCATCCCAGGACTCTGCTTCTTGGAGTGCAGGAAAAGAGATTCAGAACTTTGCTTTCCTCTGTTCTCTCTCTCCTTGGATAACTGTGCTCAAATCAGATTCTTGAGCTTCTCAGAAAGCAGAGATCTGCATCTATCACATTACTGAGGGAAACACACAGTTTGTCATCAAATACCCAATGCAAGAGAGAAGGCCAGAGGCACATTTCTGAGTCTCCCAAGAAATCCCACAACAATTTTCTATGAATTATTTTACAGAACCACCCTCACTGGATCAGACTCACCAGGGTTTAAGTGACCTCAAAAACTTCCAGTCCAGGAGATCCACAGTTAAACCATTACTCAACACTTTGACTACATATCCTATGAGTTCAGAGACTTCAATTGTTTCTGATCAAGTCTGAAGCATTTGCCTTTCAGTGAATGCAGCACATTTCCCATCCAGCCTCCCACGTGCTGCACTGGCAGGACATTTATTTACCACGATTCCAATCAGACAAATATTTCTGAAGCCTCAGCCATGGAGAGGAGTGCCTTTCAGATTAAAAGGGATAATCCCCAGCTGACAGAAAATTATTCACACTCCTATAGACTTTCACAATGCTTTTTGTAGCATAATGATGACTTAAACACTCGGTATCAGCTGTGAATCACTCCATTCACCCTGCTTTTAGAATGTAGTTGTGATTTAACTGAAGATAACATAAAGAATTTATAGGACATGGTAGCAATGTCTATTTGGAGGCTTGGTGATCCCATTCAGGCATGAAAAACAACCAAACTCTGCAAAGATTGATGGTTTCTATCAGTCAGACTGTTTATAGAAGGCATCCAAGTGAAAAAACCTGCAGGTTCTTAAGACTTCAAGCCTGTGCACAAGGTACCAGCATTTAACGACATAAAGGGTCCTGCTTGCTGTGATAAGTACTTCAGTGCAAGGCATATGGCCATGGGCATCCTGTTCCACAGGCTGTTGGTGCTTTTGCCATGGTCTGAGAAGCCCAGAAGTTTTCAAGCTGTGCACTTTGGAACGGTTACTGCAGGGCTCCAGTGGGTAAATGACCACTGGGGTCAATACATTCATACCAGGTGCATCACCTGTGTATGAATAGTTGAGATAAACCAATCTGCCCTTCAATTGCAGGAAAAAATGTACCTTTTCATGTAAAACAGGATAACTCAATTCTTTTACAATATCAGGAATGAGAATATGCCTTTTAAAAACCAGTCCATAGGAAGATCCATCCTGCAACAAGCTCACTGTCTGAGCAGGGAGCAATGAGGGAGCACAGGGAGAGCTGGGCAGCAGGTAGGAGATTCTTTTGGCAGTTCACAGAGGGAATGAGTTTGAAGGTAGTGGTTGATTGATTTGCTACACTGACTATACAGCAGAGAAACCACGAAGCCAGGATTACCTCTCAAGAATGCTGCATTCCTGTGCCAGCAGCCTAGCCATCCAAATACACTGCCTAACAGTAAACCAAGTATCAAAGCTCTCCAAAGTGAGCAATAAACACACAGGGGAGACAAGAAAACCACCTCCATAGATCTGTTTACATGAATGTTCTCTTTGAAAGCCCACTTTTGCTGTGTGATACAGACTAAACTGTTTCATAAATGTGTTTGATTTGTGCTTTCCCTATTCTGATTTATGGCTTGGGGGCAGTATGTGGATGTCAAGTTGTACCTAGTGACCAGGCACCTTCCTCCTGCCACCTGAAACCTTCTGAGCTGAGCAAACACTGGAAGAGACAACCCTATTTCCCACTGTCTTGGTGACCAACTGTAAATCTGCAGAAAGAGCCAACATCAAGTGGCTGCATTTTCATTGACAAATCCTGTGTGCTTTTAATAAAACCCTTTCTACAAAGCAGCTGCCAGGCCACTACATTTTTAAGAGCAGTTGGTAGATGATATGTTTAGGAAAAAAAAAAACCCCAACATTATTATACCTTCAATATAAGGATTCATTGTGTAATTTTGCAGTAAAAGTTACTCATTCAGATAGGAAACTCATGTTTCAGGCAGATGCTCTTGGTTCCAAAGATTTTCACCACATTTCTGAAAGCTTAAATTGGAACATTTGTATTCAGCAATAATTACAGCTGCAATCAAACAAAAATGTTAACTTTTGTAAAGGCACAGTGAATACCTGCTATAATTCAGATAATACTTCACTCTTGTATTCTTCCCTATCTACCTTTCTAGACAACTTAATTTCTAGACATTATGAGGATGAAGCTTGTCCTAACCTCAGCACTTACGAGAATTAGTATTTCAGTTGGATTCTTCCTGCTTACAGCTTTGAATAAAAGAGAAAAATTACAATGAAACAATAAGTCTAACACCCAGGTGACACTTGCAGAAGCCTGCCAGCCTTGCTTTCAGTTTTTCTATCCCTCATGACACACAGATCAGACAATTTTTTATTAAGAAAGCTGAGGACTGTACCAGGCAATAATCCTTAGCATGGGGTAGAAGGAATCTTTCTACTTGAAATTATACCACCAAAAAAATCAAGAACTTTAAGTGTTTTTATAAATCTATAAAATAGTTCTTAAAAAATCTCAAAGTCTCCTCCTAATTAAAACAGAAACTGGAGGCTTGAACTGTGCAGAATTCCCTCTAGACAGTTTTTCCTTCTCTGATGAAACCACAAACATTCACTCATCAATTTAAAATGAAAAACAACACAAGAGCACACCCTGCTATATTATTCCACCTTTACTCCGTTCCTTTTCCTCCTGAGCTTGTATCTTCTCCCTCATCTTTGGATGAAGGTGGCAAAGAATGTGAGGTGAGGCAGCAATAAACCATTTGGCTGGCAATTACGTTTCCTAGGACACTCAAAGGAAACATTTGCCAAAGATATAAATCAAAAAGAATATCCTTCAAGAATTGGAGGCAAAAATTAACTTCATTGCTCTTTTATCCCTCAAAATAATAAGAGACATTGTAAGTGGCAGATCCTATTTTTGGGTCTTAGCACTGATTATTTCTTGCCTACTTATTAGCAGTGGATTTACTATCTTTAAAGCAGAATTTTGTCACCCAGCAGGAAATTTCAATTCTATCAGGCAGATTTAAGTCTCCTTCATTAACTGGTTTTGACTCAGTTGCTAATTATCAAGGAAGGCTTCATTCAAAGTAGGTCTGAAGCCAGGAGGCAGGCATGGCCTGTGTGCTGTCCCTCAGTTGAGCCAGCTGCTACATCAGTCGTGCAACTTTCTTTGTGTCCTGTTTTCTATGAAGGGATCCTCCTCTACCTCCTCCTACTAGCAAAACTTCAATTACTATTCGTAAAGCTTTATAAAAATATAGATTTAACAAAAGGCACAAAAGACCAAGTAAGGTAATGGATGCCTGTTTGACCCTGTTCTTCTGAAAGGTGATTGCAGGATGTAGGGATATGGGGGAGCATTACCTGGACATGCTGAGTCCCCATTGTGTTCCATGCCACATCCCGATTTCCATGGCCATCTCTGTACTGAAGCAGATGACCAACAGCTAAGTTAGATTAGTACAAAAAGAAAACATCCCAGATTCCAGCCACTCCTGCAACATCTGCATAAAACAGATGAATACAGACCTGGCTTCTATCTTTCCTTATACTACCTGCATGCCTCAGAACAGGGCTGCAGAGATCACTGAGCAGCTCAAGCAGCAGCTTTCCTGGTCATGGTGAGGAGGCAGAGTCATGGCCCAGCCCCACAGGACTCCCAGCTGCCTGCTGAACATGACGAGTCAACACGGCTCTGCACGTCACTGCTGGGAGCACATCCTTGGGCAGAGCTGCCACCATGCAAAGGAAGCATGAGAACTCAATCACGGGAACTTGAATCCTGTGCTAGACTCGGGCCAGACTGTCACAGCATGGGAAATAGTGGATATGATCTTGCAAGTGGCAGGAATGAAGGAGGAGACAGGGGCAGGCAGAGGCAGGTTACACTGATCACTGTGAATCCCATTCTGCAGGTGTACATAACTACACAGAGATTCAGGAAATAAAGACATGATTAGTTCTGGAGCTAATTTCCTTGGTGCTTTGAAGAATGTTGCAGGTAAGATATGATCCACAGTAATTATGAAGCAAGATAGAGATGAGAAAGTTGCTGGCAGAGTGCCAGGCCCAGGAATACCTGAATCCCTCAGGAAAGGCACTGCAGCTTGTATCATCACTCCCTCAAATTATCCTTGATGCCCAAGCCATGACTATCACTGTTCACTAGGGAAAAAAAGAAGGTGGGGAGGACAAATACAATCTATTCCTAATGGGAGTGCAGTGCTGAGGAAAAGCCACGGTATCGAGGAGAAAGTGAATCTTGTTTCCATGGCAACTAAAGTTTGAAAAAGTACGTAGGAATCAATGTCATCTTAACGTGTGGGTTTCTGCACAGACCACAGGAGCAAAAAGTTATTCTGCTGCAAGTCCCATGAGACAATGTAACCATCATGAGACCACCTCAATGGGATCTGCTGCTTCCAGTAGCTCTGCTTGGTTTGAACAACAGTGTCACCACCTGGAGAAACGTTCTCACATTAGGCAGCACTGGTTTGGGATTTGGATGGGAAGAAGAAACCCCCAAAACAACTTCCAAATGACCTGACTTGGCAGCCCTACTCAAGAGAAAGTGCCATCGCCTTGTCTGTGCCTGTTCCAAGTCACACACTTCTACAGAGGTGAACAACACAGGAGGTTGGACTAGATGATCTCTAAAGGTCCCTTCGAACCCCTACCATTCTATGATTCTATGAAGATCACTTCCAACTGGGATGGAGCATCTCTTACACAATCTCCTGTCCCAGCACCCTAAGCTTTTACCACAGCAGGTAGATGATATGTGAACCATACATCACAACAAAAGCCCAAGAAACTATGGCTCAAAATACAGCACGGTTATGTCTACTAAAGAGAAGTTTTTAGTCCAAGTGAGGGAAAAAAAATCTGTCTCAATAACTGTTATTACTTGGAGGAAATTTGTTGATAGCCATTCAGTGTTAACTGGCAATGACACACATTGCTATCCATTCCATGCAATCAATTTCATATCTCAGTTAATCCCTAATATCCATAAGCTAAAGCAATACAGAGTCCCAAATGGAAAAAGTTCAGAGAAGCAGGCCCTGATTAAATGCACACTCATGTTCTACTGGAGCTCTCTCAGAGATTCAAATAACACCATACACTATTTGACTTGTTTTCTGAAAGCACAATATCAGTGCTATTGAAAGTGGGAGAATGGAATGTGTTTATCATCCTACCTATTCTATCTGCAGTACAATCCTTTATCTGTGACCCAGAAACAAATTAAAGGGACACTGTCAAGTTGAATATCTTAATGGTTGTCTCTTTCTGTGCTACCAGCAATCTGAGATATTTCCAGTGCCTAGAGGTTTAAACAAATTAAAGCTTTTGTTTGTGTCCTTTCTGCCTTTCATTCATTTCTCAGAAATGAAAGTAGTCAGATTCATTTGTCTCCCTGCAGCCCATTAATTAGTACAGGGTGTCTGCATCTGGACTTCCTGGGAAGAGTTTGTAATACCACCAATTTTTTGCTTGTATTAGTTCTGAAATGAGCAACAACAGCCACTTCTGTTCAAAGAGAAGAGTCAAAAAATCACGAGAACAACACAGGTTTCTCCCACAGAAGCTTACTCAGTCTTTCCAAGAAGAAGAGGCTTGGAGATGCTTTCTCACTCTTGCTCCTTGTCTCCAGTCCCTTTCCCAGTACAAGGGTATGATCATCTGTTGCAGCCCCAAGGATCTTCTCCTTTGGACCCTGAACAACACTGCTCTGAAAGTCACTGGATTTCACATATCTCAGAGTGGGTCCAGCTGTCCTCAAAGGTTGGGAAAGTGTCAGCATTTGGAATGAAATCAATGGAATTGTGCTAATTAACACTCACTGCAGAGCCAGACACATTGCTGAAATGTTTGTTTTCCCCTTTCCCACCTGGGATCTCTTGGTGGGAGCTGCCATCGCTGCAGGTTAAATAAGGGAGTGTGACTGCATGCTGTGTGGATCTTTACCCTTTAGGAGCTGACCAAGCTCTATTGATTCTTCTCATACCAAGCATCTAACAGATGTTAACAGTACCAGGTCATCTTCCCTTCTCTTCTTACTGCCACACACCAAAGGCAGCCTTGCTGCTGTCCACACAGACCCTGGGGAACAGAGGGCTTTGCTGTTCAGCCATGGCAGTTTGATAGCAATCAAAAGCAGTCCAACACCATGTTCCACCCCACAAAAACTAAACCAGGGTTACTAATACTTTTAAAGTGGCTTCAGTGTGTGAATTAAGCTCTTCCTTTCTGTTAAAACTGTCCTTTAGACAGCTGCAGGCTCTGAAAAAGAGACCTCCCTGCAACACACAGTTCAAAAAGAGAAAAAAAGCTCACACCCTGCCTTGCTGAGTCTTTTTCAGTGAAGCAGGTCGTAGCACCATGTCTTTTATCCTGTCATTCCTGTCTCCTGCTTGGTGCACATAATAAATCCACAGTGGTTTGAACTGCAGCTCTGTGCTGAAATCTGACAATCTCACGTATCTTTAAGCAAGCTGTCTTCCAGTCCTTCCCCAAATGGAAAATCCAACCTTCCTTAGAAAACTTTCAATATATAAGGTCAGACCTGAATTTGTATTTACATGTTGTATTTACAACCAATTCCCTCTTCCAATTCCTGTGCTAGGTAGCACTCAGTGTGAAAAAGATTCCCTTTTCAAAACAAAACCTTTCACACCTCAGCTAGAATTTATCCCGTGTCTTATAAAGTACATGCAAAAATTAAAGAGTAAAAATCCCTAGAGATTTGTGTTGGTGGTTGGCTGAGAAAAATAAGACAGAAGGCTCTAATTTTATAACAAGCAATTGGAAATTTGACAACACGGGGTGCTGGCAGAGAAACTGAGAAAGCCAGGTATGTCTGACCTGGGAACCATGACTTGGGAGTCCAGAAAACCACTTACTCATTTTCATCTGACAGCATCAAAGTTGAGGAGAATATTTAACTCTCCTGAAACTGAAGAAGGATGTCAGAGAAGTAATTAGGAGTGGTACAGCTAGTGGTTAACACTAGGACTGGGAATTAGCAATTAAGAAATGCAGCTCAGGACATATTTCCTGGCTTTGCTGCATGATGACATTTGAATTAGTTAACTTTTCCCTGACTCAGTTTTCCTAGCTGCAAAATGAGGCTGCTAGTAACTAGCTACCTTCATGGAGAGCCTGGAAGTCCACAAATCAAAGATGCTTTAAGAATACAAAGCCTGCATGCTGTTGTGTACCTGACAACAAGGAACCTGACAGGCAGCTCAGCACTCCTAAGTTTTGCAGTACCAGTGAGACTAGAAATCACTGTAAATGCTCAAAATGACTTCAGGTTTCTTTCTTCCTATCCCTAAAATGCTCAGAAACTCAAAGCTTCCAAGGCTGTTCTGTTCCAGAAATGGTAACTGAATTGACAGACACGTTCTCACAGTCATTTCCATCTTGCTGCCACTAACACTGGGTATCCCACCTCAACTGTGGCTGACAATTTAATGATAATAGCTTTCTGTTTGTATATTATCTGTGATAATGTTCCTATCCTCCTTAAATTCAGTCCCTGTAAAAAGGGTACTTTAATGTATGCAGCCACAGACCAAAATGATAGTAATTTTCCTTTCTAGTTGCAATGGTTTAGTAAACAATTACATTCCAATTAAAGATGGGGTGATCACGCCGAGGGAAGCACCATTCAGCTCTTCACAAAGTACAGGAAGATAAATTCTCCAAAGTCACACTATTATAATATAATTTACATGGCTGCTTTAAAAAAAAACATTTAAAACAAAATAGAAAATTATATCTGTTGTGAACAGGAGAGAACTTGGGGAAAAAAAATCCCTCAATATCTTGTCCACAGCAGCTTGAACGAGGATCCCATTATTTAGGATTATGTTCAGTGAAGAGGAATGGTTGAAGGGTTACTCACTTTCATCTCACCAGGAGTTTCCATTCACTGGGATGCCATTAGCATTTAATACTTCATTTATCAAGGATTAAAAGCAGGATGGATGGAGGAATGCCATCAGAGCAGCTTATAATGTGTCACCGTAAATTCAGCTGCGTACCCAACCCGCACCAGGAGAAAAGCTGCTGGCGAACACGTTCACATGACAAGCAGCAGCACAAGTAAAACCTAACAAGATTTCATATTTCTTTGTGACTATAAATGCTTCATTATTAAAGGGCCTGAGAGGCAGAGCAATGACAAATGAACCATAAAGGACAGCTCCTGCTCCCAGACACCACACTCGAAGTGCAGAACAACAGACAACAAGCAGAAGATGAAGGAAGATGAGAAAAGCAGATGATGCTCATCTTCACAACTGACAATGCGCTGCTGAGGAGTGTGTTTACACCACTGGGTTTGGCCTTTGAAGCTTCTGTGAGAATTGCTGCCTTCCAATCCAGTGGACATAGTTCCATGGATAGACAGGCTGATCATGCAGCTTACAGTTGCAATATGGTTAGGTTTGGTTTGGTTTTATGGAGGGGTTTTCAGCCAATATGGCTTCAATTAGAAGCAGCACAGAAGTGTTTTCTGATATCCTGGAAAGAATGATTTGAATTGGGGATTAAAAGTGTGGTGAGATGCTTCCTCAGACACAGCTCTGTAAAAAGGTATTTTCCAGCTGTTTAAAAACATCCAGACTACACATGTTACATTAATTCACTCTATTTGGAAGGAAGCTCCTTGCACAGTCAGTAAGGTAAACTAACAGCAAGAGATCCTTCTGGTTTCTGGATCCAATTAGCTAATTCAACTCTTTTGCACAAGTTCTTTGGCAATTTGGACTTTTGCTTGGCTTGGGCTATTTGCAGAGAACGAAATAAATCAGGCTCTAATACAAGCAGTCGATAGATGGCAGTACTCTAATGAGATGGGAGAGAAGTCCATCACACAGCAAGGCTCAGTAATCCCACCCTTGCTCTTTATTCCCCTACAAAGTGGGCAAAGCAAGAGGGATGAATATGCAGCACAGTTTCTCATCTTCTGGTCCCTGTGTTTGACAAAAGAAACATAAATTTTAGGTTTAACCCATCTTTAAGCTATTTGGACTCAATGCAGAAAGGCTACGTGCTTCTCTGTATTCTCCCAAAAGGTAACTGTCAGTCAAGGCTTTATTCATCTCCCCTTGGGCATGGAGAAGTGTTCAGGACTGGCCCTTGGTGACATTGGTGTCTACAGCTCTTAAGCCTTATCAGCTGCTGCCAATTAACCATTCTCAGCAGAGAGAACTCCAGGTCACTACCTAAGCAGGCAACGTTTTAGCTGACATCTCATGCTAAGTCAAGCCTCCTTCTTTCTTTTTCTATCCTTAGATATTGACTTTTGTTGTTAATTAGGTCCCTCCAATCAAGGGGCAGAATCATGACAAACAGGAAGGGTTCTGGATTTGAGGACTGCAACTCAAGAAACTAACCTGAGCTATTGTTTTCCAAAGTTGCTATAAAACCTATAGTGCCCAATGAATTGTGACTGGCCTGGCAAATTTCTGTTTGGGAAAGGAGCAGTTCCACTCTACTTTGCTTTAGATTTCAAATGAAAGCAAGTAACTGGGAGTGCAACACTGTCAAAATAGCTGAATCCAATGGCTCCTGAGCTCAATAGTCCCTTGGAGACTCAACAGCAGAAGGATGGAGATGTCAGGGAAGAACAATCAGCTGTAAAATATGAAAAGCTTACAGAATCAAAACCTACAGCAGCAGGCTCAAAAGTAATAATCCCATTACCACTAAACTAAAATACTAATTACTATTCCCAGTGGCTGGGGTGGACTGACTGCTAATGTTCCTCTGGTTAATGAAGGTGAGGGAGAATATATTTCTTAAGTCAGACATCTGCTGAAATCCATGCAGCCATAAAAACTGTATGTAATGAAGCCATTCATATAATGGCAATAACATTCAGAGGGCTGAGCAGGAACAGAAATGAGATGATAGTGGATTCTAACACAGAGAAGACAGATGCTCTGTATGATCCAGGTGATGACTATTCCTATTTAATCCATACTGAATAAGAGAGCCAGTAACAACAAGCAACAGCATCCCACATTGGCTGTTTCACTAACGAGAGCTAACCTGCTTAAAGACAGGAACAACTCCTCTAAAAACACAAAGCAAGATGTGTGCAAGTGGAAAAGGAATAAATAGCATTTGATTTTCATTGACTACAAGCACACTGAGAAAAACATTCCCAAATCCTTCGTCTTGTGAAGAATCCAGAGCTTCCCATCATTCTTTGTCTTTCTCATCAACGAGCAGTACATTGTTTAGGGTTCAGAGATCCTCATTTATGGCAATAGATGCTGGTAAATGAAAGGCACTGTGTTTCTGTCTGCCATTCTCAGACTTTTAGAGCTTTTATGACTGCTGATCAACTCAGATAGATGGCATACAGCTTGTGGAACAAGGGAATTGGAGGAAAAAAAAAGCAGTTTCCCTCTTGGCACTGAAATAAGATGCACCTTGCTTAGCAAAAAGGTGATACCACAAGAGGAACCCGACCAAAAGATGATTCCTCTCTGTTTTGACCTGTTAGCAAAGGGAGGTCTCAGGAGAATAACTTTCATCAACTCCAGAAAAAGAAAACCAAACATGCCCCTACAGCAAATGCTTGAAGACATCTCATACTCTTGTATCATTGTCTTCAGTATTTGGCACATACTGCATACACTCCTTCAAAACAGAACTCATCTCCTTCCACCCTCTCACTGTTTTCATCACTTCTTCCCATTTCATTTAGCAAATAAGGCAGTATCAAAACACACACTCTCATATATTCAGCAGGTGTTTACACAGAATGGCTACAGAAGAGAGCTCCACAGAGAAGGTTGTGCATTCACAACATTGAATTTATAGAACTAAAATAAACTGCTTAGACAAACTGCTATTAATGATTCATCCATCAGTGCAAATGTTCTCAGATGAACTGGGTGTGCTCAGGTGTTTTGAGATTGCACCATTGTCTTTCCTTTGAAATTCAGGTTCTGCCTATCCAGGTTTATGATGAAGCAGCTGAGCCTGTAAAGTAGGTGTGGCCTGCAGAGAAAACCCATAAACACATCCCAAGCAAACCAGCTCCAACTTCATTCACCTCTTCTCTGACTAAAAATACTTGTGTGTAAATATTATCCCCATCCACACACATTTTCCTCTTTAAAAGACAACCTTCTGATTGCTTCGGCTGTCACTCACACTGGATGTATCCATCTCCAGCTGGCTATGCTTTGTGGTTTTACTTGTTTTTAATCTCTAAATAGCTTTCTCTCTTTACTGTTACTGGAGGATACTCTAAATGTTACCCAAAGGCCTTGGTAACTTCAGCTGATTACAAAGTCCCATCCTCCCACAACTCTCTCCTGCATTAACTACAGACATGTCCAGGCTGATCACACATTAGGAAAAAACACCCCAACAGCTACTCTCAGCTGCATGTTTATTACCAAATCCCCGTTTGTTTCAATCCCATCACTGTGCTTCTCTTTGTCAGCTGAGTGTACTCCTAAGTTAAAGAATTTCTTCATTAGGATTTTTTCATTAGATAACACAGTCTTTATGTTAAAAATGACTGTGTTCCACTCTAGAAGTCTATCTAATATCTGCACAATGTCAGAGAGATGACTTGGATCAATGGGGAGACACTGATAGATACCACTGTGCACCTTCTAACTAAAGAGAAATACTTTTAACTCTGGAGCTTTTATCTCTCCAAGCCATGCCAGGACCTGTCTTCTAAAGCTATAAGCCAGCCCAAACACCTGATTTTGTCAGAGTGCAGAGAGGGTAGGGAGAGGGGAGTCCTATGGTTAGATTTATTATACTTCCTCATACTGCAGTGAAACTTTTGGCAACTACTCTCCTGCCTGCAGCATCACAGGGCTAGGGCTCAGCACCAATAGATCCCTCAGCCAACCACTAGCTCTGACTTTTGTGGATCTTTGGCTTCCTTCTATAAAATGGACACAGTATTGCCCTTCCCCTGGAGCAACAAGCTGCTGTTTGTCCTGTTCGATTTTGGTACCACCATTAATCATGTTAGGGCTGTTGCTCTGTTCCATTCCCAAATGACTCCTGTTCTTTACATCCTGCTATCACAACAAAACAGTGATATCAGCAGAGCATCTCAAAGCAAAAGGATTGAAGAAACAGAGATAAGTGAATGGCTCCTCTAGGTTTCTGACAGGAGCCTGTACCAGGCTCTGGTGAATCACCAGCTTGGCAGCTCTCCTGTTAATGGCAAGGTCTTCTACAGGAGAATTTCTTGCTATAGGAGTAGGAGGATGTACTGTGCAGTTGCAAACCACTAAATACATCTATAAATAGACTGTGCTACCCTGGGATTCACAAAGGTAGCCACACCAGGAAAGCCTCTCAAGTGACACAACTTACCCAAACCTCCTCCAGTTTCATATCCAAATCTTGTTGCTTTACCACGACATATTTTACAGTTGCTTGTTGCCAAAAGTATCTAACAGCAACTCATTCACTTCACAATAAGAAGTCAACCAGTTTCACATACGCCACCTCTCCTCTCAGGATCAGAACTTCCTCTCCTTTCTGGCAAAACCCCACAATAACCAACTGAGGTGCCACAACCATGGTGCAGATGGGGAAGGGCACTCACCGTGACGCGGAAGGGTGCCGTGGCAGCCGGCTCCATGGTGGGGTTCTTCTCAGGGACCCCGCTGGGCATGCTGCGCCTCTGCCCGCACCTCTCCGGGGGGGACTCTGGGGATGGGACACAAAACAGAGGACAGTTACAAACACAGAGGCACAGGGACAGTCCAAGAGCATCAGCAGGCCATGCAAAACATGGCTTCTTCCTTCGAGATGCCCTTGCAAATGAGGCAGCCGCAACAGCCCCACTGAATCTGCTCGTTTCCCACGGCCACCTAGAACCACATTCAACCAGCAGCACTTTCACCTTCAACAATTAGCATTTTTTATACAACTGCAAGCTTCAGATAATGCCTGACAGGTTGGCAGTATCATTATTTCCAGTCTGCAGATGGGTAAACAGAAAATGTATTGAGCTGAGTGAGAATTATATGCAAAGTACAGATCAGTGCACTTGTAGACTCGATACTCCTAAGGGAAGCTACTAATGGGGTTACAGGCACTGGATGCTGAAGTTTCCTCTCTAATTCCTCCAGCAATTTGCTTTATGACTAGCAAAAAATTATGAAGTCCTTCATTTGCTAAAGTATAGTGTGGATAGGAATACTTACCTCATTCCCTGCTGGTGAGGAAGGGAGGGGGCTGAAAAGGCTAAATTAACAAATATACATGACACTGAGAAGATTTAGGAAGATATTAGGTAAGGTCAGCAACAGCACTGTGATGTGGTGAGTCCTCAGGCCAGGAACCTTCTTTGAAAGCACCACGGCACCAATAAAAATAGAGCTATTTCCAAGCTGCCATTCAATGATGCTCAGAGCTTGTAACAAGTTTCCCTTCTCAAATGGTTTGAGAGTCCTTGTTAGCCCAGCATTTCCACCACCCAAAAGGTGAAGCTGTATCATCTCCATTCTGTTGGGAACTCCAGAAAATGGGCAGGGCCTGTGCTCAGGATGAGGGAGGCGTTCAGTGGTAATTTCAAGGGAAAACCCTCTCAGATGATGGGACTACAGAGTCCTCAGGAGTGGATAGAGCAGTAGAATGCTCCTCCTCAATCAGTGCTGTGGCTGTCCAGGAGGTGAGGAGGGTCCCTGCCTGAGGGGGTTCTGCACTGTGTGAATCAACGTGGGTCAGAGATCTGCACGTGGCTTTGCAGCATAAGAAAATGTCTTTATCTAGATCTCTACAGCAAGGCAAGAAGGTTAAAAGTAACAGCTCAATCATGTTTATGAGCAGAGTTTAAGCTCACATAAAATCTCAGAAGTATAATACAAAAGCCTAAGCAAATCTCTTACTGGAGCACCTTGAGCTTCAAACACTGGTTACTTTGCTGGTCCTTTGAAACTAAGCACACGGGATTCTTTTGAGCTGAGTGCTGCTTCTCTGCTCGTCTCTCTGCTGCTGTGCTTTGACCACATCCAACAGTAGCAACTCTACAGTTTTCACTCACAGCAGACTTTTGGGGACATGATTTTTTACCTTCAAAATGTGCTCAAAACTGTTTAAGAAATCTCAAAATGGGTAGAAAAGGTAAAGACCTGGCAGGTGTTGTCTAAAGCCAGCAGCAAGGTGCAGCCTGGGGAAAGGCTTCTGTCAAAAACTCTATTCTTTTTCCTTTTTTTCCCCCCACACTAATACATATCAAAATATTGTTCTCTGCCAACAAATTACGTTTCTCCTGAATACAGAACAGTGCAAGCTTTGGAGAAGATGAATGAAGCTCATACTTCTTATTCTCCCAGGCCCCAGAATCTTCTCTAATCTTTTATTTATCCAAATCCACTGGGTTGGTTTTTTGTTAACTGAATTTCTTCCTTCCTGTAGGCTTCCTTTACACAAATATTTGCTGTCCTTCGTATCAACAAGTCCTTCTGATCTACAGAGATCCCTGTAACTTTTGAAAGTAAGTGTCTGGGTATGTAACACCGAGTTAGTTACTGAACAACATGGAATCCAAGCAAAGACAAGAGCAAGTCAACAACCATTTCAGAATGACACTGAAAAGCAGATTTTTCACACTCGTTTGTTCTAAAAATGATGAGCACAGAAATAAATTAAAGCACAGAGCTGAAATAAGCATTAGAGAAACTCCTTCCAGTACGTCATTTACAGGCAACAGGCATGCCAAGGAATATCACATCATCACTAGGGCTCTTGGGTGGGAATGAGAGATACAAGAATACTCGCTGAAAAAAGAAATCAGAAGGAAGACTCTGCTAGAGGGAGGCTTCTCCAGATTAGTATGCAGAGAAATCTAAAGATGGAACAACCTGTACTTCAGAATGGTTCAGACAATGATGTTCTCCCATTTAGTGTAACTTTGAGTGGGTTTGTTTGCCAATTCTCAGCCTCTGCAATCTGCTATTTGCTGCCAGTAGGTCTTGGCACGGAGGGTTGTCACCTTAGCAAGGTTCTAAGCCTTTGCCAAAGGCTGCCATCACCTGGGACCTGTAAGAAACAGCTAATGCCTTCAACCATTCCACTCAACAATTCCTGAGATGTATCTCAAATAACTCCAAAAGCACAGACTGTGCTGAGGTTCCAGCCACAGACTGGGTGAAGCCACAGTTCAGCGACATCCCACCCAGGATTCCTCACTAGTGGCCACGTAACCTGTGTGATAGCCAGACAGCCAAAATCAGCTAGTTCACAGCTTGCACAACTTCAAGCCAAACCTTCTAATGTCTTGGCCACTTTCTTTGCAGAATGCTGCACTTTGAATCTCAAAGAGCCAACCAAGTCCTTTGGTGTCACCTCCTTTCACACTAAGGCTCCCACCCCATTCCTTTGAACTGGAGGGGTTTTTTTTGCCTGTCATAAAGAAACTACTTGATTACAGCATTTTAAAAGTGAATTGAAGATGACAACCAAAGAAGCTGCTTTACATTTCTTTAATGACCAGAAAAGTAAACATTGTTCAAAGCATTTCTCATATACATGGCTGGAAAACAGGAATGATGGGATTAGGTGGAAAACAGCTGTCAGAAATGTCTTTCCCCAGAGGCTGCAGCACAGGCACAGAGCTGGGCTCCTCAGCTCAACACACCTCTCCCTTCAGCACAGAGGGAAAGTACTTGCTGTTCCATACAGGTGTTACAGCACTATTGACTTGTACCACATTGGTTTGTCAGACCAAAGTGCACAATGGTCTCCCCTTCAGTAATCTGTCGATCTGCTTCCTCTTTCACCCACAAAGGTCAGACCTCTGCAGAGAACAGCAGAGTGTGGCATGACCCACAGCTGATTAATATCTGGGTCTGCTTGCACTGAAGTCAAACTGTACTCTTACGTTCTTACTTCATTATTAAAATATACCCAAAGAAGAGCCGACAAACACATCAGCCTGACCCAGATCCAAATACAGAGATGGGTTAGGACTTAAAGCTTCCTTCCTATCCAGCTCATGGTTCATAAAGTGTTTGGAATTAAGCACTGTGGGTATCACTGGAGAGGAAAGGCTTTGCAGGAAACTCTTATAGGAAATCAGAAATAACTAGAAGGAGGGTTGGGTGTGGGTGCTGGGGGCAGGGCAGGGAATGGGGAGAAGTTTGTTCTAAAGGGAAATAAAATAGCTCCCAGGTAAATTAGTAACTCCTAACTACCAGAAATATACAGCAGAACACTTTTACATGGGAACAGTATGAATACATAAAAGTTTGAACTTCATTTTTCCTTCCTCAGGGACAGTGTGAGGCCAAGTTCCGCTGCCTGGAGACTGGCGTGAGCGACGGCTGCTGCAGCAAGGCCACAGCAGCACGGCATCAGCAGCCACCACAGAAAAGGTTGCTGTAAGGCAATAATAAAAACTCTCTCTGTAGCCACTAGAGGTTGAAAAAGAAATATCTTAATTTACAGCAGAAGACATTTAGGTTAGCCATTGGAAAATGTCTCCTCTTGACACAGACAGTTAAACATTGGAATTGATCGTCTAGAGAGATAAATGCCTGTTCCAGCCTACCTTAAACCCTTTCTGTGGCAGAGCTCGCCCTGTCAGCAGAGGTTCAGGTGCAACGAGCTTCCTTCCCTCCCCTCTCCTGGGGTAGGTGGATACCAGGCCATCTCCTAAAATCCCTTTCAGCCTTTTTTTTTTCTGTGATTTCTGACAAATCTGACTATGCATGAGAAGCAAGCTACAAGAGATCAGACTGGGTGTATGACTTCAGCCTTTTCTTCACAGTCTCTAACACATCTACCTCCTCTCCTGAACTTCCACTCCATCTCTGGCTGGACAGACTCTGGCAGTTCTGTGACAACTCTCAATAGCACAGACTTTCCAGGGTCCTACACTGACCCCTGTTACACTCGCAGTGTGATCCTTGGACATTTCATCAGATTCACAGCTGATAAAACCCTTGATAACCCCGTGGGAACACTGCAAGGTCTCATTAATGAATGCCTGCTATCCATTTTGTATCCCAAGATAAAGCATTCCAGAATGAGGAACAGCATTGCTGCAGGCAGCTTACCGCGGAATGACATTTCCAGAAGCACTTAATATAACCAGATAACATCCGCACTACACAGTAAATTTCTCTGTTAGCTTTAATACTATCCCTCAGCTCATAGAAATTCCAGGATTATACCTTCATTTGTCCATTTATTTGCTCTACATCAGATTTGATCTAAGGATTTAGACACACAGTATTTCAGGACACTATTTGCTCTCCCAAAGTCCTCAACTTGTTATGAACTTAAAACCTCCAAATCTTTATTTTATGACACAGAGGCCTGAAAACCACCAAAGTAAGAGTCTATTAAATGAGGATTATAGTGCAGGCACACTGGATCTGAAAATGGATTCCTTCCTGCTTCTCCAAATACTTTCAGAAGGCTGCAACGTTTTGGGGTTTCCCCAGTGCAAATCCTCAAGATCTTCAATGGGAAACATCCTTGCAATTATCAAACTCCCGAAACCTCTCCCAGGTTATGACACACAGAAGGGTCCAAAACACTGCTTGCTGTGTCTTGCACCACAATCATTTTTGTAAGATGCCAGGGTTGAAAGTATCCCACTGAGTTCACTGCCACAGGATACATATCACTGTAAACTGCACCTTAATTTAGGACCTAGGGCTTATGAATATTCCTGAGACTGTTTCTATACAGTAGTAAACACATTTGCTTTGTTAACTAATTCAAGACATTTGAATTGGTGGAATAATTCATCCTTTTTAAGCTCTTCCATGCCTGTTCTTCATGCTGTGGAATAGCTGCAGAGCAGAGTAGCAAATTCCCCACTACTTCCCAGGCTTCCAGGACACCAGCAGCAGAACTGTGAAGACTTGCCTGCCCCGGAGCTCCTGTTTAACCCACTCAGCATCACTGCCTTCTTTGTTGCAGCTTCTCAGACACCACCACAGAGCGGGTCATTACGTATAACAAACACACAAACAAATATTAACACTGTTTACTTTTCACTTAGCAAGCGAGATGTTTTTACATTTGCATTACCTGCTCTTGTGAATCACAGCTAGTCCAAGAGATCATCAGGATTATGCTCCCCTTAGCAGGAATGAAATACATTAACTCCTGTTTGTTCATCTCTCTTCACACTCCCCCACCCCCCCCACACTCCTGACTCTCCTCTCACCCACAATTCCAGGGATCAGCCAATGGAAGAGACAGAACAAACAAAACCAAAGAGAACCAGCTGGAAGGAACAACTAACAAACAGTCACTTCCCAGCAAGTTGATTTTCTGATATGAACCTTTTCCAACTCCAGACAAGAAAGGGAGGTGCAAATCTGAACGATCGTCAGAGAGAAGTCAGCAACGAGAAAACGTCTCCCTCAACTCACCAGAAGGAAGCCGTGCTTGTCAGCAACACACATGCCATGGCACTCCGAACAAGCCAAGAATAAGAGAGGTGATGACTTCATCAGAGGCAGCAAAGAGAGAGAAGTATGACTGGAATGCCGGACCAGCCAGCAGCGCTGGGGAGGCACAGCAGCAGGTCAGCTTCCTGCACCCTGACGGGCTTTAAGGAAAGGTAACTTCAGAGGACGGTAAAACTTCACCAGACCATCTGGATGCAATGCAGAAAAACTGAGAGTTCCTCAGAGCCAAAAGCTGGTGGAAAAGATCCTGCAGGCAGCCCTTGGAGAGGTCAGGCTGGCTCCTGATCAGCCGCCAAGGCAGGCGTGCTCCTCCCTGTCCTGCCCCATTGGTTCGGTGCTTGACATCTCCAGGGTGCCCCAGAGAACTTACCGGGGTGGAGTTTCTGTGAAACCAGAGGGAACAGGAATTACCGGTCCCCTGCTCCTACAATTACACTCTGTGAATTAATTTTATTGCTTAATGAATTTAGGTGCTATTCTTCTAATTTCTGCATTATCTAATAACTCCTTACTACAAACCCAACCGAGGAGAAGGAGGCATGTAGTGACAGAAGTGATTCATCTAACACGGCTCACTGTAGCACTTATGAATTTAAAGGAATCCCAGCAGAGCAGGTTTTTGTGGTGTCTGTGTGACTCCCAATAGTCAAGAGAGGCTGCAGAAAAATCTACGTTTCAGATAGCTTTAGGTGGCCAGATGAGTCCAGAAGGAAAGATGGATCTTCAACCTGGATCCAAACAGGTGCTTAGAAGCTGCTGTTAGAATAGTGGTGCTTATAAAAAGTGCAATATTACTCCAGGAATAAAGAATGACAGTAAATGAGCTTAGTCAGCTTTCCCCTTTGCAAGGTACAAATAACTTTAAATGGGAGCAGAGATGCAAAAATGTGTGATTTCCAGTGGACAAAGGTCAGTTAAGAACTACTGACAGGTTAGGAATGCCCTTGCAAACATTCTCCTGCCCCTGACAAGAAATACAGCTGCAAGGCCAGTTCCATTGTTCAATTACCAGGAAAGCTATTTATTGGAACAAATCACCCAAGGTCCTGCTGATCCCTCAGTGAATTCCAGCTGATCCCTCACAGCAATAGTATAACCATTATGTCACACAAAATTAATTAAAAGTCAACCCTTTATTAGGTAATAAAATTGACTTTGAAATAAAAATGGTCATGAAGCAAAAGTTTAGGGCAGGTAATACTGGCCTCTGAAAAATCAGACTCCTCTAAAAGCAAAGCTAATGCACACTCAGAGTGGGTGGGTGTTCTCTAGGTTAATCAAAGTTTGTGTCATCACCACTTTTTTCTGTTAAAACAAAATCATTTCTTTTTGCATCTTAGAATCTCTACCTTAAATACACTTCTATAAAGCACAGCAACCTCACCTGCTGTACCCACAACTCTTCTACATCACAATCAGTGATTTACTCCTCACTCATGTAATGCTCTAAGCAGAAACAGTTTCATGTGCTCATGCTCTCACTGTATTTGCAGACAATTAAGGATACTGCTTATGGGATATAGCTTGTAACAAAAAATTCTCACTTATCTAAACACTGACGTGCAAAGCAAACAAACAGAGGTATCATCACCTGCAACACTGGCACCAAGTATGTCGAATTAATTGATTAGAGGCTGGTTGTGTGCCTACAGCTAATGCTATCCACAGTCACTACACCAGATGCATCTTCTTACCATTGTCTTTGTTTCCCTTACAGTTGACCTGTGTGACACAAAACCACTCTATTCAGATTAGCATGGAGAATGCTGTCTCTGACTCAACCGTGTCCCTGCCTGAAAGCACAAAAAGGCACCTGAAGCATCGCTTGGAGCTACAGGGTCCTCTGCAGCTGCAGGAGTGGTGGCTGGGACAGTTGTGTGAACTGCAAAGCCTCATTAGAACTGGCTGGAAAACAGAAACCAATTCAATTCACAGGACACATCAGACCATACTGCTTCCCATCAGCTAAAAGTTATGACCATCTTCTGTCAAAGCGGGGACAAAGGTCTTGCGGTAGAAGAGCTTTTTCTTTGTTAAATAATGATTTGAAGCGACATTGACCTTTGTCAAGGCACGCTGGGCTCTTTAATGGATCTCGTATCACGTCTGTGTCAGCTTCCCGAATATCATGTACTGTGCAGTATTTAATATTCCTTGTGCAGCTCCTGAGCAAGTGCTGCTAATGGCTCTGGAATCAGTGCAGGGAAAAAAAAAAAGCTGTGCTGCTTTCCTGTGCACTCGATATGTATCTATGGCTCTATTTTCTCTAATGTTACTCAGCAGAAGAGCTCATTTCCCAGCAGATACCAAAGTGCTCTTTGATACATGCAGAAAACAGACTCGGTGCCCTTTTTTTTTTTCTTTTCTCTTGTCTTTCCGTGGCTTTGGCTGCCCCGTGTTGCAGCCTCTTCTCTCCTGTGAAGCTCACTTTAGGCCTTCTTCCCTTCAGAGCCGGAATGAGCTGCGTTTCTGCCGTCACCCAGCAGTGGGGTAACGGCGGTGTTTTGCTCTGACAGCAGAGATGCGGCTGCCTCACTAGAGGGAGCTGAAGGCTCTTCGCTGGCCAGGAGAGCCCAGCACTGACCCGGCGAGGGGAGCAGGGGGACCTGCGCTGCCGGCAAGAAACCTGCTGACACAGGCATCAGGGAGACGGGATTTCTCTCCGGTGATGGTGATGTGGTTGTTTAGTTGGTGTGCGGTTGGTGTGCTGATAGTTCAGAGGGCTTCTCCTGCTCTTGTGTACGCTCCTCTGCACCATTCAGGGCTCTGGAAGCCCAGCCTCAACCTCTCCTCTGGTCAGTTCACATCCCCACTTTGCAGAGGCTGACCCTACTGCCTTTCCTTCTGCTAGCTCAGTGACTGACAGCTAAGGAAAATTCTGCCCTTTTAGAAACCGATGACGAATATATTCTTTACCCGGGGAGACACATCAGATATATTCACCAGGAAAAAAATACTCCCAGCGAGCAAAAAAGGAAAGGAGAGAAGAACATAGCACAAATGAGAAAGGAAAGCTTAGTAACTCTCAACTTGAGGAGTCTGTAAGTATGCACACTGACTTCTCTGTACTCTACGTGAGTGAAGCAACAGATCCATAGCCAAAAGAAAGACTTAGCTGCAGGTCCCCAGCTCTGGTGCCAGGGGGAGACTATAAGGCATCCAGAAAATTAAGCCCCTTTCTGAAAACAACCAGCAGATCCTGCTGATGGAGCAGCCTTTATTACAAACTCCAGCCACTGGCTGGCATTTTTTAATTATATCTGTATATATAGTTGGTATTTTTTTATTCTTTATTTATCAGTCTCCAAAATAAAATATGTATGATATTTATCTTCCTTTGGCATGACGTCTGGAGAACAAATTTGTCTTTTGCTAAAGGCAGATCATTAGGAGCTTTCTCTCCAGGGTAAAATTGAAATCAAGCACACACTTCAAAAATACATCAGAAAAAGCTGAAACTCTGGCCTGGTTGGGGCCCAGATCATGGAGACTGCTAATACCCTAGTTAAACCAGAAAGGATGATAAAGTGAAGTGGAACATCGGCTTCCTCCTATGTGATGATAAAGACAAGCAACATGGAGTCTGGGAACAAGAAGTCAGCTCTGGGGAGATTTAAATTAGGTTCATCCATCATGCTTAACATCTCTGCAAAGATCCAACACCATTACCGTGCTGCTTCCTTGCAGCACTTCATCAGCACGGCTGCCTGTTCACAGGGGCAACCCAAGGCAAAGGAGGAACTTCAGTACTCTCTGTAATCCCTGTCACTGTGGATGCACACAGTGCCACCTACACACACCACCCAGGACAGGGCCAGGAGGATACAACCCCCCTCCACTTGAGATTGCCAGGAGCCTCAGTGGGCTGAAGCACCATCAGTGGCCTCTGCAAATCACTGGCCTGACACAAGGACGTGGTGGTGGAGGACCACAGACATCTGCCAGAGCATCTCCCACAGCCTTTGGCTCACCTCACAGGAGAAGGGCCACAGAATGGACCAGCCCTTCTGCAGCTCAGCCTCTCTCAACAATTCCCAAACAGCAGACCTCCTGTTTCATGCCAGCTCCTGGGGCTGCAAAAGGCAGTTGGAAATCTCACAAGAGAAAATTGTCTTGCAGCACCTTGGCCATCTTTGCTTCCAATTTCAGAGCAAACTAAAAACTATGGCGGCATGTAATGCCACAGGGGCAACCCCAGTGAGATGGGAGATGTACATCCAGATCCAAGCCATGGGTTTGTGTCAGTGGTAGGGTGTTCTTGTGTTTGGTTTAGGGCTCTCTTAATGGCTGACTTGGAAAGGTGAGCTACTAAGTGGTTCACAACAATTTCCTTTGTGTGTGATGCAGCACTGCAGCATAAAAGAAAGCATTGCAGTTTAATTGCTGGGCCATTTTTCCAGTGGCAGCTGCTGTAACAGGTCTGTACTGGCAACATGCAAATTAAATAAATAAATACTTAATTTATAAGCATGATTCATCAGAGGTTTCCTCTTCTACAGCAAAGAAACAGATGTTCTATTGATGGCACTTCATTAGAGAGATAAATGGGGTCACATACATATCTCCATTCACATCCATCTGCATAACAGACCAAACATTAATATTTGAAATTCACATAGTACATGTAGCTCTTGCATCAGTTTGAAAGAGTCTTAATGCTCTGAGCCAATTATTCCAAGTTAGATTGCCTTAACATTGGAGGAATTTGAATGTTGTTCAGGAAAGCAGAAGGTTGGGATTTAACTCTGGCTTTTTCATATACAGTTTGACTAGAAACACTTAGAGAAGAATAATTGATTTTCACTAACTAGATGGCAGTAATTTTGGTAGCTACTGGACAAATACAGTCTCTCTCCTGATGAAGCAACTCAAAGGCAGCATGAAACAGCAGCAGTGCCAAGAAGTGTGAGAACCCTGTCCTTGCAGTTACAGGTACCAGAGGTCAGCATTACACAGAGCTGACATATTTTTTTCTAGTTTTCTAAATATTTATGCAGGAGGAGGCCTAGGGGTTCCTCTGCCAACCAGAAATGAGTCTCCTTCATTTTAACACCCATTAGATAAAAGACAAGGCTTAAAAAAAAAAAGAGTGCCTCCTTCTCTGCCAACCTGATTACTTTTTACAGGTGAGCACTTACACAACTGTTGTGCATTGGCTTGTGTGTGGATGTGGGAGTGGATGCACACGTGTATGGCAGGATAAGGTGTGTCTGCAACACATTGGCAATCTACCTGAATATTGCTGAAAATGCTTCCTGTCACTGCTGTTACTCATCCATCTTTTAGCTATTCAGACTCTATTCCTAATTGTGGAATGTAAATCCTAATTTGTTGTGACTGATACTTGTATTTCCTTTGGGGGTGGGTGGGTATTTCTGCTTCTCACACACGTACATGTTCTGAAAGCACACTTGCAGGTATCAGCTTCAGAGGCTCACTTTGCTGTTTCCAAGCAAACATTGCCAGTGCCAGTGAAAGAGATGGGAAAGAAAACAGCAAAAACCAGTCATGTTTTCTTATTTCATGTAAATAACAGTGTGCTGCAGATGGACATACAGAAACTACCACTCACACTGGAGTACAAAATGGGTTCTAGCTGGGCTCTATTCACTTGCCTATTTCTCGTCCTGTTTTTGAAGTGGGAGGGAGTAGGAGGATGTTTTTACCTACATCAGCACTGACACTTGCATTTTCCATCCTAAAAGCCATGCAGGGTATATGCAGAATTCTTGCTTCCATGACTGAATAGCAGCCACCCCTAGGAGCATGATGGTAGCAGCAACACCCTGCAATGCTGCAGAACAGTTTAGCACATGTTGAACAGCATTCACTCTTCCTAGGGAGGTTAATGCACTACACTCAGAAATTTTATCTTGGTATTCACGCAAAATTCAGCTGGTCCTAGAAGCAAAGTTATGTAAATGAACACCAAATGTTCTCACTTTAAATACACCAGCCAGATCAAAATCTGTTACCATCTAAGGGTATAAAGGTAATAACTGTTAACCTTTGGCTGCTAAAAATGTAAAGGGAAAAGATCTTTCATTTTAAACTTATTCATTTGGTTACCATGGACACTGCTTAATCATGAAGGATGACTATTACTTGTTCCTATAGTAACCAAGAAGCTTAAGAAGCATCCTGTAATTTAACTCCGGATGCCAACTTTTACAACAGGCCACCTATTACCACATTTGGATACTTCAGAACAAGCCCAGGCTTGATCTTCAACTCTACAAGAAATTCACTGATGCAGAAGTGCTGTGAGAAATCAAAAATGTGAGCACATAATGTACAAAAGAAAGCTGCACTTCAAATAAATTGGTTTCTTCAAAAAGAAGCATTAAGTGCTCAGCATCTGAGGATTCCTTTTTCAGTGTAAATGTTAATAAAGCACAACTTTGGCCATCTTTTATTTTTGTCAATGTTTCTTGAAGTCTATAGCATTGCAGGGCATGTTCTTCCCCAAAGTGAATGCTTTAATGCTCAACTTAAAATGAACTTCTGAAGTAATACAGAGTAGTCTTTACTCAAACAAACCTCTGAGAACAGATCAGGACTCCCAGCCTAGATTTCAAAAACAAACCTACAATAAAAACTCCTCTTGGAAGCAATAAACGACAGACAAACCTTCCAAATTCAGGCAACCAATGTGTCGCTCTGAACAGCCTTTTACAGCACTTCTACTTATAAAACTTGCCTAGAGTTACTCATCACCATCTTCAGCACCACCAGAGAAAGTTTAGTCACAAGCTTTTTCTCCTTAAGTCTGGGGAGATGAAGCTTCCAGGAATTACCTGTGGCTGACACTATTTCTTGACCCTCAGCAGCTCTGTATCAGGTATGAATTCCCAGCTTTCAAAAACCCATCAATTTTTACATGTGCTGATTTCCAAAGGGGCCTGAGGGAGCTGAGTTTAGAAGCCTGACCCCAAGGCTGGATAAAGGAGTGCAATGAGTGGGAAGTTCTGGGGTTTGTGTATATGCAGAAACACAAACACACAAGCAATTCATATCTGAATTTTCCATATTCTCTGCAGTGTTTCAAAGGAAAGCAAAGCAACCTCAGCTAGTGTCTGAGTGAAAACAGCAAAACTGATAATGTCCAAATATGGAGAGTGACCCAGCTCATTCCTGTCTCTATTGAGAGCAAAGTAAATTAAAGGATTATGGAGTGCCTTCAGTGCAATAACTTAAGGGATTAGTGGCACACTAGAAAACCTTCAAGGGAAATATAGGTTTAAAAGCTTTAAAAGGCAGTTCTGTGTCTAAATTGTTTGGACTGCCACAGCTGTAAGGAGACAAACTTACTCTAATACATAAGTGATCATGAAAAGTCTGCTGAAATCCCTCTAAGCACGCTTTTGGAAGCAAGTCTTTTTTGGACTCAGACCAGGGTTTTTAACCTCTTTCTCATTTATTACCCATGGCTTTTAGATAAAAACTCACTCTGCCATTACCTGGGAGCAACTCTCCTACTTATTTCCTTTCAGAGTAACCAGCCCCTCTCAGCAACACTGCTGGGGAAAATGAGGTTACTACCAGAAGGAAATGACCTAAAATAAAGCAAAAGATGAGTAAAAAGAGACAAGAGTCAATCTTCATGTGGGTTTCTACCTTACCACAGAGATTATCAGAAGGGACAATATGCTCCCTGGAGATTCACTCTGGTGTTTCCAAGTTTTAAAACTTGATTCATTTTGAAGCTAGTAGGAATTGACACATTTGTCACAGAAAATGCTAAATTTTGATGTGGCTGCATTTCTGACATATCTAAATGAGGTGCAGGTCAGTATGGCATCGCCAGCACTGGAAAAGCAAAAAGAGATGAAGGCAGTACTGCCACCATGTTCCTGCTGAAGGGTTCACCTCACCTTTCTCTCCATAGGCAGTACATTCACTCTAAATTCTTATTTATGAAATGGATGCTTGAATTCTACATCCACTGCTTTTATAGCAAAACAATTCAAGAATTCCTCCATGACACACTACTTCCCAAATTATTACATTTACTGTAGATTTTTATTAGACGGTTGAGCACTGAATAAATACAGCAAAGTCTCAGCTGCAGCACTAGTGCTAAAAATAGCATGGCTGCCAGTGGGTATTTCTTGAAACTAGTACAGCTTAAAACATTCTGGATATCTTTTCTATGGCATCTGTCAGCCATGCTGTTAAAATTCCAATGAAATCTGCAAGACTTCTGCAGTGAAATAGGAAAGGCCACAAAAGAGACTTGAAAAACAAAGCAATGGTCATTAAAAACTGTGAAGCAGGAAAGTTTCCTTTTCCTGACATTTAAAAGACACCACCCTTGGAAAAAACCCACCCTGTTTCTAATGGTTATCAGTGACCTCTCTTCACTTGCCTGCTTGCAGCTCTTCAGTGAAACTAATGGTTCAAGCACTGTTTTTAAGAAAAAATACAAGTATTCTAAGGCACATGACTTGGACTCTTCAAGATCTCCCACATATAGGAGACAGGCAAAGTGTGCACATGTGCAATTGTACTATTGATTGGATACTACAGCAAATAACTTAAAACCAAGTAAAATATAAACTAAGAATGAGAGGAGTGATTCTCAGTTTGAAATGCTCCCCCACTGCTGCTTGTGGTGGGAAGGTGGCCAAGCAGGGCAGCCTGCCTGGGAGTCCCAAGGCTAAGTGTAAGTCAAAGGAAAGTTCATTGTAGGTCATAAAAAGAACAAAATATTGTTTACATATTTCATGTGAATTATTTACTTGCAGAACTCTGAATCTGACATAATAATAATATAGTGAGGATTTTCAGTTAGAGCAAAATTTCTCCTGGGAATGACAGACGCCTTCTCCCCACACCACTGAACACAGCTGTGTCCAGGGCTCTGCAGAGGTGCAAAGGCAGAAGTTCCACATGACATTCCTTGTCAAATATCTGTTTTTGTTAACATGCTGCAAAATAGATTTTCAGCTGGGAAAGAACAGAGAGATGTGTGTGAAGTTTCAGTTAGCTTTAAATGTAATAAACTGTTGTTACGTCATTCTGTTACTTGCTGGGACAATTTTCAAGCCTCTGCTTCCCTTGTCTCAAACAAGTGCCTCAACCTCTAAGGAATTGCCTATTTGGGTATGGGCTGATCTCTTATTTGTCATTTGAAAGGTTTTGATTTTATCAAACAGAGAGAGAAAGACCAAATTCCACCATTTTTAAGGAATGCATATCTGAATAGCCTGTGCTGAGAAAAAAACACTCTGACCTTAGCCTCCAAGCTCTCAGTGTCTGGTGTACTAAAACACTGGGCTTGCTGAAGATCAGTCAGTTTTCTCTTCACAGCAGCCATCAAAGGAAAAGAAGAAGAAAGCCTATTTAATAAAAATCCTTTTGTAGAACACCTTGAAAAGCATTTGTGATAAACCGAACTTAAAGCAAGACATTTATGTCCAAGGAGCTGACAGAGGTGGAAGTATCAGGAACACTAAACCTTCAAGATCAGGAACTGAAAATGTTCTCAAATTCTGAGAGCTTTGATGACAACTGATTGCCTATAGAGTTGTACAGAAGAAAGACCTGAAGCTAAAGCTGCGTTTGGCTCAGATATGAAACTGTGGAGGAGCTTCTATGAGCAAACTCAACTTTCAGACACTTGCCACTGACCTCTGGTCCTTCATTATACCCATAATTAAGTGGAAGCAGAAATACCATGAAAACAGCCACAGACCAACATACTGCAGCCAGAAGCAGCTGTTGCTTTTACTGAGAATTGTCCTTCTACTCTCTCTCTCTGCCTCCCAAGTACCTTCCACTAAATTAGATGGATCACCTGGTAGTAATCATAATTACTGCCATGATTCCTCATATAGTTACACACATCTCTGAGCTGAACAGATGGTCCAAGGAAGAGAAGGGGCTTCTGCAGTTAGGTTTTTTAACTAACTAGTGTATACCTGCAGTGTGTCCCGAATCTCTGTGGAAAGCAGAGCCAGGAGACTTCAGCCATTATCATCTAATAAAGATGTATCATATCATTCTATTAAAGATTAACAGCAGGGTGAAACTTTGCTTATCCACTGTCTAACAGCAATAATTCAAACACACTGGGGGCTTGATCACATGAGCCACTGATAGCATGCTCTCCTCTTCTGATCTTATTTGCCCTCCACATGAGTTTCTCTGTTCTTCAGCTGTTCAAGCCCTATTTGACTATTTTCCAAGAGACAGACTGGCAAATGTAGAAATATGTGCTGACTGTGTAAAAGCATCAGGGCTAACCAGAGAACTGGAAACCATCACACAAACCGTCAAATAAGCTGGCTGTCACTGTGAACAGCTGAAAGGCCTATACACTTATTTACATGCTCCATCTGGAGTCCCAACAGAAAAAGCAACCCCTTACTGCCCTCTGATACTTGCAAAGTGTTCCCTTTGCCCATCACAGATGCACTACAGCAGCGCTCTCCTGAGGCACTGGGGATCTCCCAGGCCCAGGAAGCCAGACCAGTTTCCCAGTGTAGGTCTCAGGGGTAACAGCCACCACCTCTGACTGCAGTGGTGCTGTGGGAGCTGTAACCCCAGCCTGCCTTCACCGCTGGCTGCAGCCCGTGTGACCACGGCCACGGGCGTCACTCCCGTGGCTGTCGTCAGGAGGCCAGGCGTGGGCATCGCACCTCAGGCGGGCGAGTGGGAAGTGGTGGGACAGAAATATCTGCCTTTAAACACAACCTCCTCTCTATTCAATAAGATTGATGGATATAAACTAGCGTGGGCTTCCCCAGCAAGGGAGCGTTGGAGCTCTGGGACCCACTGGCGGCAGATGGCAGCACCTGCCCCACACGGCTGCTCCAGCTCAGCTCCAGCAGCGCTGTTTACCACCCGGATTGGTGCAATACAGACACTGAGTGATTCCAGATGGGGAGAGAGGGATGTGTGCCAGCAGAGATCTCCTCCTCCCTGGTAAACGTGTAACAACCGCCTGCATCCTCAGCGAGGTCCAAAAACATGCTGATAATCTGCTAAATGACACACCTTGGGAAAGCCTGACTTCAGGTATCACTGCTCCTCCAGCTCGGGCCACAGGCTCACCTGGGCTCTGTGGGGATGCTGGCAAAGCATCCAGAGACTGTAGAGACCAAAATGTTGCCAAGAGGATGTCCGGGAAACACACACATGGCAAAACAGAGCAGTGCCAATTCCTGTGCAGTAACTCCAGCACTAACAATTCATGGTAACCTCCCACTAAGGGTATCTGATCTCTGAGTACCTTGATTGCACTGCACATCAGCATTTGAGAAGAGAAACCTCAGCTCCTTCTGTCATCCAGCCTTGTAGGTTTGGGAAATTACATTAACATCAAACTCTCAAAATCTAGAACTTCATTCTGATTTCTGCATTCTCCACAGCTCCCACACCCCTACAGTCTCCTGTTCATCAGCCTTTCATTGGGATCAAAACTGTCAAGGAAAGGGGGTTTTTTTGTTGTATTCTAGCATTTCCTTCCTCCTGTCTGCACTGGCAGGCAGGGGCACGAGCAGCAGGCAGTGACTCCAGCCTTGGGACCAAGTCCTACCACATGAATTTGCTGTACAACACCACCACTGCACAACCTCTCATGAAATCATATCAAAAATAAAGACGAAATTCTTATCCAGATTTGCAAATCCCCATAAGACCTACAGATAAGAAGAGCTCAGCTAGTGCTGAGTATTGTCATCCCCCTAGAGACAAAGTGTGACAAACATAAAATACTCTGGGAGAGATCAACAGCAAGAAAATTCCAGTTGGTTCAAATCCAATTTCTTACAAACATCAGTGTGGCTTACCATCTCCATCTAATCTGCCTGCATATTCCTTGTGTTCATGAGAAATGACACCCTTAGGTTCATCCTGGGTTACCTAAATGAAACTAACACATTTCCTTTGTCACAATAACTGAAATGACAGTAAAATATTTTGAACAATATACAAATAAAGAGAGGGAACTGTTACATTCTTGAGTTAAGGAACACTCCTCCCTGACAGGCAAAACAAGCCGAAAAAAAATCATGGAAAGAAAAACACTGTCTGCTTAAAGGAAAAGCTGAAGCTCAGGGACTGATTTAGCTTCCTATTGTTTTCTCAGTGATGATTCAAAATCCTGAAAAAGTACTGTATGCCAGGAAAAGAGGAAAGAGGACGTTGCACTGAGCTAAATCTTATAGTGCTTGAGTCTACTTTACAATCTGCTTCATAAATCAGAATTATGTTCAGTGGGACAAGCACAAGCCTGGATTTGCACAAACACTTGCTGCAGGTTGCAGTTGTGCCTTTTATTGTGGCTTTTTAGTCAGACAATAGTAAAAAGATAATCTTTTTAATTAATGTCTTGGATTAGGCTCAAGACGTTATAAATATGACTGGATTATCACACTGGAGGCCAAACGCAACCCTCTCCCCTCCACTCTGAAAAGACACTTCAACAGCAAAATGACTCAAAGGCTCCCGTTTCTTTGACTGCTTTAGCGATAGGCACAAGTGTCAATAAACATTTATTTCACACCAGAAGAGAAAGCCAGACTAGCTTCTTTTAAAAAATGCAACTAGGTCAGTAGCTGCCTCAAGTAGAATAAATGGGCTGCATGAGTGAGTATGCCCTAAAGAAACATTACTCTGTGGACCTAACTCCTGCTGATGAGGACAAATAGGCCCTTTTAGAGCAGGATTTTTAAAAGCGCAAAGTGATTGGGGACTGCAAGTCCCACAGGTTTCTGCAGTGCCTCAGGAGCATAATCTTTAGGCTCTTTTGAAAATCCTACCCCTACACTTTACTCAGCTTTGTAATTTCAAAACCCCTGGTGATACTCAGCTCATGAGGAACAAGAAGTTCCAGCAATACCATCTTTCTATCAAGGATTTTCAGTTCTCTATAATCATCAATTAGGCCTTCAAACATCTCAGCAAAAATACTTAATTACCTTAATTATACGAATTGAACAAACTGAACAGTGGATAACTGAAAAGACTGGGTTAGTTACAGTTACACAAGGTGTTAAAGGAACAGCACCCAAGCCTGACTCCCACAAGTACACTCTAAAAAGTAAACAGTTCTCCCTCCCCAGACATGGCTGCAGCACTACACAAGCAACTGACCTTCTGTAAAGCTCCACACACGCCTCACAGGGTGCAGGTACACTTAAAATATTTGCACTGGTAATTCTCATCTACCTGTAAGCAACAGCATGTATGTCTCTGCACTGGCAATTAAAGAGAAGGGTTGTTGCAATTACCCCTACTAAGCGGCCTGTTGCGGCTCCGGGATCTGCTTCGCTGTCTCTGAAGTCGTGACCTCCGGAGCAGTCGATAGTAGTACGATGGTCTCCCAGAACTTTTCCTGCTGTTCATTGACATTTTTGTATCTATTTTACACATACACACATGCAGGCACAGGTTCACTCTCCCCTCTGGCAAAGTAGCAACAGTTCCAGTGTTTAATGAGCTGGAGGTTGGTTCTTTGGAGTGGGAAGGGAGAGGGGGGAAGAGGAACTCTTCACTTTACACATTTAAAAAGAAAAACAAGAAGAAGAAGTAAAAAAAAAGCAAAGCAAAGCCCTCAGCACCAGAGTACATGTCTCAGCTGAGGGAGGACTTGCAGCAAGCCAGATAAACTGTACTAACAATTCCTGCCCCCAAAAAGATAAGCCTGCTGGAGTTGGAAGAGGAAGCCAGAGTTGGCCTGGGCTCTTGAAACCGTGAAGAATAGGCTGGAAGAAATCCTGGACTGGATCCTCTCCACCGGACAGCAGCATCTGATCAAATCACACTGGAGCAAATCGACAGCTTGCTGCATGGAAATGGCTGGGTAGCCCTAGGGAGCCAGCTAGTCTCTACCTGCCCCGGCCAGCAGATCATTGCGGAGATGAAGCTTCAGGCAGCTCGGTCTGCAGCAGGAGGGATCTATGAAAGACTGGGTTGGGGAAGGGTATAATGATTTCCTGGCCATGGGACACATGTTAATAATCATCATGGAGCAAAAGCCCCGGAAAATAAAGTGAAACTTGAGAGGGGAAAACTTTAATTAGAAGTTGAATGAACAGAGCTCCAGCCTCCCCTGGAGGCCCATTTCCTTTCAACATTCAAACTGAGTTATAGCACATCCCACAAATTAGAGAAAGAGCCTATTTACTATTTGGGTTTTGATGGCAATGAAGATTCCGCCTCTGGCTCACATTGCTCAATAAAATCACATTTCAATGGGCAGAATTAACACTTTAAGCCACGGAGGAAAAGAAAAGGGAAAAATAAAAAGGCTAACCAGATAAAAAGCTTCATTCTGTATTTACAGTTTAAAAAGGCCAGAAGTGAACTGTCCAGAATCCTTCATCTAAGCTCCTTCCCTTGCACAACAAAGACTCTGAAAGATGAGCAACAGACACTGCAGAAAAGCAGAATGATGGCCAAGATCTTAATGCACTGTCAGTTCTTCTCACAGGCTGGCAGATAGCAAAAACGCTTCATCAGAGTGGGATGCACTGCAAAACTGCATCTGCACAACACCTCTCTGTATTGTATCCTAGTTTCGTAATTTTTCCCAGAAATTTGTGTAAATTTATCTTTATGGTTTCTTCTGGAGCTGCAGGACTCGACAGGCCTAGCTGAGCAGGGGCTATGGTCCCCAGTTAGCAGAAGCTTCTTGAGAAGCTTCCCTGGATTGCACTGTGTTGTACCTTCAATAACAAGGAGCAAAAGCCATCAGGCTTCATACCCTCACCTCAAAAGAAGTACCAACCATCCACTCTAATTTTAGGATTTCATAAGCTTGTGCAGTCATGAGAAACATCAGAATTGTATAAAACCTGATTTACACATTGAGTAATAAACCCACCATGTTTCTCAGCTAAGAAAGGCCCTTCCAGGAGGAAACCATCAGTCTCGATCTTTAGTGAAGTCCATGTCTGGTTTTGAGGCCACACGTAAGGAATTCAGCACCAGCTTTTAGGCAGTGCAGGAATGAGGCAATCAAGAGGGCAACGACAAGTTCAGGTCAAGGAGGCAGATCCCAGCTGGACAGCAGAGGCTCCTGCCTATGGGAGGGGGATGCTGCACAGGGACACTCCTCTGCCACCTCCACCCCATGCACCAGCAGCCACCAAATCCCGCAGCAGATACCAGCAAAAAGCAAAAGGCTGCAGTTACTACATCTGCCCTCTTCTTTTTATCCAGATTTATTATTTGTTTGTTTCATATTTGGGTAGATTCAAAAACAACAAGAATACAGGAACAACTACAAACACTTTCCAGATGCCCAGACTCATTTGCAGTTGATTCAACTCACAGAGCTGAGAACATCTAGAAGACAGTGATGGGAAAGCCTGAAAACACTGAGGTTCAGCTGAAGGTTTGCTTATGGACAAGAAGTCAAATACTCAGGTGCATGTCTACATTTTTGTGGGCTAATAACTGAGCTGGTAGTTCTTCAGAGAATCTTTTTCCTGTTATGCTTTTATCACTCAAATGTCTTTCAAACAGCCTATCCAATTTATTTTTCTTTTTCTCATTCCCAACAGCAAAGAAAGGCCCTGATGGAAGTGAAACTTTGAACAAAACCACGTAAAAAGCTCACAAAAATGCAGACAATCTAAAAGGGGAAAGTTCAGCTGGATTAGTTTTGCTTAATTGGAGCCAGGCTACTCATGCTGAAAACACCTGGGATGCAGAGAGGAAGGTGCTGGGGATGTCCCAGACTCCCTGAGCAGGCAGAAACCATGGGGAGATGCAGTAGCTGGCCTGCAGCCACCCTTGTTCAACCACAGGTACCTCAGCATCTGTTCCATGGTTAGAGATTTTTATTTTTAATCAGTCTAGTCCCTCAGACACTTTCATACAGGTGCCCATAAAACAGGAGAAGTTAATGAGACACTATAAAGTATCATGACAAGAGAAAGCAGCTTTCCTACACGAGCACAAAGGGCCAGGAGTTTTGTTAAGTTTTGCCAGCTTGCTTCTGTCTCTCTCACTTCAGCAACGTTTTTGAAGGCTTTAAGTTCAGACGCTACATAGCAGCAGGCTACAAAATGAATGACCCATCTGGGAGGGAATGGGACTGCTCTGGACCTTTCCAATTAATCCAGCACTGCTCTTTTTTAAGCTCGCTTTCCACCCCTCCCTTCTTGAAAGCCACATCCTGATACAGACACTCTTTTGTGTACAGCTGAATCTATCCATCACTCGCAAACGTTAGATATATTAACTGCTCTGGAGGAAAGTTGACAACATTGAAATCTCTATCTCTAAAATAACACATCACAGACTGGCTGTTTCCTCCAAAAAAAAAAAAAAAAATAAAGCAGGACGAGCTCAGTCATGGGCTCTGCTGAATTGCTCAGTGAGAGAGGCAAGCATAGCAGTGACTTTTGGGGTGTAAACTCCTCCCCAATACCAAACACAAACCTAACCCGTGACATTAAATATCTACCAAACTGTAACATCTCAGGAAAATATCCAGTTTGATTCACTAGAGAAAAATTAGAGCACCCTCAGCTGACCTGTCATTGACTTTGCCTTCCTGCCATGAAGCCTTCTTAACACTGGATTTATTTCACTCCTTTACCAAAACTAACAGCATGTGAGCAAATTTTAAATTAGGACCAAAATAAGTTTGGGGATGGAGAGCCACACAAACACTGGTTTGTTTGCTTTAACATCAAAAGGAGCAGGCTGCTGCCTGAGGCTCTGCTCAGCTGCAGCAGGGCTGCTGGGTGCAGGGAGGCCAGCAGAAGCCATGCCTCCCCTGTGGCTAACACTTGCCTTTTTATCATTTGTTTATTGCTTTGTGCTGGGAAAATAATGACTGTACTTCAGAATACACGTTCCCAAGGCAGCCCCCACCACTGAACCTCTTGCTTTCCCAAAGGGCTTTAGAGGGTAACAATCATTCCTCCTAACTCCCTCCGATTTTATGAGAAGGAACTTGAATTCCTTATTCTACAAGTGAAAGTTTCCAAGCTCTGTTGGGGCATTCAGCCCAGCCCCCAAAGCTCGACTTGTACAGCTATGAGGATCCACTGATTTGTCCACAAATGTAATTAACAGCCTCTGAGTTTCGACTGCCCTCTGGAAGGCAGCAGCTTTAGCAATTTCATTTCAGCTTCCCGTATTTTTTTCACAAAGAACTGAACTGAGGCTTTCAAAAGATAAAAATAAACAAATAAGCAAAGGTTTTGCCTTGGCCAGTAGAAAGAAGAATGATGGATATCAGCTTAATTTCTAATCTGCGTTAGGTTAATTAACTCCAGACAGATCACTGAGAAGTTGAAAAGAAATCAGACTGCAACCAAGATCTCCCTGTCATTTGTAACCACAGCACCGCCGAAGAACGGCTGTATTCCTTTCACAGTCTGAGGCAAAAAGAGTAAGGGAATAATCTCTACAAAGTACCTGTCTTTTGAAACATAAGAAATATAACAGTGCTCTTGTCACTGATCCAAGACACTCTCAAGATGTGCCTGTTTGAATTTGCTTACAAGTCCATTACAGTCTTCAGTTCAGCATACGATGAAGCTGGAAGATTTCCAGGCTATTGCCTCAAGGCTACCAGGGATACACAAGCTCAGAGCCAGAGAGGAAGGTAATTTCCTTTGTGTAAGGATAACTTAACTTTCAATTCAGCTGTACCCATACCAAAATCTTCAGTGACATACTTGTTTGAAGACCTAACAAGGAGTTTCATACACACAATTAAAAGTAAACTACTTCTTTTTAATATTTTAATGGGAAACAATTATTATTTGAAGGCTACTCACAGGCAAATTAATTTCCTTACCACCTTAGGTGGAACACAGCAGCTTTTCAATAGCTTTGCCACAAAGCAGTATGCAGATTTGGGATTAAATTAAACACATCAAATTTAGCACAGAATTCATTGCTCTGCATTTATTGAGTGGTTTCATTCTACCAGCACACTATGGAATACTCTTGCTGTCTGTATGGTGATGAAATCCAAATGTAAATGGAAAGTAGTCATTCCACATAATATAGATATTTAATGATATTAATGAGTAGAAAAAGCAGTGCCATATTAAAAAAAGGCAAGAGGAAGAATGTGTGCCTGAATAATTTAATATTAAACAAGCCTTCAGGAGGTCACACAGAAGTTAAATCAGGACACGAATTCTTTTAGCATTAGTGTTCCCTACGTACAGACTCCTACCGTGGTTTACTATCATTATGTTTATTACTGTGGTGGGGCCCAGAGATGCAGAAAAGGATCAATGTCATATTGTTCTGGGATCTGCATATGCCACCAATGAAGAGAATATTCCTTGCCCACGGTACAGATGATCTAAGGATCACACACAGCAGGTATAATAATTACCAGGCTCATTTCATAAACAGAGGAGTGAAGCCGGGAGTGATTTAGACAAGGTCAGGTGGGAAGGCAGGGGCAGAGCTTGGTGACTCTCACAGATAAAAATAGAGTCTAGGAATCCTAATTCCCAATAATTCTATCAGCAAGCTGATGGACCACATTTGATTTCAGCTTGCAGCAGGCAGCTTCTCGACAGTGGGAATTCAGTGTGACACGCTGGCTCCAAATCAGCGTGGAACAGGCAAACAGGAGGTGGAAAAGGTGTTATTGATTGTGCTGGAAGGACATGTAGTGCTTTGTGAAAAAACACACCAAGTGATTCACATAGGAAGGGCTGCTCAGTCCCTGGGCAGGGTGCAGTAACGCTGCCGAGAGTCCGTGTGTGTGAGAACCCCATTGGAGACACTTCCTGAGCTACGTCATGAGCTCTGAACTGCAAGGGAACAGAGAAGAAACACACAGACTGACCTCAAAGCAGAACACGTTTCCTGGCTGCTTCACAGTAGAACAATAGAGCTAAAGAACATAAACTTTTCAAATCAGCTTTCAACTAGCTGGAGGAGACCAAAATAAAATCAGTTATTCTAAATGTCTTGACATGTGCTCCTATCGATACAGATCACTCTGCTCAGGTAACTTGGTTTATTACCTGGCTGGTAGTGATGCTAAGCAAATTTAGAAAGTCAAAAATCTATCTTAAGATTTGTGCTGTGATGTCCACAGGCCTATGAAGTAATTAAGCACACAGAGTCCAACTCAGATTGAAGAAGACACTTCAACCAGAATCATGCATCCTGTGTCTCAAAACAGCCTTGCTGCTTTCAACAAGCCAGGAGGAAAAAAAAAACCAGGAGTGTAAAATCTCCATTGTACAGCAAAAATTCCCATAGCAGAAAGAAAAAGCTCATACAAAACCCCACAGCATACAAAGCTCCTCATACATCAGTGGGAACCCTGCAACACTTCCTGGCATCACACGTCTTCCATGAGTAGCTCCTGGGAGGAAATATTTGTTTAAGCCTGATTATTCTTTACAGAAAACCTTATTTCTAAAATAAATGTGCACAATGATCCATTGAGTGATTAACAGAGTAACTTCAGCTCTGGGTTACCAAAGATCTCCCATTTCCTCCTCCAAGACAAAACTAAAGCAGTTCTCTGCTGTGCCTTCTGTAAGCTGACCCACACGGCTTTCCATGAACTCAACTTACAGCCAACTTGAATGTATTCATTGAAACTCTTGTAGTCGTTCCCTGAGTACAGTTGAGCTAACACTGCCATTCACAGGGGTCACCCAGACAGCCAGACTCAAATAAACAAATTTCCTGGTAGCAGAAGGCTCCTGCCTTAAAGAATTCCCCCAGGCTGACACGCTGGCGTGAGCTGTGGCTCAGCACTGGACGGGCTGTGCAATGGACAGCAACGCACCGTGGGCCAACACTGCTCCACACTCTAGGGATTTCTGTCAACAGGAGAGCGAAGAAAGTTGTCTGGATTGCTCAGAGATGATTCACTTCAGTCTCGTAATACAACTGTTTAGAGTTGTTTTATTTCCAGTAACACACAAGGATGGGATGTTTCCCCGGCTCTGGGCTAGAATCCTGAAGCCTGCACTTTCCAAAGGTGCAGTCTCTCTTATTCACAGTACAGAGCACAGACAGGCAAATTGTTTGGTACGGGAATCACAGAAGAGAATCACACAACAGCCCAGGTTGGAAAAGACCTTGAAAGATTACCTGATCCAAACTTTTGTGAGAAAGGGAGCCTGGGTGATGAATTTGCATCATCAAAGATGACTTGAACATTGCAATATGTAATGGAGACAAACCATCAAAGCTAAGTGTTGCCAGTGAACTCTCACAGAAAGCAGCTCTAGCAGAACACTCTGTGCCACACAGGAAGAAAGAGCAGAATTGCAGAAATAGAGGGGACTCTAACGTCTAATGAACAGCTTGGTGTTCAGTTGTTACTACTTGTTATCAATGTTAATACCAATAGCACATTCACCAGCTGCTCCCTCCCTAAGCAGATGCTTGTCTTTACTTCTCTATCTGCAAATCTAAATTGTAAGAACTCCTCACCTTTAGGCTAGGGATGTATTTATTAGCTGTAATAATACATCGTTGTAATAAACTATGTATTCTGTATGAACCTTGATCACAATATTCATATCACAAAACAATTAACTCCTAGAAATATATTTTTGGTATTTAAATAGCAAACTTGCTGCAGTTTACAAGTTTCCAGTTTGCAGCGTTGCTCCAGAGAACGAGTTGATAACAAGTTTGGCATGACTGGCTTCCTTTGCCAAATCTATTATTATTATTATTAGCAGAAGTCTCAGCTATCCATTGTGTGTTCTAACAGAATGGCTTTCCACTGTGGTGTGCTAAGAGGACAGAAAGGAAAGAACAACTGTTCTGAAAGTTGCTGAAGGGCATTCCTATCCTTGCTTGCATGAAAGTCTAGTCTGTTCCAAGTCAAGGTGAGGACAGTAGCCTGTAAGTCACTTGGTGCCCAAATGACATTTATCTAATGTGAGGAACCCAGTTTGGTCCAAGGAATGCAGACACCTTCATGCTCACCTCCTGATACATAGCTGGTTCTAAAGTGCAGTGTAAGGACAGATGAGATTTACACAGCAGTATGAATCAACACTTGGGGTGTCTAACATCATGATAACATCACACTGAAAGTAGCATCTATGTTGACAAGCAAAATGAAACATTAACTTGATTACACATGCTAGTAAAACTTACTTCCTGATTAATTAATAGATTACACACTTCCAATTCATGTTTAAGTGCCTGATAATGATCTTACGTGCCTGTAACAAATCACTGATTTATACATATACAATCCAAACTCCATTTTTCATGTGACAGATTATTTTCTTCCTTTCCTTGCCACACAATTTGCAAACTACACTACAAATATAGTTGCTTGTTTTGCCTCCTTTTTGGCATCGGATTCCCCTTCCAAGGAATATTTTCGCAAGTATGTTCTTTAGGCATCTTCCTTATCAAGCTAAGATGACAGCACATCACAGAAAACTTCATCTATTTTAAAAGAATACCCTGTTAACAAACTTAAAAATGAAAATGTAGCTCGTTTTTAAAGATCAGTTTACAAAATCAAATGGGAATCCTGCAATCAATGTTTAAAGATCACCGTGAAGGTAGTTTATTTTAATTTACATTCTTCCTTCTGGTACAACAGCACCGTGCTGGCCTGGAAGAAGGTTTTGCCCAAGTGCAGCTGACTGCAAAAAGTGAAGACTCTCCTGGAAATAACAGAAACATGAAAAATAATCCAAGAGCAAGCCCAGGGATGGGATGTTTTTAAGTGCTGAACCTTGGTGAAAACAACGAATATCTCCAGTCTCCAAGCTCCAGCAAGTCACAACCCACCCCTGCAAATTATCATACTGCTAGGTCTCTACCTCAGTGACCACAAGCCCTGCACAGAAAACTGCTTGATAACCTGATAAATGACAGTCCAAATTAAAAGGTTAGAAAACAGGTACTCCTGCCAAATGGTGACACAATGCTCTTCCATTGCACTAACAGTTTAAATAGATCTTCTGTTTATCTTCCTAGTTATTCATTCAGAACATCTACTCACCAGACTGACTACTCTGTATGTACTTATTCCACTAATAGGACTGTTATATTTTTAGAGGGAAAAAGCTACAGCAAAAACTCTTCCCACTGAATTTATGTCCTTTATTCTTCTAGTATACTCTCTTTTACTGGGTTAACAAGTCTCACTCTTTCCTTTGAGCATCTGCAGAGAGCTATCCAATGGCAGTTTGCCTTCACGGTCCCAGTATATCCATGTGGCAGTCTTGGATGCTCCGGTTTGCAAGGTCTGAGCAACTGATTAGTCACAAAACGATGTACCAGTGCAAAGGGAGCAAAGTTTTCTGATGCCTGGTTGGTGTTTTATTTAAAATAAACCTCAAAGCACTCTTCTTAGGAGACTCACATAACAGCTCCTAACTGACAGAGCACTTGCCTGCTCATGAACAACCGTGCAGGAATCATTGTGGCATTTCCTTACTCTCTGCCCTAAAGAAGAAATTTGGTTTTGGCCTCTGTGCTGAAGCTCATAGCAGGTATTTCTGAAGTAAACACGGAATTCTTTAAAAAGGGAGCTAACACCTAGATGGGGGAAAAAAAAGAGATCAATACTTGTGATTGTTCCTTCTAAGCACTCTCCATACAGTCACTCGATTCTCATTACAGAGAAGGAAATGGACACGCCTGATACAGCTTAAAATGCAAGATTTCAAAACAAATTGTACAAAGACTGAAAAAGTTCAATGTGACAATGATAAACATCACAAGTGAGCTGCAGCACCTAAGCAACGTCTGTATATACATAACACAGCAGAGGGGAGACCCATCAGCCTGCCCACCATGGCCCAGCCTCCCACTCAGCCCCTGCAGCCTGCTGCTTCACAGCTGAAACTACGCAGTCAGGCTTTGCTAATCTCACTCCAACTCAAAACTTTCCTGATCTTTTTCTTTCTAAATCATCTCCAGGACAAGACTAGAATCTCTTTTGAAATGTAAAGGCTCCATAATAAAATTTAGAAACAACATATGGTACAAATATCAAGCGTGAACATCTCTTCCCATCTTGCACGTTTCAAAGACTGTGCAAACAGCACTTTTCCCTTGTTTTGATCCTGCAGCCAAAATGAGTCATCTGTGAACAATTATGGCTCTGGCAGGGGCCTAACTGTTTGAGAATGAAAGGAAACACTTTATTATTGAAATGAACAGTATGCCAAGCCAAGAGGCGACTGCAGAGAAATGTTAAGAGTCCTTTGTCCTCCTTCAACCAGCAAAATCGAAAGCGGTGGATGCAGCACTCTCTTCTCAGATGCCTGGTAACACCTCATTCAGCATGGGCAATGCAAAAGTGTAAGGAAAGGTGAGCTGGGGAGATGAGCAAGAATGTGAATGACAAGAAAAGAAACATAGAGCACATTAAAGCACGAGGCCTGGCTTGAGAAAGAGTTGGTTATTCCTGGCTTAGTTCTCCCAGAGGACTTGTGAACGTATTAGAGGAACATACAGACAGAGGCCACAGACCTGAAATCTGAAACTATGAAAGGACATTGGTTGGGAGTTTGGTACTGGCTGTTTAACAGGATCTTCTGAAAGGGGATGAAGGGAATTCCCCTTGATGAGAAAAATAGCAACATAACAATTTAGTAGAGACGCTGATCTTCCTGTGTGCAGCCCATTTTCAGCACTGGCACTAGTATATCTGGTTTTGATGCCTACTTTTGATCCCCTATCAGGAAGGGATAGGTAAGATCTCTCTGAAACAGTCAGGGTAATCTCTGTGACCCAGGCTGCTCACTAAGAGGAGGACAGGGCAGGTAATTGGGCAGGTTATGGGTTTGGCAAATGAGACAAGCAAGAGATAGTTTAAAAATCGGATTATGAACTACATATGAGCAAGTAATTTCCAATGCACTCTCATCTTTTCTTCCATGAGCAGCTTGCAGAGGGAGGAGGAACAACATGGTAATCATCAGCCAGAGCCTACAGACTATTTAAAGACCGCCAAGGTTGACGGGATGACAAGGGACAGCAGTGTACACAGAACTGCTAATGGAAGGTGTAGGGTTGGAAATTAGGGAAGAATTTAGGAAGAGCACATTTGCCTTCTGGAATGCAGTTCCAACTCTCAATAAAAGACAGTTTGAGGAAGCTCCTGAGATTGCTATTCTGATAGCAGATCCTCTCAGGTCAGGTCACCAGCTGAAAAATAACCTGTACTGTTTCTGAAACTGAGCTTTGGAAGCCTCAGCAACAGACCCTACCACCATTATCACAGCTTGGGCAGCACTGATCCCCAAATCTAAGCAGTGTGGCAGCCCTGGTGCCTAGCTAGCATGGGTTACACACGTCGAGTGTGTTGAGTGTGCAGGCTCACCAGAACTAAGGGATTCTTGTTGGCCAAAGCTAAAATGCAGCTCCCCTACGATCCTAAGTGAGGTAGAGAATGCTTACAGCACCGTCTTGGCAATGGAGAGACAGCAATCAGCCTTGGAAAAGGACAGATTCTCTTTTCTTTAGAGTCTCACATAGATCAGGAACTCCACACTTACTGTATTATGCAACAGACCCCAGAACAGCTTGAATTGCAGGGATTTTGGAGGGGGTTGTTTTGCTCATTATACAGAGGTGCTTTGGCTCCTAACAGAACTCATAGTGTCAGGGGTACAATCTCCTCGAGATCTACATCTAAACAAAGCTCTCAAACACTGACAAATGTGAAGAGGTAAAATATTTATCAGCAATGCTGGAAACAGACATCAGGAATAAGAATTTCCCAAAATGGTCATTCTTTGCAATCCCATGAAGTAGCCTGTGGTTACCTTCCCACAGTCTGTGGTAATATGACACGGAAGGCATCTTCTTACCATCAGCATCATCTGGAATCAGATCTTGCCAGTAAGCAGAGTGCTCTTTTGTTTAGGTCACGTCACTCATAAACTCCACACCATAACACACAGTTGTGTATAAATCACACAACATAGGGTTATTGTGAAGCTTTTGCCAATGGTGTCTATGCTTTACTTTGCATGTATGAAGTGTGCACCTCTATTCAATTTGCCTCAACTTTCCTGAGTGTTCTTAAGTAACAAATAAGCCCTCAGAGCCCGTCAATACTTCGACTGTTCCAACAGAAATTAGACAGTTTTAAAGTAAGCCATATAAAACAAAAACAACTTGAATGGTCTCAGCCGGCGCTCAGCACGTGGGAAAAAAACCTTTGTTGTATATGCTGAGCACACAACACAGAACCTCTTTCAGCTGAAAATGCCGGAAAGGCTGAGTGCTACGTCAGCACTTTTAAAAGCTTAACTTTTCTAAGGTTGTTTTCTGAAGACAGAGCTGCATTTCAGAGCTTTCTCTAACACACCAGGTTCTTTCATAACAAGGTAACACCCCTGAGAAATATACAAGGCACAATCAGCTGGCCAAAGCTTTCTGTCCAGGTGAATTCCTTCATTACTGACGCGCCTCTAAACCAGCAAATGAACACGTTTTGCTCCCAGCGCATCTCGGCGGTGCGTGTGTGTCCCGCAGGGTCCCGGGGCTCTGGGAGTGGGGGCTCGGGCAAGGCTCTGCTGCCCCCCGCCGGACGGCTCGGCTGCTTCACCCGGAAAAAAAACCTTCCCTTGCCCTGGAAGTCAGTCCCCAGAGCCCACATTCTGCAGTATAAATAGTGTTGGTTTATGCCAAGGTCTGTTTTCCTCTTAGAAAGTCCTTTTTTTTTGCAAAGCTTAGAGGTTTCTTCTTTTTTTCTACACCCTCCCCTTTCCAAACCACCACGCCAGGTCTCTAATACTTGTTATTTTAGCTGAATAAACGTTGCTTTTGGTGTTAAAAATAGCCTAGGAAAATAAATACAAGGTCATACTCTGCAATTGCTGTGTACAGTCATTCTCGTGCCCAGATGCTCATGAATATTTTTTAACGTGACATCCGTTTCACTTGGTCAAAAACCTGGGGGAAGTGTCCGAGTGAGTTCATTGCTCAAGGCTAAAACACTCTCAACTTAAAAAAAACACCCCAACCCCGAGCCACAAACCTTTCCGTTTTGGAATGATATTTAAATGAAACATATGCAAGGCAAAGAAATAGCCCAGGTGAGACAGTTACAGTGTGGTTCAGCAGTGAAGGCAGCAGATTGAAATATGCATTGCTGTGGTAAACAGAGACAGGCAGGTTCATAATTCACGGTGCTGAACCTGAGGAAACATCATCCAGCTTCGTGGCCAATGAGGTACAGCCAGGGTGTTTTTTTGGTTTGCAGTGCATCTTCTATTTTGTTGATGAAAAGGGAGTCACTTACATAAGGTGCTGAGGAGTCTGAGGTCAAGTTAGCAAAACTCTTAACGCATGCTTCATTCCAGGACTATGACTAAATGAAATCTGAACGGTAGATGTTCCATTAGTTCCAGCTGTAACAGCTCACCTGAGCCAGTTCCTGGCCATAACAAAGGTTTTACGGCACTGCCTGGTAACTTTCTCAGCTTTCACAACCTGCTTTTTTTTTCCTATAGCATGCCAAAAAGCACACGCAGACTTAATAATGGCCAATGCAATGACTATATTACTTCACTGCATACAACTAACTTAAACATGCCAGCAACAATCCATCCCAGAGTCCCAGGTAGAACTGAATATCTGAAATATGCTTCTGTTTTCAGAAATACATCAGCTGCAGCTAACAACCCAAAATGAAATACATCCTGTGCCCAAGGTAGCCCTTTTACAAGGAGTAGGGTGTGACTGAGAGCAGAGGACCAGAGATCTGAGTTATAGCACCTCAATCTTGTCTGAGACTTGGCAGCACTTAGAGCAGAATTTAAGGTATCTGTTATCCCTCTTAAAAAAGGAATCAGAGAAGTATTGAAGCTCACTGAGAGTTTGGCAGCTTACTGCTGCAACGCACTCTGCGAGCCTTGGTCTGAACAAGGTAAGAGCTCAGTGTTTTGTGACCATTAAATTAAGCTGCTTCTGCTCTCCTTATCTCCCAAGCCCACTGTGACCTTATGCCCGTTCCCAGACAACATTGCCCGTCTTCAGTGGAAGTGGCTCCAAGCTGATTCACAGAGTGTGTTTTGTGGCACAAGCCTGCCTTATCTCCAGCAACGTTGTCATTCACTCACCCCTGTGAAGGACACTGACCCACAGGCTCAAGCTTTATGCTCTGAGTGCACAGAGCACTTACAAAATGTGGCAAAGATGACTAAGAAAAATCTCAGCAAGTGAACATGAGAGGAGAAGGTGGTGGAAGCTGCTGGCTATCTGCCAAGGCTCTCCACGCTGGTTTTTCATTTTTAGTTTCTGCTCTTTGCTGGAAAGTTTCTACTTATGCTCTGGTTTCCATGGCAACTGCATTTCTTGCCTTTCTTCTCTAGCATTAAATTTTTTATTTGATTTCCCTTCTTCCCAAGACATGACTTTCTTTTCCTCTTGAAAAAAAAAGAATTAAGTGTTGTCTTCTCTTTGGTGGGTGATATTTTTAATGGAGGTGAGAGAGACTTTGCTTTCAATCTGATGGCAAATCTGTATATAATAGTGACAGAGGTCATCTTCTAAGTAAGAAAGTCAGGGGATTCCCTACAGGAAACTCATTTCCCACAGCTATCTTACATGCAACAAGGTGATGACATGTGGGAGTTCCAGATACTCTGGAACCCAACTTTGTTAAAGAAATGGGCTGGTTGTTTTTTATGAGACCAGACCTAGCCATTTGCTCTACAACCAAACATTCTGTTCTTTCTAAAGCATTACTTGTGTTTCCTGAGCAGTCTCAGAAGGATACACAATACTATAATAATTGTATCTGCACTAGGAGTGTGGTCTTCAGTTCCAAACTGTACACACATTCCAGTATTTCCACTGACAATCTTCTCACTTGGCTGGCAGTGGTGTTAGGGTGGGTGCTAAGCCAAAGGGACCTTTCCCCTGTTAGTGGCTCATCATCTGCAGGCAGTGCCCTGTATATCCTCACACAGAGTACACAGAAACAAAACCCTCAGAACTCATAGAGCTTCAGCTAATTACTTTGTCTTGCCCTTGCCACATTGAAACTGAATTAATCTGACAACCTGAATTGATTTGAGAATGAAAAAAAAAATCACCAGAATAGGAAATCTGGATTAGATCTAGTTATTTGTTTTTTCCAGGTTTAGGTTCATCAACAAAAATAAATTTACATGCTGCAAAACAGTAAAATAATACAGGTTTTAATCTCATTTCATTATGAAAGATTCTGTCCACATCTAAATTCTCCAGCACATTCAGGCCATAAACTGACCCTTCTGTACTGTTGTAGATTACAAGGTTTTTCGTCTTATCTCTGCCTGGTGGGATTTCGCAGTAAATTCTTTCAGGACTGAATAATTAAAAGAAGCAAAAACATAGCATTTGGCTCACATGGCAACACAAACAAATCTGTCCATGGGTGCTATCTTGTTTGCAGCACATGTGCACAGATTTACATGTGGGACTGAGGCTTAGTGCTCTGTTTGTTTAGATTTTTCATTATTCAGTACCCCAAGCATAAGGTAAAATTATATAAAGACTGAAACTGGAACAACTTTTAGAGTGAGGTGATCTTATGGTTATCCTAAATAATTTTATTAACCTTATTTTGCATGTTTTAGATTCTTACTAGTCAGAAGAAATAAGGGAAATGGGCAAGAGGTGATGAGTCCAGTCTGCCACACTTGGTTCATGCTTCCCTCCTCCAATCAATATCTAGGTCAGGAATTCACAGGATCTCATATAAACCTGGCAATGTTCAGTGTGTTTGGCAATCAAGCTATTTTAATTGTCAGATATTAAATATATCTGCCAAGATCCATGTTGTAAAATCCCATTACAGCACACACTATGCATAAACTCCCCATCGATTGCCTTAATTGCAGGCCAGACCCCCCCAGTTCAAGTAAAAGGCAGGAGAAAAGTTTTATATAGCATAGTATGGTCTCATTTTCCTCCCTTTCAGTTGAAAGGATTAGGGATTCAAAGAACTGCTTTAGCCATAACCTCCTAAATTGCAGCCATAATGTGTCTTTTAGGTGGCTATGGACAGGCTTCATGTCTCCACTGTTTCAATTCCCAGAACAGGGATTGATTTTGACAGACAGCAGCTTACTCAGCTGCTGTGCTGAGGCAAGAACATCCAGGCAGCCCCTTGCTCATCTTTGCTTGATTTAATGATTTGCTGGCCAGACTACAGAGAGCGTCTCAGTAATTCATCCACCAGCATGGCATGATTTGTTGGTTGCTGTTCCTCATCTGTAATTGCAATGAGGAATGCTCACCAATCATTACAGCTTTTTAATATAACGGTTTGAGATACAGCAATGGAGAGGCTTCAGCATGGCATATCTTTTTGACAACATTCTAATCTTACAAAGAAAGATCTGAAAGCTATCCAAATGACAAGCCTTAGAAAGGCTGAGAACCATGCCCTGCATGTGCTGCCTGGCCCTAAGGCACAGAACCACTCCTTCAATGAAAAGAAAGAGTATTCCTCCACTTAGCGCAAAGGCAAGAAGAGGCTAAAAGTAAAACTTGCTCATCTTCATTGCTGCAGTCATTAATGCTAAACTCTCAAGTCACAGAATCAAAATATTTTGGTTAATATCACTGGTCTGATTAATTTGTTGCTATCAGAGGATGCTCCATTCATCCTACTGCACTTTCTCATTAAACGCAATCCTTCTCCTTTATTACTTCTCTTACTATATTAAAGTATATATCATATCCAGCAAAGAAGCTTTCTGAGGATGAAGGAGCTCACTTCAGTCACTGCAATTCTTAAAGTCTTAAATGATCCAGAACTACAGTTTGACATGAAAATGTCCTTGTCACAATCTCCATATCTAAGCTTGTTTGATCACCACTACAGATGTTTTCTCATCTCTGCCAAGTGCAACCAGAAGATCATCATCAGGTAGTTCCCTGTGGAGCAACAGAATCCCTGGAGGTAAGAAGCAAGACTGAAAGGGGTTTCCTGGGTAGCTGCACTCTGTACCTCTACATTCCTGATTGTCCTCATTATTGACAAAGCCAAAGTTTTAAGCTTTGATCTAACTGTATTGTTATCATCTCACCTTCCCAGCAATGTCTATATTTGAATTGCACGCATTAATTTCCTGGAGTCTAATAGAACAAAATCTTAACACAATTTATTGAGCTGATTAAAATTCAGAAAACAAGCTTCTCCGTGCTCCATAAAGCACACAAATTTATTTGCTGCAGTCAGTAAAACTCTGCTACCTAAAGCTGTGCAGTAACTCAGTACAGCTTGTGCAGTAACTGCAGGACCCTTAAAGTTGTGTGTTACAGACCATCAATTAGAGCTGTGTTTGCACCCTTGGGGCCAGCTGCAGACACACCATAGGCTGAAGTGGCTTCTACACCTGTAGAAGCAGAAAAAAAGATCCAGAAGAGAAAAGCTTAGCAGTAGTTTGGAGAGTTGCTGGTTTGTCTGTTCCGTTCAGCTGGTATTTGCCACCTCGCTCTCCTGAAGACTGGTTACCAGGAGAGGCCTGTTGAAGTCAACCTAGTAGCCCTTCGTGTTCTTGTGAGTAAATCAAGGAAAGCTTCTCAGCTTCATCAAGGACAATTAACAGGCACCAATATATTTAATGAACAGAAAACACAAAATAGCAAAGCTCTGGGTTTTCGAATGAGACAATGTGATGAAAGGGCAGGAGCACTGTGCTTTCCCTCCCAGTGCTCTGCTGCATGATCAAAGGGATTAAGGTGCATTTGAGAGCTCCTGGGAAGCAATGCTGGGAAGCTCAGCAGACCTTTTATGGTTCAATCTACCTGGAATTCAGTGTTATCAGGATTCCAAGATGGAAAATACAAGAACACAGTGCATGCTACAGAATGTTTCCATTTGAGCAATCACAGAAGCATCTCAGTTTGCCACAATTTCTTGCATGCAGTTTCAGGAAGGTACCTTAAGGAGTATGCAGGTTACACAGCTGTCATTTCTACCAGCACTTGTGACCAGGTTTAAATCTGTACATTTATATAAGCTACTATCTTCAGTTTCCATAAACAAAGACAAAACAGAATTGATTTTTTCATCCACCAAATCAAAAAAAAGCCCCAGAGCTGGAATCATTACAAATCCGTAAAAAAGCTGCAAAAACCTTTGGCTACACCACACTGCAGCCCTAATTCATGTATTTAGTCAATAAAATCACCTGATTCAAAACAGACCACCGAAAAACCAGCTTGCACTGAGCCTGCTCAAAGAAGAGATGTCACACAAGAGATTTTTCTAGTGACATATAGAACTATCAGTTGTTTAAAGTTATTTGTGTTTCAGAGGTAATTATTAGGTGAATTTGGAATATAATTGGTCTGAATATCAATAAATTTGTATTTTCCTCTGAGTGAGCACTACAGGCTGTTGATAAATTGCAAAAGTAACACTACATCAGAGTTTAACTTTCTGCTGAGTCACCCTTTACTGCTCCAGCATTGTAGAAAATAGCCACTGCTTTCATTACTAATAAAACACAGAATTAATTACTTAAAGTAAAAGAGGTCTTGAAAATGTGCCCAGACAGTGCATCATGCTGCCTTTTGGCTTTTTTTTTCTCCTTTTCTTCACCTATAAGGGAACCTCAAACCCATTGCTAGTTATTTCTTTCAAGTCAGATGCACTACACACAGGTTTCTTCCAGGTCTCTTCTGTTCCCAAGTGGGTATTAGTGACCTGCAGACTGCAGCAATCACTCTAATCACCATACTCCTATCAAATACTTACTGATGGTCAATAGCACCATAGATTTTATTTCTCTGACTTCCATTTTGGAGAATCAGTCAAGCAATGGAATCATTTTAGACTGGGATCCAAATATTTTCAAATTCAAAATCTTTCCAGTGCTGGAATGGAATTCTCCAGGGACTTCCAGGCAATTCTGCTCCAGCATGAACAAGAAAAATCCTAGGCTTGTTATTATTAACAGCTGGAATCTTTCTTTCTCTATAGTAAGAGGGATTCTGGCTTCTCCCTGAATCTCAGCTATATAGAACACGCAGGTCTTTGCACAGAGGACAGTTGTGCGTGTTTTCATCTTGGCAGTTCTCCAGAAATTTGCTTTCAAGACATAAAGAAATCACATGAAGTTTCTAGGACAGTTTAGATCATGTCATATTGTTGTTACTCTCCCACCCCGAGCTGAGGCAGGGCTGTGACAGGAGGCTACCTGCATTCTCCTCCTTTTCCAAAATAATCTTGTCATAAGTGGCACTAGGAACAAGCCACAAAACTTTAGAGAAGTACAAGCACAACTGACAAGGTTCCCACCAATTCATGACCAGAGGATTTAAAACCTCCTGGGCAAACATCCAGACCTTTTGGAAGCACTGCATTCATGTAAAAAGAAAACGTAGGAGAAAGAGGCCAATCCAACAAGCACAAGAACCATTCTGCAGCCAAACAGCTGCATGGCGAGACCAGACGTTCCCATCAGAATTCATTTGCTAGTCTGGCCACTGGCAGCACAAACTCTGCGCAGCCCAGGACCTCATGACAGGCCTGAGCACAAGACTGGGAGCTTGGAGACCTTGCCTGGATCTGTCACAAACTGTGTGGCCACAGGTGCTTCCTGACCTTTACTTACTGCGTGGTCTGCTCAGAGAACTTTCCCACTTTCCGCTGTGCCCTGCCAGCTGTGGATGAAAACAATTGTGCAAAGAGAGGATCTGGATGCTTCTTCTAATTGTCAGAGCCAGTCTGAAAGGTGTTCTATCTACCTACAAGTATTTTCCTGCAATACTTCACTGTGTAAGAATATACTCGGTCTGCCAAGCTACTGTAAAGTCAGTTTTCCAGTTCTCTGAGGCAGTGTGACAGATCATGAAGGCAAGATTTAAAGCATGGATTGAGCAACCTCAAGTGAGAAGATTCCAACTGCAGAGGTAAAGTATTAACTAAATTTTTACAATCATGGAGTTAATTCGTTTGCTAAGAAAAGCAAAGCCAAGATGAGGATTGGCTCCAAATATTACAGCATGTGTGGTCTTTGCATTTGAAGAGCTCTGCATGGCACTCACTCATGTTACATAAATTACTTTAACAAAGTTAGATTCAGAATAATATTTACAAAGCTAAGATCTGCAGACCTATGTGCAATCACCTGGGTACAATCACTTCATTCACAAGAATCAGCTATAAATTACACTAATCAGTGAAACATTCAGAAGACGAAAGGGGGTTTGTTGTGTCATTCTAAATGGATTCCCCATGAAGAAAAAAAATGGGGAGATATAAAATTACAGTGTTTCTGTAAACATTCCTTGAAAAATGCAACTTATCTGTTATTGCTTGTCAGCAATAGGTTAAAGCACTACGATCAAGAAATTTGTTATGGTGAGACTCCTTTCACATCTCCGCAATGATTAGATATAACACTAAAAGGCTTTTTGCTGGACATAGATGGCATCTTAAGCACCAATCCTGACCACTTAAATGAAGCGGTCTTAATTCTGCTCTCAAAATGACAGCTTCCTCTCTAGATCAGTCCCTCTGTCTATTACATTTTACCATTTCCCTAACTTTAAAATAAACCTTTTCTTGGTTGTGGGTTTCATCAAATAAGAAGTTAAACACCACCATGAGACACAGTTCTCACCTTTTGTCCTTTGGGGAGTAATTAAAAACATAATCTTGAGCTTTAGCCTATCTCTGATCTGTATTTCAATCAGTGGCAAATTCCTAGGCATTATTCATGTAAGATCATACCCGCTGAGCACTTGGTACTCCTAGGAGGCAATAGGTAGTAGAAGATAAGGCATCATTATTTCCTGTAACACCTGGTATGTAAAAGCAGGACCTATGACTGACTCTCATGAACAAACATCTTCCCCATCAGGTTGTTTTCGCAGAAACTGACAGATGTTTAACTGCAGAAGGTGTAATTCCATCTGTCCAGCAACATGGGACCTTCTTGGATCACTGCCTGCACTACCCAGAGGGCACTCCCAGGGAGCCTGGTGAAGTTAGGAGGGCACAGTCAGGGAGGTCAGTGGCTGGGAGATGATTTCCCATATTTCAACTCTGGTTCTGTACTAAAGTACAAGGAAAACACAACAAAGGTAATATCCCCCATAGTTTTAAACAAATCATAGGATTTGAAGGTGAAGTACAGGAAATCCTGCATTAGGTGAGACATCTGGTAACTTTTATTTATGGATGATGAGGAGTAGGGAGTAAATGACTTCTCTAAAGCCACAGAACAAAGCACCGTGTAGACTGGATTAGGCTCTAGGACATAGACTCCCCTCTTATCTGTGTGATTGCTTTTCTCCATCTGTCTTTGGCATAGTCTTGCCTTTTCTAGAATCAAAGCAAAAAGCATCACAGGCTTATGTAAATGCTGACTGACAGCTTTACAGAGTGGTGCTTCTCCACCTTTTTTGCCCAGGTTTTGCTTTAATCCAGTATTTTTTTTTTTCCTCTCTCTTCCCTGCAGATCAGAGCGTGCTCTGCACTTTCCTTACTGCTCACAGCAGGTGAAGTATAGGTGTATAGAGCAGGTGTAGAATAAAGAACCACTTGCAGGATCTTCACCTGACTTCTTTGTTCAAATTCCATTAAAATCTTCCAGTTAGAGGTTATAACACTGAGTGTTACAACCTCTTTTCTACATTTATGTCTTTTCTACAATTCAGACATTTTGCAGCTCACCCGTGATACCTGTGACACAGCCCTAAGGGCTTTAAACCATTAAGGAATCTCCTTGTGTGTTGATTCTTTCTGGTTTCCATGGGATTATTTGCACAGACACTACACAGTGATGATACTTGGCACACAAAACTCCATTAACAGGAGTGATGTGCTGTCTAAAATTAACTATGTATTTGTTTTCTCCTCAGTTTCTATAGAACACGAGGAGTGATGCAGATGGTTGACAGCAGTGAGGTTATAGTGATAGCTGTAAAATTTGATGGCTGTTATCAAAAGCATCGTGTGGCTTACAATAGCAAGCAGCAATTTTAAAAAGGAAAAAGATTTCCAAGCTTCCCCTGGACAGGACAGTTTGCAAAACAATTTTTTCATCACATTTCACAGATTACCATTAGCAAAAACAGGTTTCAAATCAAACTTGATTTTAACATGAAACACTGGTGCCCATTTGCCCTAAGAAATATCTGAAAGGAATACATGTTAGGACACTCCCTGTGCACTAGGGAACAGTAATAACATGGGGGTTTAAAGCCAATTTCATAGTAAAGGTTTAATAAAATAAGAAGATCACTACTTCAAACCTTACCAGATATTGGCTATCTGAAGCAATTCCAGGACTAAATCTGTGAATGAAAGAAATGTGCTGTGTACTAGCCTGAATCAATGACAAAAGGAGAATTAAATCTGAGGTGGGAATTTTACTGCTCAGGAAAGCCAGACAGTGATCAACTGCATCTACCTGAGACAAATGCTAAGCAGCTTGCTCCAATAGCTCTGGACTAACTTACTCCAGAAAGATCACTGTTTCTCCATGGCTAGAAGAATGTTATACTGCATACTGTTATACTGAGGAGGTGCTTGACGAAGTAAGTTGAATCCACTCACTTTCTAGCGCTTCCACCCGTAACAAGACTTTGTTCCACCTCTATAGATGAAATATTAATCTGACCTGTAACAGAATGATACCCAGTAGTCTTCTGCTATCACAGACTTCCCTGTTCAAACTGCTCTCTTCTTTTGAGAACTACCTTTGCTCTTTCCCAAGTTGGCAAAGCTCTGATATTCCTCTTTCTCCCTCCCTCTCTGAACTGCCATGACTGGAACTCCAGACTTTCCAAAGCTACAATGATTTACTGAAACCAGTTTCACTTCATAAGAACTCTGGCAAGCAGAAACTACACTAAATGCACCAAGCAAATCACAGTGAAAGAGAAAATCTCCCAAGAAAATTTTCAAGCAGTGACAGAAGAACCAACCAGCGAAGGGCTGAGAGTTTTCAATGCTCACTGAAACATGGGAAGATCAGATTTAGAAAAATGAGTATCTTTTATTTTAAGATGTGCATCTACCCTTTCACTAGCTGAAAATGAGGGACTGATCATTAGAAATCAGGACAGATGAAAGCACTGTTCTTCTACTAGGCCTACAGAGAACATATCCAAAGCATCTGTAAGAGATGGACACTTAACCCTCAAACATTACAGAGTTTTCAACATATCCATATGTCACATCTTCTGGGATACAAGTATTTTACAGTAGGAAGAAGTTAATTATAATCCAGTGGGGAATATGTTTTTCTGTGTTGGTTTTTGATTCATATTTAATCTCTACCCTACACCAAAATATGTACATATATAATTAGCTTAAAATATTTAAGAACACTTCTTGATGTGGGATCTCTTTGCAAGGAACATGATACTCGGTGCCAAGTCTGAACTGAAACCATTTACTGACAAAGCATCAATATTTTCAACAACATTTACACTGTAGAGAGGATGGAATTTGATCATTTACAAATTTCTTTACTTACAAAGTAAGGAAAAACCTGCTGTCACAAAGAACAAGACTAGCAGGTTTGTGTTAGATATTCCCTTAGGAAACTGCTTCTGTCCTAAAGACTGGGAACTCTTTCCAAGCCAGGCAGTTGGTTAGCCTTGGCTTGAAAACCTGAAGGGGTTTGTTCTTAATACTGCAGGAGATCATTCACCTTTTTAGCATGACACTGTGACAAACAGGCCAACACCCGAATCTTTTAATTCCACCCATTAAAAAGTCTTTTTCACTGCCCTGGAAATCTGGTGGTTGGAACATTTTCTTAATCCACATTTCCCACAGCTACAATGTTGTTCAGCACTCTGAGGAGGAAAGTTAAGTGGCATCTTCTGATACTGGCAGTTTTCTAAGCAGGGTAAGAGGATGGGGAAGGGGCTTTGCTTTTAGAGATAGAGCCCTGTGGATCAAATGATAAGAAACCTGAGGAAAGCACAGGTACTAAAATATGAATCTTTCTGTAAGTATTTCTTTTTAAAGAACAGACTTGTTCTAACTCCCCCCCAAATTCACCCACACAAACTGCGTTAAAAGCACAAGCTTGCATATATTATCAGTGTTCTCCATTTCTTTTTAATGCTATTAATAATTGTTTCTCCAATTAATACTATCAGGAAGTTCTTCTGTGAAAATCTATAAACTACAGACATACCCAGCAGCCGTTTCACACACTGCAGGTTGGAAAATGCACTGTCCTAATCTAAACCACATCCTCTGTTTCAGTGAAAGTTATTATGCACATATCAAAAAATCACCCTCTTCAAACATTTCTCAAGATACCTGTTCTTCAAACTTTGACTTTACTCAGTTCTTCTGCACTGTCCATAAACCACTTAATCTTAGTTCTAGTAGACATGTGACTGCAGCAGGAAGGTAAGTACAAGACTCATTTCACTGACAGCATACATTGCCTTCAGTTCTGTGCTACTTAATTCAATATTACAGTCTCAAAACAGGGGAGGTTCTTGTCCTGCATTGAAGCTGCTGATGCCAGGATCTGAAATGGAAATACACAATTTGGAACATTATGGTAGCCTGCTGCTTGCAGATTTCCCTGTTATTTTGTGATTCAGTGTATCTGCCTAATATAGTGTATATCATACCCAAAATATCTATGGATACTTGTATGAAATATTAAGGAATCTCATCTTAAACAAGACCTTTAAAATGTAACAGCTTTATAGTCCACCATATACTTTAGGCTTAAGCTACAGCACTTACTGAAGTACCTGTGGCTCTTCCAGCTTCACCCTCAGCCTGCTGAGGGATGACACAGTGATCATAGCCCTTTGCCAAGTGGCGGTCCCCAGTAATGAGAACCCCAGAAAGAAAGGCACTGAAGCCTAAATTAATCCTTATAAAGGAGGTGTAAATCTTCAGTTCACGGCTGACAGGATCGCTAATGCAGTTTTGTGGTTATTCTTCCCTTGGCACAACACTCACACAGTGTTGAGAGTTTAGATTGCAGCCTTTCACTTCTCAACAATGCCAACCACAGAAAGGGCAGCCAGGCAAGTCCAGGCAGACAGCGGGTAGCCCAGAACAGGGTTTGGAATGAATTTTCAGCCTACAGTACAATGCAATATGTACTTCTGCAATTAACAGGAAAAAACATACAAATCCACTCAAGTTTTGACCAAGACTGATTGAGGTGTAGCAGTTAAATATAATGCTAAACTAATACATTCAAAGAAACATCACCATTGTCTGGTACTCTTTTAGCAGTACAAAACAGGTTCTATTTTTTTGTTCCTGGTAGTAGGAATAGACACTATAAAAGTCAAAGAGTCAAAAGTCATCATAACTTTATAAAGAAATACTGTCTAAAAAAAAGAGATGTGTTTGGAGGAAAATGACATAGAAATGAAATTAGCTGAATTGTCTTTGGGGAGTAATGTATTCTGTAGAAAAATCTCATTTTGATCATCCAAAAAGCCCTCCCATAATTGCCATACAGCTCTGGCTACATTTTTTCAGTATTAAATTCCCAAGCCTGAAGGAAAGAGCAGCTCTTCATTTCCAGTCCCTGCTGTGGCCACTACATGCTGTTCACAGCAGAAGAGGTTAGGGATCCTTTGACGGGGGAACTAAAGACAATCCACCCCAGAGCACAGTGGAAGGCACAGGTCTCCTGTGAGAAAATAGCAGATGTGGGCTCAAGTACCTTGAGGGAATGAAGTACTTTCAAAATGTCCACGTGGAAGTTCCAAATCAACCCTACTTTTGCTGATTTTCACTTCCATGGCTGCTCTGCAAAATGTTTTCACATAGTCAGAAACAGAAGCCAGGAATACTCTGGGCTACCGTGCTTGCCTCTAGACTGTCCCAGTTTCTTTGAAGTCTTTCTCTCTCCATTAATGCTTCTCTTCTGTTTAAAATTGCCTTCAATGCTTCATCTGACCTAAATGGAGCTAAGATAGCCATTTTTAATTTTGACTTTGTTTTCTTATCTTGATTTGATCTTGATTTTGAAAATGTTGATAGTCTACTGACAAGCACCAGAAGCAATGATGTCATAGCAGGGGCGGCTGCTATTCAGAGGAGCTGAGAGCCAACAAAAATACTCCCCAGAACACAAAAATAGTGCCTATTACATTTTACTCCTTGGCAAGGGAATGTTGGATTATATAAAAGGCAACAGAAATAGCTAGCACAGATACATGTAAAGTACTTTAATGTTAATGGCAGTGCCTCATCACTCTGGTCCATATCTGCAAATTGGAAACCTATATTCTAGGTTTGTCTTAAGTTGCAGCTCACTAAAAATGTATTAATTGAAACTCCAGGCACCAAGTATGTCGAAGGGAGCCACATTCTTTGTGAGTTAAGTGAGATGGAACTGCCAGAGAAAGTCTGGCAACTAAGTCAGGCAAGAGAGCCGTGGTGGAAGAGAATAAACCCAACTATGTGGATTCCTGAAGTTGAGCTGTAAATGCACAACAGTGTTGTTCCACTGTCAGAGCTGCCACTTTAGCAAGAAAGGGTTCCTTCCTATAGTGACAATGATAATTCTTCATCTTCAAGTTAAAAAATGATCTGATGAAAAAAACCCAACATTGGGATTTTCCAAATTCATCTGGACATCAGGTGGATACTGCTCTCCACAGCAACATGACACATGTCCTCCAGCAGTTTGGGAAGGACAAAGAGAAGAGTGAAGAAAGGAAAATGGGCAAGAAAGAACAACATAGAGCAAGAACTGCTAAGGAGCTAAGCAGGAACATGGATGATCCAATGTAACCACAAAACAAATCACTTCTAATTCAGCTCCCCTTTATAAGAACAGGGTAATGACACCACATTTAAGCTGGCATGAAGATATGTAGGTTAGAGAGTGAAAAGCCTTTAAGCATTGAAGCACTGATGATCATACCAGCAACAGGCAGGCAAACAAAAAGTTCTTTGCAGGTATCCAGGATCCCATTAAAAGGAAATATTAACCAGTACTGAGTTGTAGCGAGCTTTGTTGAGGGATCTAGCAGCAACCTTCTGTGGAAGGACTGCATGTTCAGTCCTTTAACAATAAACTCTACCCATGGAAAAACATAGTTAGACCACTGAACTGGGTTTCAGTCCACTGAACTGATTTTGATAGAAGTATAAAAAGCTTGTCCACTCTGAGCAAAAAATAAACCCATTTTTACAATCAGCTGGTGTTGATTTGAGTGTCCAGATGTACATACTACTGAATTTTAAAGCTCTGATTCCACTGTCCCATATACTATCAGTTACTGCTATATAGGCAGTCACTGCTGCCAACAGCTAAAAACACCTTCTGCTGTGTCTGGAATGGAAGGGATCTTCACCTCTGGGGTTCAAAGGTCAGAATTTTATTCCTCACTCTACTTCACTATAAACATGATGTCTGGGACAAGGACAGATTAAAAAAAGGGCACCTGAGAAATCTACAGCTGACAATACAATTGTACCAAAAAAGACCTCAGTGAGCATTTATTATTATGGTCAGCAACAATGAATGGAAACAGTTTTTCTGTGCTCAGAAATGTGTGCATTACTGGAAAAGCTCATTGGTACTGGTGTGTGCATGACCTTTCAAGTTTTTTTAACATACATAAAATGAGAGACAGACACCTGGCTTGACACAAGCTATTAATTCATATGTCCTCTATTGCAATTCAGCTGTTCAGCAATTCAGCCATTCCTGCTTTGGTTTGCAACAACTTTCCTGATCCAGGCTTCAGAAAAGAAAGTTTTTTTCTCACGAAGTTGTTTTTGATGATCTGGCATTTTTCCACAAAAATGACTAAGTGCAAAGATGTTTAATTGTTAATCCTTTTCCTTATTTTAAGTGAAACTGCAGACAGCAGCAGCTCATTTCTGTATTTAAAGGACATTAGCTCAAAAGGCCTGAGTATAAGAAAGTATACTAGATGTAAGGTCTTCTCTGGTTTAGTTAAAATTGATTCCAGATGAAAAGTTTAGGACAGATCAAATGTCAGTTACAGAAATACACCATTCCTTTACATACAGGTACTAAACACCTCTCAGAATACATATAGGTATATGCAACTTACTATACAGTTAACATACCAACACCAAAGAGAAAGCTAAAAACTAGGTATCTGTCAAAAAGAAATTACAGTGAAGCCTTCAGCAATCAAAGTCCTAGAAATGTGTTTTGCAGATTTCTCCTTGGAACAGACAGCACTAAATTGAATGATCTGACTCACTGGAAGGAAGGCTAAGATTTTGTAAAACATCAATATTTCATGTTCTCCCTTAGCTAACTTTGCCTTGTGTAGATAGAAGTGTCTGGCTGAAATGTAACCTTCAGGAAAAAAATTATACCTCATTTTAAAACAGTAACATCCAAAAGTTCAGTATCTGGTGGCCATCAATCATGTTGGTGCCAGGCCTGTGTTTTGAGGTTTAAAGGAACGGCTACAGCTTTCTCTCTAGTGACTGAGTCTCCACCAGTAAGTCATCAGTGAGCAGGATTTAATAGGCTCACAAACTGCATCTTGTCTTCTTGAAGTGGAATGCACTATCTGACTGCAAATCCAGACTGCTGAAACATAGCTGTGTTTCATCTGAGATAACAGTCTGAAAAAAGAGATTCCCCCATCAGAAAAACAAGAGTTGGGAGAGTTGAGAGAGTTCCCTGCAGAAAGATGCAAATTAAAAACCAAAAAGCTGTGTTGAATTACAGTTCCCCTGGGACTACAGCAAGTTTGTATTAAGACCTATAGTAAAACTATTTCTATATAAAAGAGCAAAAGACAATCACTGTTCCAACTCTGCTCTCATTTCTTCAGGCACATTAAAGAAATTCTGAGACAAAATACAGGCTTTGATGTCAGGCATTGCTACAAGGCAACCGACGCATTTCAAATGTGACATTATTTGTTCCCAACAAAACCAAAGCTCTGTGCAAGTAAAAAGTTGGTCCCTGAAATTCAGAAGTCCTGAAGTGCTTACCTTTTTATAAGCAGGTCAAATTTTTGGATGCAGTTTCTCAAAGCAACTGAGACATTCCATGTTAAGAGTTGTGCTGCAATAAACAGCTGCAAAACTCGCTGATTTATTTCTCCATCTGGTGTGCATGCTGAACCCCAGAAGAAATCCCATGCAGAAGCAAAAAGAACAACAAAAAAAAAGAAACAACAACCCCCAAAGCCACAGGAGAAGCACCTCAGCCCTGGAGCAAAGCACAAAAAAAGTTCAACGGGGAAACAGAAAGGAAATCCAGCGACAACTAAAAGTTTGGATAAGAATCAGGAAAAGTAAGCTTGCTCCCCTTGTCTGTAGTCCTGGCTAAAGGTGCCTCTCCGAGCAAAATTCACTGAGGCTCCCAGCTCCTCGGAGCAGATGGTATTCACACATTATTCCCGAACAGCAGCATTCCCCAGTCCAATCAGGAGGCAGCACTCAAAAGCCAAGTGCTTCCCAGACTCAGTTACAGTTTTCAATAGCTATAGCACAAGATGAATGACTCAGAAAATGAATAAGCAGGGGAAAATAAAACACGCCTCTCTCCTAGGCAGAGGCACAGGCAGTCCCTTCAGCCACCTGAGTGTACCCAGCATTGGTTTCACATTGAATGCACCTGCTTTTTTTTCCCCTAAAATGCTGATGACACTTTTTGGGATTAACTTCATTTTGAGTTAGAAGTAACAATAAAACTACATCTTTGAGGGGTTTTTCTTCAGTCCTAAAAATAACAAACATTTGTAAGAGTCACAAGAAGGGTGAGCTATGTGTGGCATCTTCCAGATATCTCAGTGAAACTCCTCATGCAATCTCTTGCTGAATATACACAGAAATATTTCTAAAAATTAAGGCCTGGCTTTACAGATCCTGTTGCAGATGAAATGAAAAGGAGAAAGCTTAATTTTAAAGCTGTCTCTCCTAAGCAGATCAATACGTCCTCTGCTTTTGTCTAAAGTTTACCAGGAAACTTTACAACACTTACAATAAAACAAATACATCTAAGAAGCAAATGAATTAACAACTACCAACTTTCCAGTGAAGCACAACCCAAAAGCTCCAAGTAGAACCAGAAAACTACTTCCAACTGCTTTGCTTAGCTTACAGACCACTGTGTCTTTTGAACACAACTCCTAAACTCAATGTCTGGCTGTTTCTGACAGCTGCAACTGAGTAGTAAAGGATGATTTGCTAAACAAAGCAAGTTACCTCATGGAAAGAGAGTTGCACAGCATCAGCAGGTTTCTCCCTGGAATACAGTAGTGCACTCGTGAGCATTCCAAAACATGCTCAAATTCTCTTCAGTTTTATAACAGAAGTGACTGCAAGGAAGGGACATGGTGTTTAATGTTCCTCCAGCAGCTCTCACTGCAGCACATACAATGTTTTTATTGCTGCCACTCAGAAATTAACCACGGGTTAGCTGAAAACACATTGCAGTCAGACAAGTGGAATCAGTTAAATCAGTAAAACTATTTGGGGTGAGAAGCATTCTCCCAGGTCTCCCTGGACATTTTCAGATCTTTGTCTGTGGCTGTAAATTGATCCTTTGCATTCCTGTCTGACACATGAACTGTGAAAAACTGTTCAGGGATATTCTCTCTGCCATGAGTAATGCTCTAACAGCACTTGTGCAAAACAGAAGGCCAGTGGCAGAGACAATGAAATAGCATCAACTCCAGTCTGTCTTGTGCTATTATTATTTTTTTTCCATTCTGGAACACATAAGACAATTTTATTTGCATCTTACTTTCATACTTTCAAAATACCAAGCATGAAGGTTTCTCCAGCTTGGATTGATGGCAGGACCATTGATTCTAGGTGGTCCTGCTCTGGCAGGGAGGTTGGACTGGATGATCTTTCAAGGTCCCTTGATAAACCATGCCATGCCCACCCCATGGCTAAGCAAACAAACCCACACATAGAGCTACAGGATAAAGAACAATGCCTTGTGTTATTACATCTGCCACAGCTGCCTACAAACTTCCCAACTACATCTAGAGAAGTATTTAAAAGTGTAAAACAAAACTAGAACCATATTTGGATCTGGTAAGAAAACAAACATTTCTTGAAACAGCATTTTAGTGGATATTTTCTGATCACTGCATTAAGCACTAGAGCAGCCAAAATCACGGACTACTGACTCACTCAGTGAGGCATCTGGTAGCCTTCTGAGCCCATATCAGCTGTAGCAACATGTGCTTGTTCCTTGGAGATGCTGAGGGAGGAAGCACATCTAAATGTAAGCACGATCACTGTAATGCTCTGACATGATAGCCACATGGATACACTGAGAAACCTCCTGGGTAAATGCTCTAATCAGACATAACAGAGACTAGTACAGTGATGTGGCTAGAGGTAACCAGCTATTTATTCTTTTATATCCCTTGTGTGCAGTGCATTTGCAAGGGACAGATGTAAAATAGCAGCAGTTGTCAATCTTTCTGGGCATCACCAGAAGAGGAGGCTGCTGTCCAACATCTTAGTAGTTACATGTATGCGATCACAACAACCTTTGATTAAAGGGCTCAGAAAAACCCACTTGACTGACCCTTTGTGAAAATGTGGGTCTCAGCCCTAAATAAGGACTTACAATTTCTTCTGTGGCTTCTCTTGTTTCTGTTTTCTACTACAAGAACCAAATGAATTTAAAAGTTTCTGCCCTGGATATATCACATGCATGCTTTTAATTCTCCAACATCTCTACTCCCATGAAAGCCCTTGTCTCGTTTTCCAAAAGAGACACATGAACAAAACATTTAAAACTTAATCTTTACTATCCCTGTAACATCCTTCAAAGGAACTTTCCTATGAAGCATCCTCATACAGCTGATACACTTCATTAATATTAACAACTACTTTTAGATACCAGGTCCTGGCTGGACAGGTTTTGGTAATCATTGAAGAAATATTAACAGAGTACACTCTCCCATTCCATTTAATTATACTCAATTCACCTCCTGTTTCTACAGGCTGTTGCTGTAGAAAGTTCTGAGAGATATGTAGTGGTGCTGTATTTTAGAGATAAAACTGGAAGGTTTCCCCACAATGCTGTGCTTTGAAGTTGGTCTCTTTTAGAAGCAAAATAAAAGAGGCCTTGAACACGCTCGAACACACTATGAAAGGATGCTTTTCTTTCTTACCAAAGAATAAAGACACTACTTTGACTGTTTCCAGTACCTCCAGGTATGGATGGTTACATTCTATTCATCTACCATTCCTTCACAGTTTTGTTTAGATGGTTCTCCCTTGTTGCATGCTCGTAATATGCTGGGCTGTGTGTTTACTGATTTACAGATTTCATCAGGGAGAGGAATGAAGAGACTGCATGCAATGGGTGTTCCTAATTCTATTACAAACTTGGGAACTGTAGAATCAGTATATAGTACAAATCAGTATATAGTCATCTTCTTAATCCCTGGTCTCCTGCTCCCCTGGAGCTTTCTGACTTTTTGATACTGTCGGACATTTTCTTAAAGGCTACATTGGAACTTTCCATTTTGCTGCTTAGTGTAAATGAAGTTACCACACAGTGCTTGTATCTGGTTTTTAATCTTTCTCCTTGTTGCCAGAAAGTTTTGGTGCTAATAAAGAAACCCAATCATATCTGCTCACCTACTTTACACACTGTGATCCCTGCTCTACTTGACACACAATCACTGACAGTTCAGGCAGATTATTTATGATCCTTTCCCAACAATGATCACTTACACATACCCAGATCCTTTCTTTGTATTAAGTCCAATACCGATCATATAACTTTTAGGTACCTCAGAAAATAATGCAGAACAGTGGTCTAATGTGACTTGCAGGGCAAATCTGTCCTTATTTCAGATGCTCACCAAGAAATAATGCCCTCAGGTAGAATATACTTTGCACTCAAGAATTTATACACAAATATAACATCTTCACTACTTTGCAAAAAGCTGCTGAGTTGCCTTTTATTCCTATAGCTGCAAGTGGCTATAGTACAAAAGAGAAATCTGTAGCCCTGATACGTCATCCCTCTGAAATGGGTAATTTAGGGCTATGGTTTCAGAATCAGCACATTCTTCAGCATTTCTCTTCCAACAAGTCACAACTGTGAGCCATCATAAAATGACCATAATCATTCTTTATATTCCTGCATCTCAGAGAATGGAAAGAAGGTATCAGGAGGGGTGGGAGGTGCTTTAATTATATTTTATATCCTTACAAGAACCTGTAGCTTGACAGAAGCCTTTTTCCTTAGGCAGACGGGGAGAAAAGTTGCAGAACTTCAGTCTCCTTTCACAAATGTCAAAATAGATAGCAACCCATCAAAGTTCAAAGTAGTGCAAGCACTACAGCCCAATAAGGAATCACAGAGAAAGATCCAATAACCATTTCCCTCACAGATTATCATTTTATTCCAGGATCTATTTCGTCAGGGTAACTAAGCTTAAATCTCATTTCAAGCCCACAGATAAACAAATAGTCCTTCTGCGTTTCAGTTACAAGCAATAATACATCTATAAGGTATCTGCATGAAAAGCTAGCAACCTAAGTTGACTGGCAGAAAAAACTGCTGAGAAATGAGACACCCAGTTTCCTAGTCTTGAATATTCCATTAACATCCTTCTAGTTGATTTTCTACATCTCTGTAAGCAAATGAAAGGGCTGCAGGAGGCAAAAAAAGAGTAATTCTAAAGTATATTAATGCTACATATTCTTCAGAACAGCTTTTACTGTCATTAATGAGCTATTGATTGGGCTGGCAATAAGCAACTAAGAATGAACTGACACAGAATTTTAAGCTAGATGGTTAACCAATAGGGACTATCAGGTAGATCAAAAATAAGTTTTCATTTTGCTAGCAGAGAATTGATTTAACAATCTTGAAGCTAAGCAAAGAAGTTTCAAGTTATGGTCACCTCCCAAGGCATTAATACTTGTCACATGAGCCATACAGCAAGATAAACACAATAGTTATCAGTGTGTTCATAGTGGTTCACTAGTTGTTTGATAATAAAAGGAACAAAGGGGCTGCTTGAAGAATGACAGGGACAAGAAAACATTCTCAAAGGGGAAAATCTTTCTTAACAGCACTCTGCTGGCATATTTTGAGAACTATCTGCTGAATTCTTGCAAAATAAAGCACGGTATATGATTGTAAGGGATTCACGTTTCAGGCTTGTGTATTGCTGCTGCAGCTCCAGCAGCATAACGTTTAAGCAGTTGACCTGATCAAGAAATGGTTCAACCCATTTGTTTTACAATGAGATAGTTTCAATCAAAGTAATTAAAAATACTCTAAAAGTAAGATGAGAACTTACATATCTAGGAAGGGGAATCAGTGAAGGTTCTTCTAGCCTACTTGGTACCACGAGAGATTACCCATACAAATATTTTGGAGAAAACCCCATTTCTATATAATGTGGCAGAATATGCTTTAAATCTTTGTAAGGAAAAGAATAGCCTGTGTACCTTAAAATATGCATTCTAAATCTAGATAGCCATTTTAACATATTTGAGAAACCAAAGTTAAAACTTATATTTCCTATTGAATTCTCTCTCTCTCTTTACATTCTCTCTGTGATTCCTGAAGTCCGGATCCTGCTGTTGGGACAGGTGAGAATATACTTGCTTGTATGTGTGTTAATGACAGCCCAAACTGTGGATGCACTTCTTTGATAAAAGTAAGTATTTAAGTAGTAAAGATTTAATTCTATGTCCTAGAGCTCTAAGAGGAGGTATAAGACACGAAAGGTATATGCTGTATATAGCTACATATCAAAGAGACAAAAAGAAACTAAAAGCGTGATCCTGTCCTCTCAATCTTTTCACGTAAATATTGTCATTTGAAACAACACTGAAATCTGTCCTTGATTACTCTGTACAATTCAACTTCAGCATGGCACAAAGCCCGAAGTACAGTAGTGCTGCCCACTTATATCTGCCCAGTCAACTGTTCACATAGTTTAAAGGTTACTTCATTCTCTTAACCACATTCCTTCCACATAGTTTTAGGTCTACCATGATATTAACACTGCAGTTAGGTTGTACTTGAAGCTCTAGGCTATCAGCAGAGAATATGCTGGGGAAAAGAAATAACTAGTTCTTGAACAATATATATGGAGAAAATGGAACACTTTGTGGATTTCAAACTGTAGCCAGTACAGTACCAAATACATTCCAACAAGCTCAGAGTCAATTTATTGTTAAAAAAAAATCACCATCTTAAATTGTTTTCATAAATGTAAACAAAATGTTGTCCTCAATGCAGCCAATTCACTCTATTAACAGAGAAATAAGACTTGCAATTGCAAACAACTTTTTACCCCAATTTATGCTGTTTTTGTATGCCTTCCAATAGACTGGGTACCAGAACATCAGCATGTAGAATGCTATAAATCCAGGGAATAGCTGCAGTTTTAACCATGGACTTTAATTCCAGGGTGAATTTATGTGGTCCCTAGCTAAATATATCCTTCTAAGTAAATTACTCATGCAACTGCCTGTAGGAAAGCTTTCTGCAGATAAAGAAACTGTTTCCAAATGCTACGTTTGACAGCACATACGGCACAAAGTTACATTCTTTTCTCACTGGCAAAAAAGACCCCCAAACTGAATAATCTAGAATGCATAAGTTCCTCTTCTCTCTGCAAAGACTGTCCAGAAGATAAGTTAATTCTGCCCAATTACTGCTCCTTGCAATACACTGTATTTGACAGTCTCCTCTGTTTATCTCCAAACCCTGTAAACAAAGTGATTTCTAAGATAATGTGAAGCACATTACCACATTCATTTCTACTTATCCATGCAGAAGACAGCAAAAACATATGCCTAGCCCTGCACCTTTAGTAGGATGTGTTACTCAGACACTCTTTCACTATCCTTTTTTCCCTCTTTTTTTTTTTTCTATGTTTTCTACTTCTTACCATTGGAGTTGTCCTGGTCCAAAGGATTATCTGGTTCCATTACTTCAAATAAAAGCATCCAACATGCAGTTCTCCATGCAGCAGAGGCATAAAAACACAGCAGTTGCCTAAGCTGATTCACCTGATTTATGAATTAGTGCTGCATCCATAAGAGGCTGTGTTTCTTCTTTTGTATTACATCTGGCTCCTTTTCCAACTAGATGGCTGGGTATTACAGCATGCAGGCCTTTTTCCAGCATCCTCTTAATGCATTATATTTAAAGTAGCAGCAACCTTTTTCTCCCATCCCCCAGACTAAGTTACAGCAGTAACTAGGCTGAGCTGGCAGAGAGCAGAGCTCATTCAGAACAGGACCTGCGAGCGTTCTCTGATTCGTGTTGCTGCATAAAGAGAATGATTGATACAATAAAAAGTAAGTGGGGTTTGACACAGTACAGTATGCACTGCAGAAAAAAAATCACACCCAAACCAGCAAAGGTCTTGAGGGTTTGGGGAATGCCTTGTTGAAGCCACCACTACCCCCACATACACAAACACAAATTATGTCCTGTTCCCCCCTCCTCCTTCCCCCCCCCCTACAATCTTTTATAACCCTGGATCTCCTCCAGCAATAGTCTGTTCCTTCACTCAGTTTATAATAAACTCTGCCATTCCCTTGTGTCCCTAGGGCTGTCTTGGAAAGGAAAGAGGCTGTTTGCAGAATGAATAGACCAGCCGGTGCCTAACAGGGAGGCAACCCAGTGACTCTGCACTGGGCAGCTGTAACTTGCTGCAGCAACAGCCTTCTGCTGGAGACCTTGTCCTACATTTACCTCCTTTGCCAAGCCAGGAGCTGCTGCTAAGTTGGCATTTTAAAAAGCCTTCTGCAAATGAGCTGGAGGGACAAGCACCAGCTTTGCTAGACTGATAGGGTAAATTATACCAGTGTCTGCAACTGCAGAAGCTCTCAACAGAGACAGTATTAGTATTAGAAGTCAGGCCACCTTCATTCTGCTACTGAGTCTGCCACTAACACCCTGAGACCTCACATAATTCATAAAACTCTCCTTTGTGCTTCAATCTTCTACGATACTGACATTGAAATATATCTTCTCACAGGAATACAGCTGAAACTCCCCTGCCTTACATGTTTTGGACTTCTTGGATAAATGCCAGCATGCCAGGGCTGAGGAGGCAGACCCTGTCATCCACGTGAGCAATAAAAACTTTATTGTCTCTGGAGACACGTCCAGAGAACAACAGAAAAATACACTAATGTGCAACTATAAACCAAGATGAGTCTCTGAAAGGTAAATTCATATTGCTGGTACAACAATCCTGAAACGATTCTCCAAATCCAGACTTTCAGGATCATTTTACTTTGAACCTACGATTCAAACTCCTTCTTTAACATTCCAGCTAAGGCACTGAAATGTATCTTGTTTTAAAAGAATGCTGTTGTCTAAATGTAATGCAAGGATCACTCTAAACATCTAGAACAGATTGAGTGCATTTTAGGTTCGTCACAGCTGATGACACAGGATTCTGAGGCAGACAGGGGTTTCTATTTTGGTGTGCCTGGGTAATGCTTCTGCCTTACTAGCTCACTCTTTAGAGAGTCATGTAACTAGTGCTTTGGAGCTGACTATTCGCGCCTGGTGCTACAAGCTGTGGGCGGACAAATGAATGGCTGGCTGAAGGGAGAAAAACATGCCATTCTGTATGGAGAACTTATCCTAGCAGGTTGGTATGACTCTACTGTAATTGCACCTTGCAAGAACACTTTAGCACTGTTCCTGAGGACTGTGTCATATTAATAGAAGAAAACCTAATTCCCATCTATTTGTTTTACGTATACCACGGTATCTAGCCTCTATTAAACAATGTTCCAAGATCTCTGCCTTGGTCTAAATTACAGTGCTGCAAACCCTATGTTCTCTCCCCTCGCACCCTACGCTCCCTATGTTCTTTACAACTGCACTACTTCTCCCACTCACTGACAAAACAAAAACCCTCCCTCTTTCCACCTTCCCCACAAAAACCACCTACTCTGTGACTACAGGAACATGGCACTCTGCCTGGCAACAGTCCTCCACCTGGTCTGGGTCATGTCTACAGTCTAGGAGTTCGTACAGAAAAAAAGTGTGTTAACTTTAAACTGATGCATATTGCATCCCTCCAGTCTGAATTAACAAAAGCTGACAACAGTGAGTATAAGGAGGCATTTAGAGCAGTTTTGAGGGCGAGGAGTCCTGAGCAGGTATCATCCGTCTATTCTGTATCTCAGGATGTAGAGATACACAACCATACACACAGAGAATGGCTCACTAAGCACCCTGCCTCAGTCACAGGGGACTGGAAACGCCTGGAGGATAACGTTTGTCAATGTAAAGGAACACACAGGTCTGTAATGAACGTGGGAATCAAGACAGATTATGTGAAGAGAAACTATTTGTATTCTTCCATGAAACAGATGCTGTGTATACATAATATACTATCTGCAGACAATTTAGTGCCAGAAAAGAATAAACACCTGTGAAATCCTCCCTTGTGGAGAGTCAGGAATAACCCAGGAATGCCGTGGAACAGCTCAGATCAGGAAATCAAGAGAGGAAAGTTAAAAATAATAGTTATTTAGACCTCAATGATTTTATGTGGCAACTGATTGGATTTTAATGTCACCTAAGTCATTTACTCATCTGTAGTTACAGACCCAGGAAAAAAAATGAATCCTTGATGTGCAAAATCAGGATGATGTCAATATTTTGGCTGGGACAGTATTCACAATTTCTAACAATTGAGCAAGTGTCATATGTTCTTTCTTTGAGCACAACTCATGCAGTTAGGAAAAGTAGTTCATGCAATGATTTTGAAAGGAAAGGGACAGTCAGAAGACCAGGGCTTTGATCACTAGGGATTTTAATTGCTCAGGCACTGAATGGAAAATTGCAGAAACGAAAAGGGAAATGATTTTCAGACAAATGGCCCAAATGGTCAGAGGCTATGCTAGACCAAATCCTAGGAAATGAGCCAAGCGCACTGAACTAATGAGTGTGGAGAAAGAAGTCTAGCTAGCATATTCTTTGGAATACCTATGAGGTTAAACAGAACACAAAATTTAGAGTTTTGGAAAGCTGAGTCTTCAAGGAAGGAATTCTGAAATGGTTGGAAGGAAGTGGAAATTAAACATACTGTTTGAGTCTAATCAGAGCATCTCTGCATTCCCCTAGATGGCTAGTTTTGAGACAAAAGAAAAAAGAAACTTGTATCTAATTGCTTCATGTCTGCATGATATTCTTTGCAACATCTTTTATATACCAGTTGTGCTCTACATGTAAGACTTTACCTTGGAGGAACTGCTACCTACTACTTCTTAACTCCTATTTCTTTTCATAGAAGGTGGGGGAATTATAGCTCACATTGGCCTTTATTTCACTCTGTAATATGAAACTTCAAACAAAAAAGATGGTGCTTGCTTTTGCTTTGCTGTAAAACTTTGGGCAAATCATTTCATCTCTTATATCAGCTACAAGGATTGGCATTGAACTTGTTTGTTATTCTTTATCATAAAGTAATTTAATGTTTCCAGATTAAGCAATATAGTCTGAGTTTGAAGTAGTATAAATGTGGCAAAATAACTGGTCTTGGATTTATTTCCAGAGAAAGGATTTGTTTCATAGGTCTCCTTGGACCAGGTTTTGCTACTTTATGTATAGTGGCAATGAATCATGGTCAACAGAGACTATGAAAAGTCTGCTTTCTTTTCTACCAGGTGTTTTAAAGACCCGTAGGAAAAAAAGGAGGTAGAAATACTTGTATGTATAAACAAGCACAGACATTTTGAAAAGACTATTCCATTCTTCAAAATAATATTCAACCAGAAGAAAGAGTTGGTATAATTTTTAGTGTTGTTCCTGGTAACACATCATTTTGTTATCCTAAGTCCTGTCTCTAACACCCTAAGAACACCACCAAAGTACATCACAGGCATTAATTAGGCCTTGCTCACACCAAGCAAATATTAGCATTTCCCCATTGTAACGAGATATAGAAGCACAGAGCGGGGAGACACTTTTGCAGTCACGACTATGTGAGAAGATCAAGTTGGAAAGATCTCTGTTATTTAATATAAGAAAACATTTTAGGCTGCTTATCTAGAGAAATGAGTGAGAAGAGACTTGCTTTTCCCCTTGAGAAACAGAAGAGTGGTACATTATCTTGCCTGCTGTTCGAGGCAGTCGTTGTTAACTAGTGTAAAAGACCAGCATGATGCCACAGCTGCCCGCCACCACACAGTCCTCCTTTGAAACATAAATTCATATGTAGGAGGGAGCAATGAATGTCTGCAAGTTGAAAAGCCAGTGAGGCACAGACCTACTTAACAAAACAGTTTGCCAAGGTTACTGGGGGTGTTGTCAAAGCCTCCTCTTTTGTGAGGGATGAATAACAATTCATACTAAGTAACCAGCTTCACAGTTTCTTTGACTTTACCTGGCAAGTTTTCAAAGTCACTGCTCATGGCTGGGTCTGTTTCCCATTGAGACACAGCTTATCTTGCCCTGGACAGCAAGCGCAGGGATCATCCCACTCCAAAAGTTCATGCCAATGCCCCATTGTGCTGTTTTTCTGCTTGAACTGAACTACGTCTATCACAAATGTGCTTGAATATGACACAAGCACAAAACTGAGAAATGACACATCCTTGGTTACTTTATATTGGCAAGAGGAATCCCTCTGCCTTGGCAGAAACTGAGAGCAATTTCACCATTTAATAAATTCAACTGTAACTGGGATCTTCAGGAAGCCCCAGTTAGTAAGATTCTATTCGTGTGAACACTCCTGCCAGCAAGCACAAGTTAAGAGAAGACTATAACCTATTTTAAGCTTAGTACTCGGAGACTTTCAAAAGGGTGCTCTGTCTGCTGAGATGTGCAGTGCCACATGCAAGCCTCTGTTCTCAGCTCTGTCCCCATTCACAATATGTATCACACAACCTGCAGCAACAGGGCAGACAACCTCTAAGGACCCTTCATCTAGGGAGATGAAAATTTACACTATTAAATCAGCAGACTTTTCATTTTCTGAAGAAGATGCTGCTCTAATCACACATCTAAGGTGGCAGCTTTTCATCCAGAACTCAGCAAAGCCCCACCACACACAAAAAGAATGTGCAAAAAAAACCCCCACAACTGTGTAAGAATGAAACGGAGCATGAGAAGCTGTAACATCTGTGTTGGCCAAAGAGACTATGTGAAAGACATTCCCTGGGATAGCTGTGCAAGGATTGGCATCTGTCACAACTTTCCCTTCAGTGCTCTCTGGCTTGTGAACCATTAGGAGTTTTGGTTTATAAGAACATTCTCTGGTATAAGAGCAGTTCAGTATCTGGTATGTGCCCAAAACATGTAACTTATTAAACCACCTTTTACTTCAGAAACTTTTACATAGACCAGTTTCTGTTTCTGAACAGGTTGAGACTTCTATCTCTAGTCCAATCTCTACACACAAACTATTCAATCTTTTAATCTTTACCAAATGACATTCTAAAGAATAAACAAATTAAAATGCTTCAGAGTTACAGGTTCTGTGGTAATCATGATTAGAAAATACAACTGTGACTATGAAGGGGCAGATCATTCAATATTCTACCATGACAAATGCCAACCATCAATTTCATGTAGTCAATATCTTTAAGACACAAAACAATTACGATACTATCAGGACATTCTTGCAAGGTAACTAGAATATAACGTTACCTCTTGCTACTGTACACTTCAAACTGAGGAAAATGTCTTTGAACTTCTTGAGTAAAATCCTACTGGCAGTTTAATGGAAGAAAATAAAACTAAACTGACTCCTGGGCAAGGAAACAACAAAAGGTCTGCAACACGTAGAGTTCTGTGCACAATTTACTGAGCTGTCTGTTGAGATTCCACCCTAGCTGACTTTACAGATTCCTAACTATGTTTCTGCAGTTGTCTCCTAGAAACAGGAACAAGAAGCATTTGCTGTTTTCTCAGCTCTTTTGAAAAACTCTGCAACAGCTTTCTTCACATTCAGGATGCACATTGTGTGTATTTAAGGATACACACCAGTGTATATTTCCTTAATCAATAGACAGCCTTAAAGAATGGCTTGTTCTTTGATACCACGTTGTGCAACTACAATACAATAGCAACCATCCTAATGATGTATTATTAATAAAATCTTGGACAAAAAGTGACAATGGAAAGTGCAATTCACAGAAATACTCATACAAACATTACAAACCCAGAATCTTGAGGGTATCCAAACATTGGACTAATAGTCTCTGAAAAGCAGACTAGACATTGAGAAATTACACATACTTCCTTCTTGCATCAAGCTAAATTCTTAATGAATGTGGCTTCTGAAGGATATCTTACTGAACAGCAAAATGGGGAAACTCAAGTGCAATTTCTTGAAACATGGACAGAAATTCCGTCTGACATTTCTGTGAAGGTTAAAATAATACACTATCCAAATAAACTAATGTATCCTTAATAACATCTGCAACAAAAATAGCTCTGGTGGAGCATTTATAAATCTCTCTTTGTATACTGAAAATGATCTTTTCTTTCCTCTTCTAGATACAGGCTATTCTGCCACTACTTCTGCACGTGGCTGATTGGACATGATGGGACCAAGACCGTTATTTGTCTCTCCAGCCTGGATGAGGGCACCTGGGGCTTTTAGAAGATTCTTCTACACTTGTAAAATTCTACAAAAAAAATAAGAAAGGTTACAAGAACCAAATACAAGGTTCAGATGCGTCTGAAATTCATTTCTGTGATTCCAAAACAGATGGAAGCAAGGTCTAACATTTTGTCTGGAAATGGACTTTCCAGATTAAAACTCGTGTCATAGTCATTATAAATGAGAAAGAAAAATGATACTCAGATCTCTTCCTCTGAAATAGGGGTTTCCACAAATCAGCAGATTATTCCCATACATCCATAGTTACAACATAGAAATACTGTACCAAAACATGTATTTCTTCCATTTGCAAGTTCTCTACAGAAAGTACATGCAGCTTAGAACGAAGAAAACATTCCAGACAATGTTTCGGCACATGAACAAAGTCACTGCATTGAGAAAGAGGCATATGCTGAATCCTCAAAGGCTGTCAGTCTGCTTGCTTTAAGCTTGCTCATTCTTTTCTTTCCTTCATTTATTGTTTCCTGTCTTTTCCTCCTTCTCTTCTTTTTTTTTTTTGTTTAGAGATTCAGACAATTGTCCTTTTGGATCAAGCAGCCTCTTCATTTTAATAGCTTTTTTTAGTCTAAATTACTCCATATGGTCTCTTCCTTTATGTGACATTCACACAGCAAAAAGTAAAGATTCTGAACTAACTTTTGTTTGTTGCTGTCACTCGAAAGAGTGAAACAAGATAAATGATGTCTTATTCTTTCTTCATGTTTCTAATCTGTTTCTTATAGAAAAAGGCTCATCATGTCTCTTTCTGGAATATTACTGTCATTCTTCCTTTTTGTTGTCCAGTAACTTCTGATTTCACACTCGCTTTTTCAATATTCTTTCTTGCTTTAGGCAGAATAGAAGTATGAGAATACAGTCTCTGTTTCTACTCAATTAGTTTTGCCTGAGCCAAGGCTTCAGAAGTACATCTAACTAGCTGACATAGATAAACCATTTTTTGACCCAAGGTTTCCATAGAATTGTTGAGATATTGGTGCAACTATGAATTACATACAACAAATCTTATTTCAGACTTGGCTAGGAAATGAGAAACTTCATGGAAATCAACAGGAAGGAAGGGATAAGGTGAAAAGACCTTTCAAACTGTGGCAGGAGACTGCAAGGTTCCAACCCGCTGTTCTTTACTCTGCTGAATAAAATTCCTGAATAATCATAGAATCATTTTGGTGGGAAAAGACCTTTAAGATGGAGTCCAACTATTCACCTCACACTGCCAAGATCACCACTAACCCATGGCCCTCAGCACCTCAGTTGCCTCTACCAAGTACAGGTCACTCTCAGCTACCTCCTGTCCCTCAAACTCCTGGTTATTTTGATCTGTAAGACTGCTAACAGGACTACCTTCTAACTAAACAGCTGTCACTTAAACCAGTGGATTATAACACGATGTAGAAAATTCAGAATTCCCTTAATGAAACTGTATTCTGCAGGGGGTTGGACTAGATGATCTCTGGAGGTCCCTTCCAACCCTACCATTCTATGATTCTATATGGATTTTAGCCCACCCTAAAACTCAGAGATGCAACACTCCTGCAATTCTTGAAGAATGTGAACATTTGTACCCTTTGCTTTGCTTGTTGCTCACTTCAACTTTATTTTTCTCATTAGATTTAAGTTGTATTCACCTTTATTTATTAATTTGCTTTTCTGTGGCTTCCTTTTGGTTTTTTTTTTCCCCCATATGGTTCCTGGTTAACTGCAGAAGCTTCTCTTGTTGTTTTGACAACTGCATTTTGTTTCAGTGATAATAGAGTTTATCATCCCCATCTGGGGTTTCATTTTCAGAATTGCCTCATTTTCTTAAAAGAAGTCTCCATTCAACTGATTCCAGTTCATTGCCTCTGTTCATTTTCCCATAACCTTATGTAAAGTCTCCCTCTCCAAATTGACCTTATGAGAACATGCAAGCAGGCAGGTAATTTAGACCTACGCAAATGCCAGTACATGAGTTGTAAGGACACACTTAAGCAATACCACAGATGGGTAGGAGAGGCCTACACAAGTTGGTGACTGGCACATCCCTGTATCACCCAGAGAGTCCAGGCTGCATGGCAGGGAGTGGAAATAGAGCTACAGTTTTTTCTTCTCTGGTGTATCACTGCCTGCATGTCTGTTCTGCTGGTAACAAGCATAACCTACCCACTGGGGAGAGCTGAGCCCATGGAGTGGCCATATCCATATATATATGCTTATACACACATACCTAGCGATCTTATAAGTCATTAGAGACACTGAAAACACAGATTGCTTTACATTTCAGCCAAAAACCTAACTGCAATGTGCAGTTACATATGTAAACCTCCCAGTCACTATCTCACAGTCCATTTGAAACATAAAGAACATAAGGAAAATACTGTGGATTGTATGGCATGGTCTAAACAATGTGGTTTTCATTTACAAACAAGAAACGTTTTATCTAAACTTTCAGTGCTTATTTATTGTTTTATTTCCCCCTCTCAATTGTTTGTTCCCAAACTTGCATGCAGGAGAAGGTGCCTGTGGCTTCTGCAACTTTGGCTTTTGCTACTATTACCAACAGGATCTTCTGTCAGCGAACAGTTCACAGACCACACAGGTTAGGAAACACTGCTCCAGGTGGCTCAGCTTTAAGGAAATACCTATTACATCTGTGCATGTTTTCAAGCATATTCAAAACCAACCCCCTTCCAATCGGCTTTTCTGGTCTGTTTCCATGATCACAGGGGCCCTTGACTACTGCCTGTGCTGTAACTGGGGAGGGATCTAACTGGAATTGTCAAGTCTGACTTGCTGCAGTATGTAAGTGCATTGATGACCCTATCGAGTGCTCAGCATCGTCCACAGACATATTATCTTCAGACCCTCCACTCTTCTTCTCCAGATTTGTTAGTGAAAGTGAAATTATTAGAATGCTTGGAGTAACTTACAGTAAATTTTTTTCCAGCCTACTTTTATCTGATTTAGCAGTGTCCTGGTTTGCCTTCTTATTCTGACTAGGAGATACAACAAATTTCTATTATCAGTTCCCATCACTTGATAGAATAATTTTAGCGTCAGATGAAACTAGCTTTGCTTGATTCTAGGAAATGCCCTTCAGTCTGTACAGGCTGTGATATCATTTATCAGGCTTTTCTGCTGCAGGTCTCTACCATCATCAAACAAAATCTTCCCGGTGCCTGATTCTTTAGCTGCAATGGGCATGTCGGTGAAAAGAGCCTCTCACAGAACTCTATAAAGTGCACCTCAGACACTGGAGCCAGGGCTTCACTCTTTGAACTCCCATATGAAGCAACCATTTAATTTCCCTCTCTTCATCAATTCTTCATTCTCTCCTGAAGTCTTGGCAACATTTTGTTCTTGTTCAACATTCATCATTAGTTTCTTTTTTTCCTCTCACTTCCTTTTATATTCCTGTCCCTCCCCATCTGCTAATTTAAAAGGAAATTGCATGGTATTCAGCATTATCAGCAATCTGTTTACTCTGCTCTTGTTCAAATGAAGACCATTTCTCACACACTGAGCTGCTCTGTCTCACCCCCATACACACTATTATTATCCTCAAACCCCATATTTTCTTTTGCCTGCCACCTAGAGAGCCAACTCCTCTGTCAGAGGTACAGAGCTTCTAAAAATTTTATCTCAATTAAGACATGAAAACTGAGATCTAAAGGGAAGAGAGATGTCCAGATTTAGGCCTTCTCTCACTCCCAAGTAGTCATGTAACATTCGGTATGCTGGGAGACATGAAAGAGGAGGTCCTGACACCATTCTGGCTATCAGAGGAGCAGCATTCAAAACCACAGATGACACTTCCAACCAGGAAAGACCACCTCTGTGCAGAACTGGCTTGCTCTTCAGAAATGGGGAGGGTAAGGTGGGAGGAAAAGTCTCTCACCTCAACCAGATCAGTACAGCCATTCTAAGCAGTAACTCCTTGAAGCACACGAAATAATTACTGTTCCACACTGCTGTTTTTGCCAAGATTGACTTGCTCAATATTAGGCAGCTTGTGATTTCATTAGCACTGATTTTGACCTCATGCTCCAACTCTTTAAGATACAAGATTAGTAATACACAGTCTCCTTTGATCCCTATCGGAGTGGCTAATGCTAGTAGTCAATGCTGAAACAGTTCTTGATAGCAACAAAGTTTTGCGTACTCAGGCACAATAAGCATGACTGGTATTCAAGGCTTTTAAAAGCCAGTGAGAAACAACTAATAGGAGAGGCCTGATTAAATCTGCAAATGACAGAATTTTCCCCTTGTGGTCTACTGAAATATTTTAGAGAGACTTTATCTTTTACAAAGGAAGATTTTGATGATTTTTCAAATTCATCATTAACTTGTCTCTAAACAGAGGAGCTCAGAATAAATTATATCACTGAGATTATACCTCATCAAATATTACAGTTGGTATTTCAGGCAGATGTTATGAACATACACAGGTTGCTTCTGAACAGAGACTTTCCATCCTGTCTGTAGTCTCAAGCTGACCCATGTTTAGCAGGATATTCAAGCACATATGTCATTTTCAGTAGGTAAGCAAACAAACTTGCTTCAAAGTTGAAGAATTTTACTTAACTGATGCTTTCATAAATGCAAGTCTTGTCAAAGTCAGTGAAAGCTACACAAGTGGCAAAACGGCAAAGAACAACTTCTCTGGTGTTAATTAGATAAAAAAAAAGATTCATGTATGTGTATTTAGCACTTGGAAATAAAATGTAAAAGACCAGCTTTTGTATGAGTTTGTTACTATTAATAAAAACCTTGATGTGATGGATTCTTGTCTGACAGAAAGTAGATCAGAATAATTTTACTGCATATTGGAGCTTGACTTCTTACCAGCTGCGTGAGGATATCATGCTGTTGTATTGTATGTTGCTTAGCAATGCAATGTGAGAAGCAGCACCACAGTCCTTGACAGCACCATTGTCCATTGAAATGCTTGTGAAATATTACCTGGGTTATATAAAGATAGCACACAATTATGGAAAAAAAGCATAAAGTTTCAAAATAGGATAAAGAGAAAGAAGGCTGTAAAGAAAAGGCATTGCTATTCCAATGGCAGAAAGGTCTCCCTGGATGATCTTTCACTATCTCAATACACACAGCATAAATTAAATATGGAAAAAAAATCATATCTGTAAAATCTCATTACAGCTATGCTTACAAATGATATACTGCATTGTACTCTCCAACAGCTGAATAGCTCTGAGTCTACGTATGTGCCAATGCCTCTACATTCCTTCTATAGAAAGAAGACCTATTGTTTATTGTTCTGATGTTTTGCTTTGGAGGAAAAGTTCTGTGCTCTGATGTACTGATTACTCAGGTTGAGCCGAATACAGATAAAAGGAGGAGCACTAAGCAAAGATGGATTTGTTCTACAAGCAGATTACATGATAGAGCCTCTTAGGAGGTTAACAAATGTGAATAGTCATCTTTTGTGGCTTCACAGTATACCAGAGGTTACAGACACGCTCTCCTGTATTCACTGCACTTGCTTTTTCTCTAGTGCCTTTTGCATAAAGAAGTGTCAATCTGCATTGCTTGATTGGTTTTGATAGGTTCGGTATAACAGCCTCTGCCAAGATTTGCCTTCATCCATATCCTGTAACGTTTCTTTGGCCCATTTTCCAGCCATTCACCATATTTTAACAAGGCAGAGACAACAGCCTGGGTAATCTGTTTTCTGACCTTCATAGCAGATGCCAAGACCTATTTATTGACGCATACAAGAGTACTCTCAGTCTTCAGCATTTCCAATGACACTCTGTCCTGCATACTTTGTTCTATGTTCACCTTCAGGAACCTGAAGGAGAAGCTAGCAATGTAAAGAGAAAATACATACCATTAAATCTGTACATCACCATCAGACTGAATCTAAACACCACACACCGTTGTTCATAAAAACTACCATTGGATTCCCTACACTCAAAGTTTTACTGACTCTTGTAATTTGAGGGAAGCACCAGGCTCATATTTTTACTTTATCATGTGGACCTAACCTCAGATGATGGACCATAAAGACACAGGAGCATACCTGCATCTTCGTAAAAAAAAGACTGACTAGACATGACAGATTCTAGGGGCCTTTCCAAGGAACAATTCAATATTCCCTTTTACAGTATTTGGCAGCAATATACCACAGAGTTTACTCAGCTTGAATTAACTAATGGACTTGAGTATTCTCTTTAACAAAGACAAAAGACGTTGAGTTACACATACTGCAGGGTTAGAGAATGCTTTGGGCAAATCTCATAAACTGATTTACCACAGCATCTGTGCTGGCTTGTCTCTAAATTCACAGGCAGTGATTCCTCATATTTGAAAATGGGCATTCCTAGATTTTGTTTAGATCGTTTATTTGTTGTTGGTATATGTATGAACAATAAACATGGGAAGTTATTTGCCATCATTAAAAAGGCAAAGACAGACAAAATAAAAGATGTTGTGCTGTTGAAAGAAATCATACAACAAAAACAAAAGTTTCAGGTGGGCCATACCCTTCTAACATGCCACCAAAACCCACTGCACAAGCACATGGAATACATATCATACTCAAATCCTTCCCACAGAGCAGAACCTCATTTAGGTACAGGAATACCCATGGTGAGATTTACGCTGTAGAAAACCTCACTCATCTTCAGCCAAGAGGAATCTGGTTTTGATCTCAAGGAGGATGCATTTGATATATAATAGCCAGCCTCCTAAACCAACATTGAGTTGTTTAAGCAGGAAAGGCACTTAACTGAAAGTAATTGTGTTTTCCCCATATGACAAATGAAGTGTTTGTTGTGGAGACCTTCCTGAGCATACAGCTACTAGCTAAACTGTGCAGACTATATGCAGCACTAAGAACATGAATCTCCCATCATGATGCAAGAGTGCCAGGGAGACTGCACTGGAGAAAGGCCCCTGGAAAAAGCTATTCCCCTGTATCTCTAGAAGGCAGTATTTTCTGTCTGGAAAAGAACATGAGGAAGTTTAAGCAGGTCAAAACAAATAACTGAGCAGCATCCTCAAAATCATACCTGCTATCTGAAAAGAATACATTTCATACTTTAGAAGAGTGAATGTTACACAGTGTATGGGTCATCTTTCTTCACTGGCATCAGAAATAGAATGTTTTCATGGCAAGCCTTCCTTTGCCCTTTGAATCATTTCATATTTCTGTGAGTTCCTTAATTTGATTCCCTTAACTTAGTTTTTTAAGCTTCTGCCACATATTCTTGGTGTTTCAGCCTTGGCTTCCTTTCATCCGATCTGAAATGAAGATCTATTCTGTGGTCTCTGTGCCTCTAATGGATTTTCTGGTTAAACATAAGTGAATGTATAATTCAGCCAGAAGGTTTTTTGTAAAAGTGCAGTCTTAGAATAGATTAAAAGCAGTTTGCTTTTACTAATGCAAGTCCCTTTTTGGATCTAGTGCTTCAGAGAAGTTCAGCAGAGACACACTTCTTCCTGTATTGCTTACTTTCATCCTGAGGAGAGTCTTTTCAAATTCAATAACATTCAAGGCTTTTTATTTTATTTTTAACAATTTGCAGTTCAGAACTGGAGAAGCTGGCTGGCATGACACAACAGTGCTCTGTCTTGTTCTCTCTATAAATAATTTTAGCAAGGAGAGTAACATCTCTATTATCATAATCAATTGCTCAGAATAACTTTCAAAGTCTCCCCTTACGTTTTTCACCTTCCCGAGCACACCGAGTTCTGGAAGCACACGGAAGTGGGAAACGGTTACAGTTAAAGGGTGAAGAGCAAGACCATTCCTGGCTTCCTCACAGCTGAGCCTTTCAGTATCAATTAGCATCATTTACTCAACTTGTCAGTTCAAGGCCACAAAACCATCTGATACTCATCCTTGTATTTCCCTCTGACTAAGCTAAACCTTTGGACTAATTCCCTTTAGTCAGAAGACGAAAAACACACCTGAACAACAGATGGTGAATGCATCTGCCTCCAATGTAGAAGTTCAGAAGTGACCAACATTAGGTCAGACTTCTTAGCATTTGCAGACCAACACTCACCAAAAGACCTTTCCTCTCATACTGCATTTCCTAAGGGAATGACTACAGAGCTACACACAGGGAGATTTATGCAGATTGATTCAGCTGATAGCATTTTACATTTGTATTTCAAAAACTGTACAGATGCAGAAAAAGGCAGTGAGTCTCCAGGATGGCTGCAGGGAGTCTCCAGGATGGCTGCAGGCTCCTTAACTCTTCATTTAATTTCTAGTTAAAAAGTCAGGGAACAAAGATTTCACCAGGACAGTCAGAATAAAAAGCTTTTTACAGCCCTTGAGTGTAACCAAGTTCAGTTCCACACAGTTCAACAGTACACTGAAGCTAATACTCAAATTCCAGGCTCCACTTGGGCTGGGGCCTATTAGCATGTATCATGATGATTTACCTTGTTGTTTGAAAGACTAGCATGAGGGTTATATTTACTTCAGGGTTTTCTGACAGTTACCTAATGAAAAAAATCTCAGCCACTACTAATTTGAATAGAATTCTTACAAATAAAGACATTTTTCCTACTGTACTGTGGAGACAGCTCCTCAAAGGAACCATTTTCAGTAACTTGATGATGGGATTAATTTGTGTCNCTTACAAATAAAGACATTTTTCCTGCTGTACTGTAGAGACACTCAGCTCCTCAAAGGATGGGATTAATTTGTGTCTTTGAGAGAGAAAGTAGAACTAAGCCAGCTTCAGTGAAACAGGGACAGCAGAGCCATTGCAGTGGTAGATCAGCAGTGAAGGAGGTAATCCAGTCTTTCTTCAGAGAAGAGAATGAGGATGTCAATGCTCCTTTCACCAACCATATCAAAACATACGTGCTTGGGTTGACTTGCAGCCCATGCCTGGCATGCAGTTACCTGTCTACCACATAACCCAAAGGCTAAAGCAAACCTGGAGCGAAGGGATGAAAGAATAGCACCCTCTCATGGTCCAAAGGCTCCTTCCCTGCCTAGGAGGAAGACTCATCGTCTTTAAGGCACAGTTTACCAACAAGAAGTACTGTTAAATGGCAACAAAGCACCTAAACATATGCCATGGAGACAGAACAAAGAAAACAGCTTTTCCTAAAAGACCCCGTGTGCAGCAATGATGTGAACACCCGTGACTCCCTCGGCCTGGGATTTGGGGTGATGAATACCGATGCATTCAGGATTTTTAAGCTGGGGTTATTTGAAGAAACCAGTTTCAGCACCAATGGCTCGATGGAGGATTTTAGTCCTACCCTTTTGTTTCCATATAGAAAAGCCTTAAACTCCCTCTTGTGGGTAATTTGAGAACATCCGTTTTGTAACAGAAAGACCACAGCAGAGTTTACAAGAGTTTAAAGGGTTCTGTGGTCCCCTGTGGTGGTTTAGCCCTAACTGAGCGATAACCAAGCCACCCAGTTACTCACCCCTCCCCAACTCGGCAGCATGGGGAGGAGAATCAAGACAGAGTTCTAAAACTTTGTGGTTCGAGATAAGGACAGTTTAATAGAACTCCACCAAGAGCAGTTACAGTGATGGCCAAAGGACAAAGAAAAACGAGCAATGCCCAGTGTCACCGCTCCCCGCGGCTATATTCTTATGACTCTCCACGTAGAAAAAGGAGAACACATACTCTAAAGGGAACCCAACAACTGCTACACAAAAAGAACTACGGAAGCTTCTTAGAAACTTCACGCTACTCTATTTCACTAGTTCCAAATGTAGTTGACACTGTCATTTGTTGTTGAAGATTTTAAGCAAATTGCTGTCAGAAACATGGAAATGTTCTTCACTGTCTTAACTCCCAAGACAGATGAAGAGAGGCTAAGAATGAAACTGAAGTAAAAATACACAGGATAGGGTTGAAACACACAGAGAGTGGCATTTGAAGTATTATCTCAAGAGCCTCTGCCCTATATCCATAGCCCCAGTAACCACAACCTAAACTCAGGCATATGTACTGCTAAATGACAATTGTGATTCACCACAGCCTGATTCTCACAACACCAGTGCAGCTTTGAGCATGTATGTTTACGTTATGAAAATAAATGAAACAACACATCTACATAATATTTTACGTCCACAATTCTCAAAGCACTTTACTAAGTCAAAGGAACCCTACAGATCCACAGAGGTTACAACTGTTTGCTTGCACTTACAAGACCAGGCAAGTGCACTGGATCTCGTGCTTTGTTGTTAAGCTCACATCATCTAATGAAGGTTCAGCCCAGTTGTTTTGAGTACAACATACTAAACATTTTATAAGACGGCAGAGATGGATACAGAAGATGCAAAGGCAACACAGAATTTACCACTGAAGAAATGTTCCCATTCAATGCTTGGATATGAGAATAAACTTGAGAAAATAAAAAGAACATTTGAGTCATTTCTTAAAATGAAGCTTTATGGAACCATAAGGTATCAAGGCCATGGTAGTCAACATGCTATCCCAGTACAGCTATATCCCTCTCTTGCATAAATTTTTAACAGGAGTCAACTGTTTGTCCTTGAGTTGTTTTTTTTTTTAACAACTGAGTAGTCATTTCAGCTGTGGGCAAAGGGCACTATAAACACATGTCTACAAATTCTGCACTGTGAACAAATAAAATAAGAAGACATCCAAATCCTTCTAGATTGGATCCCATTCATAAATCAAATGTAGACTTCATCCTCTCAAGTTATTTAATATAATGTGGAATGGTAATTAAGTTGAGTGTTTCCTCTTGGCAGATCTAGATTTTGCAGCTTCCTTACCTTGTTGAAGAGTTTCAAGGTTATGCCCTGACCTTCTGTTCAACTGCATTCACATTGTAAATCCTTCTGCAAATAACTGTGCATCTCCATGGCACTTACATTCTCTCTCATATGAATATTCTACTTCTAAAATCATTTATTTGCCCTTTTATTCATGTGACATTATGATTGTCTTGGCTTCCTTTTGTTGATAAACTTTCCCCCTCCCTAAATGATCAACAGGTTGTCACACAGAAGGGAATGAATGTATTTAAAAGGTACTATTCTTTCTCTTCCATCAGAGACAGAAGCTATTAAGAAAAAGTTCCAGGCTTGCATCATAAAACATTAGAACAAGGCAATGTTAGATCTTAATGGCGGCTTCAGAATTGCTCAGACCAATGCAAACCATGGACTTCTAATATCTCCCTATCTCTGTTCAGTCTGAATCACAGCAGTCAGTCTTTATTAAAAATGGTAAAAATGTGCTAAATACATCTGCCTAGTCACATGGGAGTAAGAAATTCTTCCTGAGAAAATAACGATGTGACCTCTCGGGATACACAACACACTTTGCTTTCAGGTCTGATGATTACATTAAAGCTGCTCTTGGCAACTAATAATACACGCAAAATACACTGTCAGGTACAAGACAGACAGCTGATGAGTTCCAACTAGTAGAAATACGACATGAGCAGCCAAGGAATGACCTGCCTTTCTTTCATAAAGCCTCTGGCAGTAGGTGCGTTGGTCCCTGTGGAGGTTAAGCACATGCAAAAGCACTTTCCTCCGCCTCTTGTTCTTTGCAAGATTCACTTTAGTAATTAGTATGGCACAGTCCTCCACACTGTGGTTTAACCTGACAGGAGGTACAGAAGTCTCAAGTTATGTTTGAAAGTTTTTCCTAATAAATCAAGTCATTTTCAGATGTTACTGTAAAACATGAGCAACATATAGATCTCAAGACACAGTTAAACGAGGTTAAGCTCAACAGATCACGAGCTCTTCCTGGTTTGTGCAATAATTACAATACTGATTTCACCTAAGTCTTTGAAGTTGCTGAGTTCCTTCTATGGTATTTCTCTTCACACGTTCCAGGACACAGAGACTGGGCAGTTTTCCCCTTCTTATTATCTAAAAAAGGTATGGCTGTACTAGTTAGAGATGTCCCCTCTTCTTAAAACTCAAATTATTGTAAGCACATACTTAAACTACACTAGAACTTCAATACAGGTTGAAAGGTCTATGTCAGTAGCTAGTTATTTCTGCAATTTTTCTTTTACTTGCAAGCAATACAACAATTTATCACTTCCAAAAATTCATAATGGCCACCAAAAGCAACAGAAACTGGAAGAAATGTCCATAACAAGTTATATTTAGAAATCAATAATGAAGTCCAGAGATTTGAGGATTTTATGCATAGGGCAAATTCTTTGCTCTTAAGAACCAAAATCTTTTTTGCTAAAGAGTTGTAATATTATACAGAACATTTGGCTTGAAACTGACTGAAAAGCTGTGTTTACAGTTTGGTATTAAAGGACAATTAGTGACTGAAGAAAATGATGAGTAAGACAGTGCCTGATATCAAATGCTGCTTGTCAAACGTGACATTTTTATGTCTATATTTATATGAATCTCAAGGAGATGGAGTTTGCTGAAAGCAAATCCCAGCCATTAAAGCAGAATAGAATTTGCTGGAAAAGTTGGTCTGCCTCTGTGTAACTGGGCTGTGTTTCTCATTAGCAGTAATGCCTTTCACACCTACCCTACGGAAATGATTTTCCTCCTTCAAGTCTTTCTGACTTCTCCATTGTCATAAAGTCTTCCAAGGGATTTTATTTTGTTATTGGTTTTCAGAGTTAGTTACTTTTGGCACTCCGTGACAAAACCTGAGACTGAACAAGTTCACTAATGTGATCCCACAGTGTCCTGTACCCTGAAACATCAACCTACTTCACATCATGTAAGGTGTATGTGTTCTACCGCTTTGGAAGCACCTGCTTACCGTATGCAGTGGTATAAAGAAATGCTGGTGTTTTGGCCATAGGAAATATACATAAACTCATGGTGACAGGTCCAATTTGTACAGCAAATAAAAAGCTGAAGCAGCTGTCCTGTCTGGCCAACAAACACTCTTTGAGATTGCTGACTGTTGGAAGCTGCCTACTGACGTCTGCCTAGCACTGAAGCCCTATCGGGTAAAGTTTGTCTTCTGGCTTCTATCTGTGAGGGGAAAATGAGTTAATGTGTCATTTGTACTTAAGCTAAGTAACAGTTTGAGCCATTTTGGCTACAGATAGATGCAGAGGTAATAAAAGGATGACAAATATGCAGCAAATGTGCTGACAATAGGAGGCCTCTCTGACCGTACCTACATCCCAGTGTGTTAAAAGATGCCTGGCAACAGGGTGATGAAAGGAATCCTGGCTGGAAAAAACTTTGTGCAAGAATTGTTCTGAGTACTGTATACAACTGAGCCTCCTCTGAATTTTCAGCACAGCACTAAAGCAGCTGGCTGAGTAGTGCTGGCACAGAGGCAGCTGTTAAAGCAAGAAATGAGACTGAAGTTTCATATAAACAACAGCTTAGGTGAAAATCTGAGGTCCTCCTTCCTTATCAACAGATCTTTTCATGGATAATTAAGCCCCCAGAGAAGTGTGTCACTCTTGAGCAAAAAAAATGGACCTGTTCAGATTTTGGACTCTGTCAACCCTGAAAAATATCACTGGAGTACAGAGGAGGAAAGCAGCTCCTGCTAGGATACACTGCTGCATTACACATTTCCAGCTATGAGAGAACTGCCTTGGCCTGTTGCCAAGCTTTGCCACATTACAGAGAGAAAGCAAAAGGACACAGAATAAAACTGGGAGAAGGAAGTAATGAGATAATTAATACCAAAGGGCAAGATGACTCCTCCTCATCCCTCCACTCTATCCTCTTGTTCTCCGAGACTGGATTGTATGACATAATTCAGAGTGTCTCAAGTAAACTGCTGAATGTCTTTCCCTTTTTTTTTTTAACGTTAATTTTTAATGAAAGAATTTTGCCAATGACAACCAGGCAAATGTGGCTCAGAATTGGTGAAAGGGACATTTTTCTGCCATAGGTTTTTGTTGTGGCAGCATGGATTAGTGAGACCAATCAGGCCATAGAATGGGAACACGGGGGGAAAAATAAATTTCCAGATGAAACATTTTGGGTTTTTTTCACCAAAATTCTTGAGGTTTACAGACTCTGTTTAAGTCCATTTTAAAAATTCTTACAAAAATTAAGAAAACAAATGTTCAATTTGGTATCAGACAACAAAAACAACCAATATGTGTTTCCTTCCATTCACCTTTTGGTTCTTCAGTGAAAAACAGAAGTTGGTGCTTTTTTGAACATTTTTTACTTTGAGCACATATTCAATTATTTGGATAGTTCCACTTTGAAGTGCCTGTATTAGACTTTCTTCTTCTCTATGAAGTTGGTATTTACCCTTAAGGTAAGGAAAACTGAATAATGTAAAATAGAGATGGTAGCTCATGTCTCTTCCTGGTAGTATTGGCAAAAGCCCTATCAAAAGAATATACAGCAAGAGAGAATTAATGTAACGTGCTCTGCAGGAGGTAAAGGAAATAACTCCTGTGTATCAGAAGAAGTAATGTATTTAACTTTATAGTAATATTGAGACTGTTGGAAGTACTTACTGCAGGCCTGTGCCAACTTTCCAAACCCAGACAATTCATAAACATAGCAACTCTGAAGGTGCCATCTGCTCCAGAGCTCTTCATTGATGGGCGTTTTTCTCCCCACTCCATGCTACAGGTCACTGTCTCCTCCACTGTGCCAGTACACTGGCTCATGGGTTGCTTGGATCTGGAACACCAAAATGATGCAGCGCTTTGCCAGGCTCTAACTGAGAATTCCTGAATTTTAGCCTTTTAAATCACTGAGTACGGTGGAAATAGCACAAGTACAAAGAAAGAGATTACAAACCTTCAAAATGGCAAACTATGGCATATCACACCAAAGCTCTGTGTGTGTGTATACAGTAGAATGAAATATCTTCTCCCTCTTTTCTACCATCTACTGAAAGCTTAAGTTAGAGTTGTCCTCCATGTTTTGATTCCTTCTCCAGGTAATATGTTTTGTACTTGCCTCTTACCTTCTTGATCTACCAATCACTGAACAGCCATCAGAGGAAGAACCCACTTACTGTCACTACAGCCCAAATCAATGTCTGTTCCAGCAGAGCTAGTGTTGTTGAACAGTGTAGGAAATTCATGTGAAAAGGTGTCATACAGCCCCAGGGAACAGCTGATGATCAGTGCTGTAGGCAAAACCTTGTCTCACAACATGAGAGTAATGAAAACCCGAAGACTGGAACTGCTGAAAAGCAGATGCAAACGCAAGAGCTTATGTTTTATGCCTCATGTAAATGACTACTGAAAAGCTGAAATCTGTGTAAACAGCACATGGACGTGAGAGAAAATTATTTGTCTAACTTCTGATCAGCTGCTCCTCACAAATAACTAAACCTAGAGATAATTTCTAACTTACACATAACAGTAGAAGTTGAACATGTGAATGTGCAGGGACAGGAACCAAGCTATTGGGAGAATCTTCAGCAAAGGAGGAATAAAAACATAATAATTTCTTCTCATTCAAGAGCATGGGACAAACAATACAGGGAGACTACCAGTACAGTTTTGAGCACAGATGTACGTAGCAAATGCTAAACAGGAATGGCTGCCACTCCCAGCCAAAGAGAACTGGGCAAAATAGCTCACTGCAGAAGTGCTCAGAGCCAAGAGGGCTTCTCATAGCAGTATGAACACGTTGCTTGTAAGCACTTTACTGACTAGGAATTTGGCACATTTAATCCTGGGTGAGGTTCATTAGACCTTCTGCAGATTGCTCAAAGAAAGCAGTTACAAATTTGATTGCACATATGTGATACACCATCAGTAAAGCAAAAAAAAAAATCAACTGCAAAATCTGAGCTGGAAAATGTGTATTGAATGCTAATGTTGAATATGTTGGGGGAAAGAAATTCATAAGGTAAAGTACATCCTAGTGTGCACGTCCTTTGGAGATGCACAACGGCTGAAACTCCATGGAAAATGCTTCTCATTTTGATGTTTTTCTGAAATCACAGCAGAAACAAATACTAAGCCTAACATCCTCACTAGCACTGAGGCTCATTAGGTATAAGCTTCACCATTTCACTAAGAAAAATAATACATTTCCATGTGATTTATGAAAGCCAAAAGTCAGCTGACTGCTGACATTTCTCCCCAGCTGTGTTATAGCTCAAAAATTTTGCAAACGGACATTTAAAACACATTTCAAAACAATTTGTGTCCAAGTGTACATCTTGCTTACAAGAACAAACTACTGAAGTGGAGTAATAAAACTTGGAGAAATGCACTTTACAGTGGAAACACTGGCATTACTTCAGTGTAACAGGCATCTCTGTGGACAGACTGCTCAGCCACTTGCAGTGTATTTTAAACCTACACGAAAAAGTCAAAGAACAAATCCATACAGCAAGAAATAGAAACATAAATCCTTTCCAAATGCAAGACGACTTCAGTTGAGAAAGCTTGCAACCCATTAAGACATAGTCATTATAAGAGAGGCAAACAGTGGTATTTCACTCATTGTCCATATTGATTCCATTCTAACCAAAGTCAGAGGGAGCTTTACTAACAACTTAATAAGGAACAAAACTTCGAGTCTTTTGCAAATTGAACAAAAATAGTCATTTAGGAAATAGAATGCAGGTTTAGAAGGAAACGCATCTTCAGCTGCTGTACAAGAGACTTTCATACCAATGCCCACTCCCTAAATACAAGGCATCAAAGCTAAACAAAGATAGATGGAATATTAGTAAAGGCCAAACAATTAGCAACTTTACAGACTTCTGCTGGAAGTATGCAGTTTTCTGTGGATGGCACAGATGCAGCCTGGGAGAGCAGCAGTGTGAGCTAACTATACTAATTAACTAACTAGACTGCCATTCCAGTAGGTATACACATATTAAAGTAAACATCCACCATGATATAATAAAACACACTGTCATCCAGAGAACTCTACAGTATTTTGCAAATTTAATGCAAAATACAAGCTATAGTGGGACGATTTCAGTCACCACTGGGGCATATTGCAGCAAGCCTTAGCAAGCAGTAACAATGCATGCAGTAAAATCACTGTATCCAAGGGACACAAAGCACAGATAAAGCAGAATGGATTAAGAGGGCTCTACTGTCCCTATTAGCCATAGTCATTTAATATATCCTAACTCTTAAGGTCTTATGATACGGTCGTGGTTATGGGACTGACAACCACACTCCTACCAATGGCACGAGCAGATCAATCCTTTGGCACAGCAAGCTAATTCATGACTAGAATTCAGACAAGACAAAGGCCAATGGTATAGAAGATGTCACAGGACCCCGAGTGGCATGTAAGATGGCAGAAATTGTTTTATGGGATTTTTTATACTATGGCTCTCTACTGGACTAGCAGGAAGGGCTTGTACTTCTTGAGATCACAGCCTGGGGTGTTCCTTAGAGATTTCTTCCTAAAATGAGGCCCTGCCCTGACATGAGTTAAATGCAAGGAAAGAGAACGTACACAGAAAACCAGCCACTTTTCAGGAACATCCACACTTAATATTATACACAAAATAATTGCTCCTAATTCATCTAGTTCAACTAAAACATAAAAATAAATGAGATACCAAAATAGCACTGAAGTCAGATTATTCTGGTTTATGTGTATAGCAAACTTCTCTCATGTTGTAAATGAAGAAGGCATCTAATTACTTCAAGTAAAATAATTAACATTAATAATCCTAAAAACTGCTTCCTGATAAACAAGTTTCAAAATAAGGCAAAAAATCAGGCTGGAGGGGAGTCTTCAAGCACTAGATGTGTCACAAAACTCCAACACAAAATCTATATAGCTTCTTGGGGTTCCCTGATGTTACTTTAGCTATGACTAATAAAAACAAATGTACTCAATATAAAATTGTCCTACTGAAACAGTAGAAATAAAAGTAGAATATTTCCTCCACATAGCATACCAGAAACTGTTCTCTTGTCAGATAATCAGCTGCTCAACAAACACTGCATAGAGGCAAGCAATAAAAGTCATTGACTAAAAAGCTGTCTTGACAGCTCTAAAGAAAGCTTGAGCAAAAGTTTCTAGAAGCAAGTGCTTTATTAAAGAGATTTACTAAATATACCCTCTTAAAAAGCTTAGCATCATATCTAGTAATTTAAACACAGTCATCAAATTTTCCCAACCTTCTATCCAACCAAACCTTGCCAACCACATTAGATTGCTTGGTTTCATTATCTCTATTTTACTTTTAAATAATGTTATTGCTGGCTCCCTGGGCTAAGCATTTTATTGTAACTCTCCTATTCCATGATATAATACTGTACATAGTATTTTTTGGAAGTACTGTAGTAATTTCAGGTCGGTGAGGACTTGAAATTAACCATGCTAATAGGGTGGATGCAATACCTAAAATATACAGAGGTAAACACAGAAGGTTTTGATGCTAAGGAACTAGACCCTCCATCACAAGGCAGAGAGTCTGAGCTTCTAGGTGTAAAGCATGGGAAATCGTTAAAGTTGGCGACCCTATGCTTGCTACAGCCTTGTTAGTAATTTGCAGTATGTGTCTGAAATCAATGCAAATTCTTTCTTAAACCACCTGTAAAATGGGTATAATAAAGCTGACCTCTCGGGGGATGCAGATTTCACTCAGTAGCAGCAACCCCAGAACATATTGTGTAATGAACAAAGCAGAAAGCAAACTACTACTACTCCCTGACTTGTCTGTGCCTTGCTGGCTAAGCCAGGGTGGGAGGACATTGCTACCACCAAGACAGACAGGCACATTCTCCTCTTTTCCAGTTCCAGGGTAAGATGTAAAATGAACAGGTCTATTTTCATTTTGCATCTTGTATTTTGCCTAGAAGCATCCACTCCCTCTTCTATCCTATGAAATGATGAGGTCAAAGATAATGATCCAGAGAAGAATTTTCTCTTTCTTAAAGTCAATTAAATTTGCTGCAATGCCTGTTTAAGTGCTGGAATGAGCCACAGCATTTTAATGACTTTTAGGAATCCCACTTTTTGTTTCCCCTCCCCAAGCAATCTGTCACTGGCTCCTCTTTCACAGCAGTGCTAAGCACATGGAGCTGCAAGAAAGAAAAAGCTCTTATTTACTAGTTGCAAACCTCTCATTTTTTTAAAAGGGTCTGTTTCCTACAAATATCAGACATCCCACTCATCAGATTTGCATCCTGTGATACAGGATGTAGCCTCATGTAGTCTAGAGAAAGCTGGATTAAGAAGGTTTGTTTCTCTTTGCATATTAATGAAACATCATTACACCTCAACCGGCCATTGTTCTGTTTGCTGCTCCTTTACATTTCCCTTCATGCTTCTTCCAGTTACCATGAAATAAGATCCATGCTTCTGGTCTACTGAATGTTGTAACTCATTTGGCAGAAGCAACTGAGCAAACTACTGAAAAGCACCTGCTTTCTCCCTCTGTCTTAACACATCACAGATGCTAATTGCAGAGAAACATTCCACAGACAAACTCTGCAAAGAGGAACATTCATGAGCATGTACAGCTCCTTATGAGATACAGGACACGGTAAGAAGGGTGAAAGAATGCAAACATCTTTGGGACTGTCAGTGGTCTAACTAGGTCAGATTTCAGTGTCCATATATACTTTCTAGTTCTATATTGCTTGCTTTTTTTCCCCCCCAAGAATGACTTGAGATCCCCAGTATCTTCACAAAGGGTGCTGTAGTGATTAAGCTCTCTGTCTCTGCAATCTCACCTAACTTGGCACAGTGATAATTAATCCTTGTCAGGTCCTCTGTCAGTAATTTACCTTTCTAGAATCCTGTACTGGTGTCTCATATTCTGAGGAGAATGTATGCAGAAATGAAATGACAGTGGAATTATGAAGACCAGAAACATGCAATACTTGTGGGTTCATTTTCTTCTTTTGAACCGTGAACTTGTCATAGGGATAATTTCAATCAGTCAGTTTAAACAGTGCCATAGAGCTAAGGCAATCTCATTGTTGTACATTGTTTAACTGCTGACACCAGCCTATTTGTGCTTGATTTTGTACAATGGAGACAGTAATTTTTCCTCCATTAAATCACTGTCACTATCTTTAAAATTATCTAAACTCATATTAATTACTCTCTTAATTTTGTGCTAGAGCTCCAAACACCTGCTGTATTCTGCTCCATCTGTTTAAAGTAACAAATCAAACCAGTCAAAGCAAAAATATTTCATCTCCAATATCAAGAAGTTGTATCAGAATGAAAAATACTGAACTTTAGGGTTGCTTGGTAGATGCTGTTGGAAACTGTGCTCTCTACATTATTTGCCACATTAGACTGGTGAAACTGTAACTCATATATCCCCCAAAGGAAAGCAGCAGCATATGTGAAATAGTTCAATAAAAGATGAAGAGACAAAGCACTAGGGAAGATATTGCAGGTACCTCTGACTTCTCTGAGGAGGTGGGAAGAAAATTCCTTAAATTGAAAAAGAACTTCCTACTGTTTTCCACGTTACTCTTAGATTTAAAGCACCAATTGAGAAGAGAATCTATATTTAGTGTAGAACATTCTTAATAGTTCCTGGAGTGTGAGTACAATAGTGCTTTTAATTATCTCAGTAAAGACAAATGACAAATTACAGACACAGGCTTTTAAAGTGCCTTCCAAAACTACCCACACCATTCTACATTTGTAATAATGGTCTTCAAATCTCAAGAAAAGTTCTTGTAAAATTCCAAGTATTCCGCTCACCTATAGGCAAACATATTTTTGTGTCTGTGTAATATGTTCTTATGTCATCTTTTAATTTAAGACTGGGAAAAAATTCTAAATTAATGTATGCTCTTTTTTTTCCTGAAAGGTTTCTCTTACATTTTAGGTCAGATTGTTTAATAGTTTACTTACATCCATACAATACATCATTATAATCTCCACAAACAGTACTGAGATTTTACAGTACATGCAGAGGGTGTAACACACATAAAAGGTGAGAGTTAAGTGCCAAGGCTTTTGTTCTTGGCTGCTAGAGTTATCTCTTGCTTTGTAAGAAACCATCCCCATTCATAAGAGTCTGATTCCTTTTGTCTGAGAGAGAAGACAGACAGCATTTATTGCTCTTCACATAGCCTTAATCCAGTATTTTTTCCCTCATTAGAGTGAAAGTAAAACTACATATGTTATTTCATTTGCTCTGGCAGTCAATATTTGAAGACAGTCAAAGATGAAAATGTCTCTGCTGCAACCAGTTCTAAACATGACCATATGCTATCTTCAGGATGAAGCTATTTGTATGGCCTGTGTCATTGTGAAGATTAATCACGGCTCACACAAGGTGCCACAGACTTGTGAACAAAAACTGGATTAAGTGAGGATCAGTCTCCATCGTGAACTATTGAAAGATCTGGTAGAAAGTGAGGATGAAATTGTCCATAATTAATTCTAAGGCTGTGAACTGATCTATGTTGATTAAGAAAGTGAAAACAAGCAGGGTTGGAAGGGATCTTTGAAGATCATCTAGTCCAGCCCCACAGCCACGTCAGGACTGGAAATCACCAGAGATGTGCACAGGAAATTTCCACAACCTATGACCAACAACTCTCAGCAAGATATTAATGCTCTTATATTCAAACTAAGTGCAAACAATTAATTAACAACGGCAGCTGAATGGAAACATACACCAATACTTTGACTGCTGAGCTGCAGCTTCTTACCAGCAATCTGTCCTAAAAAAAATCTCATCATTAAAGGAAATGATTAAGACAGAAATGTCATCTCACATTTATACAGCCATTTTCATCCTGAAGCACTTCATTAACTATCTTTCCAAAGATCACTTTGCTACACTGATTTTGCTGTATTTATCCCCTGTCTACCCAAATCAGAAAAAAAAAAAAAGAGGCAGATTGTACTCTTTTTAGAATCTCATCAGATAAAACCTTAAACTGTAGTTTCCATAGAAACACATCATGGATCTCTCAGCTTCTCTATCAAACCTGTTCACAAACTTTCAGCTTTACTTAATGTTACATTTTAAAAAATACCAATTAGCTCTTTGATCATTTAGTGCTCTTCCAGTCTTTTTGTGCTTCCATTAAATAAAGGAAGTGCAGCAAGACACAGCTGGATCACATCACTTGCACAAAGTGTCTCGCTTTCTACTTTATTATCGCAGTGCATCTTTGAGGTGGGGAAGTGGCAAAGAAAGTGAGTAAGGAGCAGTGACTTCATTCACCCACACTGAGCCTGTCACAACCAGAATTAACACTCCTCAAAGTCTAAGGACAAGTAGTTGAACTATGTCAGCGTTGTTCTAAGGAGATACAGGCTCTTATCTGTGGAAACCTGTATGACTATTTCTAATTGTGACATGAATCTGAGGCACAGATCTGCCTCACTGAATGGAACAGACTGATAAAAGCAAGAGAAGAACAAGAGCTGCCAGGGACAGAGGGATAACTGTCAGGGGAAAATAATACTCTTTGATAATCTAGTAAAATCATTGAGTGTTAGTCAAGTCCTATTTGCACTTAAAATCTCCTGACAGAGGCTGTTACAGGTATTTCAGCCTCCTATGAACCCTGACTATGCAAGAAACAATGCCATGCAAATGATGAACACAGCAAAGAGTGATGCAGTGTGTACAAAAGGTATAAAACTGATCTGTAGTTTAAACCCAAGGAATACCTAAGCTTTCAAAAACTACATTTTCCATGTTCCTTCCACAGGTGCTTTCTTCTACAAAAGCACCTCATAAGATTTCTCCCATTTTGCACATCCCTGGGCACGTGGATGACCCATGGTGACTTAAAACCATCTCACACACCGCTTTCCCAACAAGCTTAGACATAGCAGTATCCCTGGTAACATTTATGTCCCCTAGAACTGACCTGGCACTCTCCCTTTGTGCAAGGTGTGAGGCTTGTGTGGGTACAGAAAATAAATACTACCATAAGCACTATTCTGAAGTCTATTAACATGACTAATACCACTCTACTGCCACTGACCTCTAGTGCGGAGTTAATTTTGTTGTGAAAAACAAGTGAAGTAATACAAATGTTTGTCTTTACTTTCTTAACATTTACTTTAGTTCTTTTATGAATCCAATATAGTTGAATCACTGCTGCTAGAAATGTATTTGCAACAAGATGTCCTCAGAGGCTTTGTTACTTTTGTCATCAGATTTAGATGATACCATGAAATGCTTTCAGTATCTTACTTACACAGCTATTCTATTTTAAAATATAGAACTATTAAATACCCAAATAGACTGAAGTGTGCAGCACTTGAGTGTCTATTTTTTGAGGGGCAATATAATCTCTTACTCTGCAAATAAGTCTTTCAAGCATGCCAGTGTCTTGGAATACAGTTTTGCTCCAAAATTCTAGGGATGCCGTAGTTACAAGTGCTAAAGCCTCCTGGCTATCTAAGTGTGAGAAAAACTAGCAATTTCAGTAACATACAACAGGAGGATTTCTTCTGAGAAAGGGTTTCTTGAATAGTAAAGTGCCATTCTATTGCTGCTTTAAGGCATCTTGATGATTTTGACTTGTTCTGGTAGGTCTACTCTATTTTTTTCCCCCCCTGTATTACCTAAGGCTTTTTCTGTTTTGTTAAACACAGATTTTCTCTTTTGCCAAACCTACAGAAGCAAAGAAATCATTATATTGAAAAAAAAAAAAAATCAAAAAGAGCTGTGGCTGGCCAGATGAATTCTGGGTAAGACAGAAATGACAAGTAAAACCTTTGTGCACATGACTAGCATATGAAATGGCAGAGGGAATAGGAAAAAGGTTCCAGAAGAAACTTATCTGAGAGCAGTGGGAAATTTGCAACTGTTACATTCTCCTTTTTTTATTTATTTCTCTTTCATTTTTTTCCTGACAGTTCCATTCTGAGGCTCAACAGAACACCAGCAAAGCTGGTTCCTACGTCCCTCTCCCCACAGCAGCCAGCCAGGGGATCAGTGTGGTGTAAGGAGCAACACATCAGCCTAACCTGGCCTCAAGGACATGACAGGAGATGTTTGACAGCTAACAAGTCACAAAAACTCAGTTCTCTACCTCTCTGAACCAAAAAAAAATATTTCAGAAAAAAATCCCCAAAAATACTTTCCAACATAGTCTCTGTAGGCAAAGACAGTTTAATTTGACTTTGATTTCCATGTGTAGACCCAAATATCCCTCAGAGTTTGTTCTGTGTTATGTGGTAGATTTCTAACCCACATGCAACGCTTGTAGATTGGAAGTAAACCAATTTGCTGAAAATTCTACAAGATTTTCTTTACATTTTTAATACTGAAAATCTGGCAGCTAGATGAGAAAAACCAACAGTATGCATACTGTCTTACACAGTACTTGGATTCACAGCTCAACTGTCTCCAGCAGCAGCAACTGATTAGAACCACAGACTGCTGCATTCTTTCCCGTTACAATGCATGTTCACCAGTCACAAGGACTCAGGTTTCCCGCAGGACAAGCTTCCTTCTGAACGGTCTTTTATGTGATTTCCCTAAGTGTCAACAACATAAAAACAATGAACCTCCCAGGCTCAAAAGATATTTTAAACAGTGTGTCTTTTAAAGTGGGAGAAATCAATCTTAAAGAAACTCAATTCTAAACCATCCTATTTTGGGATTATTGATTCCAACATATACATACTCTATTTCCACTGAAAACAAATAATCCCATGATATAAAAATAGGCAAGTAAATGAAATGCAGACTCTTATAGCGTGGGAAATGCTTGTTGAACTAGCATTCTGGTTTTGATTGCTCTTAAGATGTTTTGGGAGAAACTGATTCAAACCAACGTTCTTCAGAATAAAACTAAAATAGATGTAGATAGACTTACTGCAAATGTAGCATGTAAAGTGAAACTGCTCTCCAGGGAACTAGCTCCCATTCAAAAGTCAACAGACTATTTAAACACATATATAACAAGAATATGTCCTAACGTAGTTATAGTTAAGATCACCCTTAAAAACTCTGAATGTAAAACAGGAAAAGAACACTTGCAACAGCCCTTCAGAATCTACAGTAAACCAGGAAAAGCACAACAAAACAGAGCACAAGCCACTTACCTTGTTACCAAATCGTCATGCAGAGTCCCTGTGGGAAGCTGATGACACGTAACACTTCAGGAGCTTGCAAGATCAAGTGTATAACGGAAGTTTCACATAAAATTTAATATGAACAGCTCCAAATGGGATTATAAAAACTAAACATTCCACATCTAGTAACTTTTTTAGGGTAAGAATCAAAGGCAGTTTCATGAATAGCCCTTGATATTATTCCCTCATCATTATGGACTACAACTTACTTTAAGAACACGGAGATGACAAAACTCAATATACTCCATATGTGCTTCACACAAGACAGGGTTATGGTTAACACCATGCTGACACCCAATGGCAGCTTGCTATGCTGCCCTCAGCTTTTTCTGCTTGAGAAATCCCATATTGATACAGAACATACAGTAAATAGATATACTGATGACTGCAGACTATTTCCCCTTCTTCAGATAACAGAAAGGTGCAGCTACTGCCTGCAGAAAATGTAGAACAGGTGATTCCAAGGTTGATACACTTCACAGAAATGCTCTTTCTCATTAACGCCCTACCAGACACATCAGAATTCAAGAAAAGATTAAATAAATGCAGACTTGACTACAGAGCAATGTCAAGGACTTATTAGCATAGAATCATAGAATAGTTTAGTTGAGAGAGACCTTAAAGACCACCTAGTTTCAATTTTCAATGCAGTTATTGTTGGCAGGAACTTCCATATTTGAAATCAAACTGACATATGTGAATGATAAAGGTAAAATCCAATCTTTTTTTTTTTTTTCTCTTCATAAGGCTGAGAGATCAGGAAATTGATTTTCAAGACCACTGTTGTCTTCCAGCCAGACAAAAGTAGAATTCTTTAATTTATTTATTGAACCAAAAACTAGAATCAGAAGTATTAATATTTAGTAAAGGTTACAGTTTTCATTTTTCTCCTTTCATACTGAGTCTTTCAGTTTTTTTACGAGCCTTCATAGACTGCATCCGAATTAACCAACTCAGACCCCTTGAGGCATCTCACAGGTGCGCGGTAAAGAACTTCTGAGTTACTACTTCTGTTATTAAGCCACATGCTTTTCTTAACTTCAGTATTTAAGGAACACCTGAAATGGTTTGAAATAACACGACAACAACGCGGTTCACACAGCTGAAAGGGAATGAAGTGAATTACTTAACTTTCCAGGAATCACCTGTGCGAAGCACACAGCAGCAGTAGATGGCAGCAGTAACCTGCTGAGAGAAGCTACTGCAGCCCACCACCCACCACCCCGGGGATTTTCCACCTTATGGCAAACACCCAAAGACAGTAACATAAATAGAATGAGGGCCCATGGTTTATCTACTCAGCAGATACAGAATGACATAGCCTACCAAGTTGTTTAGGTTAAACTTGCAAGGGTATAAGTGAACAGCACAAAACAAGAATACCGAGGGATTACTAACATCACAACAGCAGGTGTCAAGCACTCAGAAACGCACCAACAGCCTCTGTCCACAAGCAGGTAAGTAAAAGATAAAGGACAGAAGGGAATTTGAAAAGGTCATATGCACACGGGGATCTTGAGAGAGATTTTTCTCTTTGGTCTCATATTTGGCTAATCTGGATCAGATTGAAGTCAACTAGAAGTGTGATAGGAGTTCATGCCAGCAATACAGGCTGCTTATTAGGTATCTTACTCTGGGAGAAGGTGTTGATGTTTCACTGATGGTGTTCCTATCACTTGGAGACTTGGGGACTACAATTCAGCATTCAGCACTCCAGTCATCCACACTCTATCAATCCTGCTGCCTAACCCAAAACTTTGCTCCTCTGGAAAGCAAAATTTGGGCAACCTCCAAAGAGATCTAACCCCGGGTTAAAGAATAGGGATGCGTTATCTAGAACCCTCTGAATGAAACCTAATTTGGAACTCAGCCTTGGGACTTTATCCAATCTGACAACGTTTAGGACACCTGGTACATAACATGTTTCTACACACACCTTGTTCCTGCGGGAGAAGCCTTGTAGGAAAGCAGCAGATACCCCAACTTTGGCATCTTCAAAGCGGGATGAAAGCTCCGAGCTCTCCATTGACGTCCTGCAATAAATCACGAGGAAAAGCTGTAATACCTGCAGCTTGAGGTGGATGTTTGAAGTGTGTTTCTTCTTCAGGATTGTTTTAGTTGCCGCCCCCCTCCATTTTGGGCACGTACCTCAGCATCCTCACAGAAACACGCTGTGCGTTGGCATCTTATTCCTCAAACGGAGTGGTTAAAAGATCACTCTTACCCCCTTGAAAGATACTTCTTATGCTTTTTACGTGAGGGACACACCTCACCCATCAAAACCCAACAACTTTCACCTGTGGATGAAACTAGCTCGGCCCCTCCTTGTGCTTCCCCAGGTCAGGGGCTGGCGGGGACCCGCTTATCTCAGGTACTCCTGTGCCACTCCTCTGTCTTCTTCACCTCCCTTCACGCTCCCGTCCCCACTCCCGTCCCCTCGCCCTGCTGCGGGCGCCGTTCCGTCGGTGCAGCCCCCGTGCTCTGCCTGTTTGTCACGGGGCGGAGCTGTGGGGCAGCAGTGGGGCAGCTGTGGGGCAGCGGCGGCAGCGAGGGGACAGCGACAACGGCCATGGGCGATCACGAGGCGGGGATAGCGAGCAAGGCTCGGCGGGAGCAAGGTAACGGAGCCGGGGCCAGCGGGTCACAGAACCACAGGAATCGTAAGGGTTTGGAAGGGACGGCGAGGGGATCAATTCTAGTTCAGAGGCTCTGAGCCCTCGGGCGCTTTCCTCCCGTCTCTCGCCTTTCCGTTTTAATTCTTGTTTTATTGAGGCGCCGAGGAAAGTTTGTAGAGTCCTTCACCAAAGTTAATCCCGTGGAAAGAGCGAGGAGCGGTGCCGCTTTCCTCAGCCCCCCGCAGCCCCCCGCAGCCCCCCGCAGACTCTCGTCCCCCCGCAGCCTCCCGTCCCCCCG